>OZ008367.1:49277395-49815887 GCA_963931995.1 Phaonia tiefii
TTCAATTCAATTCAATTCAATTCAATTCAATTCAATTCAATTCAATTCAATTCAATTCAATTCAATTCAATTCAATTCAATTCAATTCAATTCCATTCAATTCAATTCAATTCAATTTAATTCAATTCAATTCAATTCAGTTCAGTTCAGTTCAGTTCAAGTCAATTCAATTCAATTCAATTCAATTCAATTCAATTCAATTCAATTCCATGAGTTGAGTGGAAGTTAATTCAATCCAGTATAATCTAACAAAGTCTTATCTAGTCTAATTCAGTTCAATTCTTTTTATCTTCCTAATTGGTTTTTATTGAAATGGATTGGACATTTTTATTGGTGTTTCAATTACAAAATGTCATAGCTGCATTTAAATTTAATCATATTTCAATTTGCAATGCCTGTTTAATGTAAAATTGATAAGTTTTACTCATATTCAAATTAAACTTATTTAAGTTTAAAAATCATGTTGGATTTTTTCGCAATTCCGAAGTTAAACTGTAATTCCGGAGGGAAAATTTAATTGATATACTAATTTAAATTATATAATTGGTATTCGAATGATGACATCATTGCGAAATTAAAAATGTAATCTTATTATTACTTATATTATATTTCAAAATAGATGTTTTGTTACTTCCCAGCGGCGGAAGTCATGACTAATTTTAGCGGCGGAAGTAATGACTTGGAAGGCCTGAAATCATGACCAAACAGGCTTTCTTTAAGATACAGAAGGCCTCCCATACACATTACATCCTCCTTTCACTTTTAACATTTAAGATTGGGAAGCAAGGCCTTCCTAAAAAATTCATTAGAAGGCATTCAAAAAGAAGGGCCTTTAAAAGCACGCAAAGAGGAAGATCTTAGAAAGAAAAATAAAATGTAAATTATTTCTTTTATCACAAAATCATTATCAATGTCTACTTATTTATTTGTAAGTTAGAAAGTATTACCACGCCCAACTTCAAAAGTCAGTTTTCTCTAAAATTTTAAAAATATCCTGAAAAATATTAAATTAAAAATATAATTTTAAATTTTTTTTCCAATTTTCCAATTCCAATTTCCAAAAGAAATTTCTCAAATATTTAGAAATCTTCACCTTGGTTATATCTGATAAACAAAATGCATGCATTCCTCAGGCCTTATTTTAGGAAGGCATTAAAAAAGAAGCATTCCGCAAGCCTTATTTGTGGAAAGACTTGCGAATTCCGCCGCAGAGTTAATTCAAAAAATAATTAATATATGAAAATTATATATATTTTTGTTTAATTATTAAAAGTTTGTAAGAACTTTTAACACAAATTGAGGATAAAACGGTTAAGTGACATCTAATAACTGGTTTTCGGTTTATTCTAAAATTAGGTTTTTTGAAGTTTCTCCGGTTTCGGCTTTGAACACTCTAGTGACTACCCACTTCCCATAATCTGGACGTACTGGGTAAACGATCGTTACCCATTCCCCGCGACGACGGTTAATGGGTTACTCAGGATAACCCAGGGTAACCTATAACCCCCGAAATACGAAACCTGCACTCTGAAAAAACGGCCCCAGCAACATATTTCAGGAACCATATACATGTTTGCCACCATTGTTGTCAGGAATTGAATATCTGCTGCTTTGTTGTTCCTTTGTTGTCTGTCGCGTTTTTGTTTTCAACATTGTTCAAAAAACAAAGCAACATTTGGGTCACAAAACTTATATTATATTAATCATTGTGCCTCCAGCATGTAATACTAACTAGCAAACACTAAGTGTTTGGACACAAGTATACTATATTTGCCACAAGCCACAAACACGTTATACAGGATAGCGCAACAATTATGCTACATTAAGAAATTCAAACAAATGTTTTGTTAATCAATTTATTTCATTTATCTTTTTTATATAAAGCAATTTCACTTATATTTTATATAACAAATTGGTTTTGACGATGATAGATAGTGAATGGCCTCCACGGTCATATAGCATATGCGACACCTGATAAGAAAAGTATTCATTGCGGCCTGAAATGTGTCGAGGTCGTGATCGCCTAAATTATTGCTGTAATGGATTGCTTTCAATTAAGGCAAATTCCTTGGTTTCGTACCATTTTTGCTTGAAAAAGTCTAGTGCAGTCAAGTCGGGTGAATTTGGAGGCCAGCAGAAAGTGGAGTTTCCGCCATAACCGGTCTGAGTGTATGTGGAGTTGTTTCATCTTGCTGGAACCAAATGCTGTCGAAGGGGATATATCTTCGGCGCAGTTCTGGGTAAATTCAACATCTTTAAAGAAAGGTCCGCATTGAGAGATACTGTTGACGAAACTGCGCACCACACAGTAACTCGTTCTGGGTGCACTTCCGTCTCATATACGCTAATTTTGCTTGTTTACCTTCACGTTTAGATCAAAATGGGCCTTATCGGACAAAAGAAAAGGTACTATTTTTAAGAAGAAGTACTCTCTGTAAGAAAAAGCCATAAGAGTACGAATTTTTTATAAAGTACTTTTTTTAAGAACAGGTACTCTTTTTAGGAAAAGGTTATTTTTTTAAAAACATTTACTTATTTTCAGAAAGGCTACTTATCACAAGAAATGAAAAGGTATAACATATTTTATTTTTAAGAAAAGGTACTTTAACGAAAAGGAATTTTTGTATGAAATTTTTTTTTTAAGAGAAGGTATATTTTTGAAGAAAATGTGTTTTTTTTAAGAAATGGGAAATTTCTTTAAAATTAGTCCTTTTTTTCAATAATAGGTAAATTTTAAAATTTTTTTTTATTTCAAGAAAAGTTATTTTGTTTCACAGGAAAGGTACTCTTTAAAGAAAATTTAGTTTTTCAAGAAAATGCAATTTGTGGTAAGATAATGTACTTTTTAAGAAAAGGTACTTATTTAAAAACAAAATACTTTTTTTAAGACAAGGTAATTTTTGTAAGAAAATTTACTTTTTTAAGCAAATGTACTTCTTTAAGATAAGGTATTTTTTTAAGAAAAGGCACTTTGTGTAAAAATTTGCACAGATATTTTTTTTGAGAAAATTTGCTTTTGTTACGAAAAGGCAATTATTTAAGAAAATATTCTTTTTTAAAATTCTTTCTTTTTGGCTGTAATGAATTTACTTTTCATTAGGTTCAAAGCTACAATATATACTCAACATTGATTACAGGCTCCACCTAGAAAACTTCCCATTAAACAAGAAATTTCCCAACATGTTAGCCTAGACACAAACCAAAGCAACAGTACCCAATATAGTATATAATACTGGGTTGTAGCATAATAGTGTTAACAAAAAGTTTTTTATTTTTTTTCATTTAGTCCCCACCCGCAACTTGCGATAACTAACGTCGTTCCAAAAAGTAACCCGATTACTCACATAGAAATAAAGTGAAAGCGACAGATTTTTCAACGTGTGGTTGTCCAAATATTCTTAATGATTTTAGCTTTATATCTATATGGGATTCTCTGTTACGTGGTGGAACACCTCCAAGGCAAGGGCAAGTTCTTTTTTTTTTAATCACATATTTTACGAGTTACTGTGGTACCCAAAGTGCCAATATATAAGTTGATCTGTTTATCTATTTTGTCATGGGATTATAATGATGCATAACTCTCACGAAAGCTTTCAGGAATACCTTTCCAGTGATGAAAATATATCCGGGTTCCGTTAACCCATTGCGAGCTCGCAGGTATTTCTAGATTTGTAACCCTACTCTTCGAGGGAAAGACATGCTTTAAATATCTTAAAATGTGTTCGAAATTAAGGAAATTATTAGTGAGCAATAGCTAATAGTAAAGACTTAAAAAAACGGTTCGGCAGGGTTCGAAGCCAGGATCTCATGTACAATAGGCGCGCACACTAACCATTGCACCACCGACTTAAATACTTAAATTTCCTAATTCTCTTCACACATTAGTTGAAATTAACTATATCAACTGGAAAAAAGATTTAAAGATTCTAGACTTTGTTTTACATTTGTCGATTTGAACAAGAGTAAACAGAGTAATTCAGTTTTGTTGTAAAGGATTTCAACTGTTATGAACGTGCTCTTTCTTCTGCCACTAAGACAATCAATATCAGGAGTGGAGGGTTAACAGCAGGGTGAACGATTAATTTAACTATGGCTGCTATTTGTCACTTTCTTAAGTTTCGAATGCAATCTATCTACATCAGCAGCTTTGAAATAAAGAAACCAATTAATAACATAAATCGTTGGATAGGACACTTTGAAATCAAAGCTGAATTTACGTAGTTTAATTTTTATCAGACCAATGGACAGGGACCAACTTGTTGGCCTCCTAAAGGTTTCACCTCATTTTGCAATAGCAGCCCTTTCTTTCCAACTTCCATAATACCCCTACCCTCGAATGACCATTACAATTTTCAGAGGGACTACACCATCGTCTGTTATAGTTTTACACACTCAAGTTGTAAGCAACTTTAATAAGTCTTCTTCTTTTATGTAACATAAATATTATTTAAAAGTTTTTCTGTGTATTCTTCGTTTTGTAATAAAATTAATTTTAAAATTCCCCAATGGCTTAACCTTTTGGACCGCATCCCCATATGTGTGAAAGATCCACTTAAACAGGGAGTGATAAGCATATCCTAGGGATCAATTTCGAGAATAAAATCGAAGCAGATAAACTCAGTGTTGGTAAAATAAGGCCCTAAGGTGATTTGGGGATTTCAATGTCAGCATCAACATTTTAAATGTGTTATGGAGATGGCGATGGTTTAATTTTAATGTATACTTTAAAGCACTTATGAAATCGTATACATGTAAAAGTATTTAGCAGGAGTTTAATGAAATAAATTACCTTGTTATAACAGATTAAAAGTTATTAGCTTTAAATAACTAAACTGCATGAACTGCTTCTTTTATTTTCTTTATCATTTTTAGTTTAGCTGAATTCACGTCAACCACAGAAAAATGCCTAGACTTGAATCTTCTTAAAAAAAAGTATGCATACTCTAAGGCTGCAAGAAGATAAATATAGTAATGCATACTTTTAGGATGCTACCGAAACTTTTTAAAGCCCATGTGAAAAATTCCACCAACAAAACATTTAGTGCCCATTTTCTAAATTGTTTATCACTTTTCCACTCCATTTACATCGTGCAGTAGTTGGGAGCTGCTCTCAGATACTTAACTTAAAGTCATACGTAGAAGACTTTAAAAACATTTAGCAGTTTCTGTACTTTGTTGATCCTGTGCCTGAAAAAATTTTTTACCAATAGCTTGCTCCTATGTTTGTTGTTAGTTTGTCTTGTTTTGTTTTTCTCGCTTTTGCAACAAAATGTTGCAAAATTTGTAACATCTCAAACACAAACAACAAAACTCTTCAACTATTTTGTTTTTTTTTTTTTGGCGAACTCAAGCAAAAACACCAGGCGATCCCGAAAATGGAAAAAAGTGCTGTCGGCATTATGAATGCTGAGGTTGTTGTCTGCAACATTGTTAGATTACACCCTGAAAGTTGCACACAAAGTAATACAAGTTCCTATTAAACAACAGTAATAAAACTAAGAGAATTAACACAAAAATTAAAAATATTAAAATTAATAAAACCGGAATTTTGCTGTGTAATGCAACAGAAAGTGAGTACATATTTGAGTTTATTAAATCTTTGTGAAATATTAAAAAGTGTGGATAAAAGCAAAGATGAAAGTAACAAATTTAATTAGTCGAAATCCAAGGTAACATGTATTAAATTACTTAGTATATAATTTTCTAATTAGCTTCGAGAGGACCAAAGAAGATAGAAAAATAATTTTTAATTAATACTAAATCAGAAATTGTATGGTGTGTATTAAGGTATTAGATAAATATTATAAAAATGTAATACTAATGGGAACGATTGATATTCAAACATCTAAAAGAAGGACACCTCCATTGGGATGTCAAGTGTATATAAATCGTATTGGTGTTTAGATTTTATGGTCTCGGTACTATGTGCTATTAGCACAATATTGAAGAAAATGCAACTGCACAAAAACATATGTTATAACCTGTAAATCATTGTGTCTCAAACATAAAATATTGAATTGCAAATACAATCTGTTTGCACACAAGTATAACACATTTGGGACAAGCTACAAACACGTTATAACACTGAAAGAAAAACTCTTCGTCGCATGGATGAAACACTTTCGTTAATATTTTTACGTTGATATAGTGAAAAGTGTCGTATATCCGACAATTTGATAGTCGCTGTGAACAAAAAGTGTCATACTTGACTTCTTTGACAATTTTTAATTTCGTTGCTGCAGCAACTTAGTTGTTGTTCCTGCAACAACTTTATTTAATTCGAATTTTGTAGAAAAATTGGTTGAAAATTAAAAAAAAGTGAAGGCATGACTTTTAAACCACTGATATTTGGTTTATCTCTTACCTTGTTAGCTTATATTTATTATTTATTTATTTTGGAGGGGTTTCAAAATTTGTAGTTGCCGAAACCATTTCGTTATTGTAACGAAACTAGTTTTTATGATGGTATAGAGAGAGAAACAGAAGAAAAAATGAGCGAGCGTAAAAAGAGGCCAAGAACAGAAAATGGTCAGCTTGAGTGATGGGTCACGTACACATTTTAGATCAGTTCCATTGCAACAATCGACACAGGTAGACATATTTCTCCGTAGACATATTTCTCATATTTTAAATAAATTTGTTAAAACAGACTAATTAGTAATAATCTCTTATGGTGAAAACTAAATTGTGTGCATTTATGTGTTTGCTGTGATCGTTTGTGTAACTTGCGAATCTATAAATTAAATTGATAAATAAACAGAATGCAAGGAGCAACACGACAGCAAAGCCAGTGACGCATCGATAGCAGAAAAACTACCCCGAAATATGTAACTAAACATATTCATACAACAATGACTCAAATTCGTTGCACCAATGAAACAAATTCATAGTAGCAATGAACAAACTCATTGCAGCAATGAAGCAAATTGCTTGCAAGAACGATACCTATTCATTACAACAATGAAACAAATTCATTGCAGCAACGAAACAAATTCGTTGCAATAATGAAGCAAAGCCATTGCAGCCACAACCATACTTTCACCACAGTAACGAACAATTTGCAGTGGATGAACACATTTTCATAGCGGGAATGAAACGTTACGTTAGCTCACTTTCGATGACAAAGATTGTTGGGGTGATGAACATTTTCATTCGTGTGACGATGCTTTTCCGTTCAGTGTAGAATATAAGCGTCGTAAAAGAATCCCATTTTTACTATCATGAAAACTTTTCCATTCATTTCGACACATTCACTTTCATCTTACTAAGTGGGTGCGTTTTTGGATTTACCCAAGAATTAACATCACTAAACGGAATACATTCTTTAAAAATCTGGGAGACGTGCTGAATATTGCAGCGTTTTGAAGATTTTACAGCACATTTCCTCAGGGTTGTAAAATCTACACCCAAGATTTGCGAAAATCCATGTGAACAGACTGAAATTTATGATTCGGTTTATGTAGTGCGTGTTTTCCCCAAAACCGTTGCCAGCAGATTACACTTGAAAATTGTTTTTTAAATCAGAAATAAAATTCAAACGATAATAATCAATATCTAATACATATAAAGGCTGTTTTTTTATTCCCTTAAGCTATCGCCACTTACGACTTTGCAAATAAAACGATCCACACTTAATATTACGAAATGTGGCAACATTTGCTGTAATGGGTGAAAAAAATGCGATATGGCAACACGTTTGTAACCAGTCCCAACAAATACATGGTAGCAACAGATGTTATTGTAATTATAAGTAGCAACAACAGACATTTTATTTTCGTTCATTCGTTTCAGTTTACAAACTCTACACAAATATATTCAAACAATACAAGAATATAAAAAGTACAAAAACGAAATACATATGATTTTGGGAAGTGGGTCAAAAGGACCCACAAATTGTATAGGGGTAGGTAAAGTATTTAAAATGTAATGAAATAAAAATTGGCTAGTCCCGAAAAAATTGTTTCTACGTAAAATCCATCAGAAGGCCCTGTCTGAGGATATGAAAAACTTGTATAAACGTGTAGCCATCCTGAGACTTGATTTTAGCCGTTTGTTCTGCAAAGTTGGGTCATTTTGACCCAATTTGTGCAGAAGGGCTAAGTGGGAAATTGAAATGCCACTTAATATCGCTTAGTTGTCCCGCACGAATTAAGCTATAATTAACTTTCGCGGGGCAAAAAAAAAACACACTTATAGGTGTGTAGCCGGAATGGAAAGGCATTCGGTTGCAACAAAATAATTCCGAAAGTAGCAACCGAATAAAAAATTATTTAGGCCGTCGGTGATGCAATGGTTGTGTGCGCGGCTCTTGTACATGAGAACGGGGGTCGATCCCTGCTCTAACCACCATAAATTTCTTTCGACGGCGGTCACCTGGTTTAGTGACGGCGACACTATCGAGTATTTTTCCATGAAAAAGCTTCTCAATATACCGTTCGGAACCGGTGAAAAACTGTAGGGCCCAATCAGAGAGTGTAAAACTGGAACGCGCACAGATGACTTGTTTGTGAGAAGCTCTCCTTAATCCCTTAATGGGATGTAACGGGAGATTTCTTTAAATATATAAATAAACAGCCAACAGTTTTCGGACCGCTTAGAAATTCTGAGTAATAAAAGAATCAGAAACGTGAGTTAAACAAATCCAATTTCTGAAAATTTTTTATGAGCCTTTCAAACTGCAAACTCACTTCTTCCTTACTATTGCTTGAGCATATCTAAATACTCAAAAAACAAATCCATAGAAAGGACAATTTTCAAAAAATACAAACCAACATTTCCACATTTTTGAATGATTTCTCACCGTTCTAAAACAACAGTCAATAATAATGAATTGCTTGGTTCATATTTATGAAAGGAGAACTTAGAAATATGGTACAGTTAAAAACACAAAACACTCTTATGGATAAGAATTCAGGAGTTTCTGATATCTCTTTCTGACTATGCTTTTAGGACTCAGAATTTTTGCTGGGTAGTACCTAGAGTTAGATTAATTGGAACACAAAATTTGAGCACATCTGCCGTCATATGTATTGACTTCTTGAAGAAAGAAAAGCATGATGAGACAATTAGAACTTCGGTTACAACAAAACTATGTTTAGTAATTTAATTATTATTTTACATGACGTAAAAGTATAGTAATAATTGTAAATGTTTAACATTTTTTAAATATTTCATAATATATTCAAAATTAAAATGTACCAAACGCTCGTAATTATTTTATTATTATAATATTGTGAAAAACAAATAATGAAAATCGACAAAGATACTTAATGGGTTAATCAACGTGAATATATAAATTTATTAATTTCTTCTTTTAAGGGTCATTATCATAATATCTACTAAGAGATATCTAACAGTTCGGCAAAATATTTAAATTCCATACCAACATTGCCAGCTAAAACTTGAAGTTAGCTTTAACTTTATGATAACTGGGGATGGTGATAATGGGAATTAATCTGAAATGTTATTATGTTTCTGCTGAACGATTTTTTTTTTGACTAATGTGCCTTAAAATATGCAATAAATATTCATAGTACATCACAGCTAAACTGCTTTTGGCTTCGTAATCCAAAATTGTTATAAATTTCTGTGTTTAATTGCTTTGAAAGCAAAACCATGACATTTTTCCATTATTCACGATTTCAATTTAACCTTTATAAATTTTATAAAATGGCGTCTGTCGGGAAAATGCCGAAAAATGTTGCATTTGTGTGTGTATTGAATTTGAAATAAGTTTCATCTTACGCTTTATTTAGCTCTTGACTTTTGTTGGTTGAACCAAATTGTCTTAATTAATATTTATGTTTTACAAAGGAATTGTGTAGACGACAGACCTAGAGAAATCCAGCGAAAAAGACAGACAAGCGGAATTATGCAAATGTTTGTCCTTCTCACCCTTTATGAATGATTTTAGAATTTTGGCTAAAACTTCCTGGTTTACAAGACACAAGAAGTGCTCAGCTTATCATATTTTATTTCCCCAACTTTGTTTCGTTTATTTATTAATATTTTTAAAAATGCCAAGTTTCAAAATTTGTTCCCTTTCCAGGCAGAGAAATTTAGAAATACACGTAATTTTAATGTTTAATTAAATTTAACTTGGAAAACATCTTTGTCGTTACGACAAAATCCTTAATGTAAAGATGAACATTCAGAGGGCTGGTGTTTAGTGGAGCTCATTGGCGAAGGTTAGATGGGTCCAAATTAATTCAATGCTTTTTAATTTATAATTATTTGGTTGCCAAGACGTTGTCGCGAATGATGTACATGAACGTGAGTCTACAGCCTAAAAATTGTGTAAATGTATATCCTCGGAAGGATATTGATTGCAATACAGTAACGACTCATAATTGTTCCTTTGCGTCGCTGTAGCAGTGTCTCTTTTCGAGCAAAGAACTGTATTCCTACTTGGTTTGGTGGAATTCAATTTTTTTTTGTGTGTGTTTGTCTATATCCTTAAGTAATTGGTCGTGCCACAAGTTTTGCATAAATTATGAACTGTTTGCGAGTTGTTATTATTTAAAATTATTAATATTAAGTGTTTTCATTTTCCTAAGCCTCTGGGTGTTTTCTCACTCATTTCGTAGGTGGTGATACCTATATATACATATTTCTTTAAGGAAGGCACGAACGCCTTCAATACACAAACAGATACGCATCATTAGTGTCGTTCGAGTTACATTTCGAAGAGAACATTTGAAAGAAAAGCCTAAATATTGTAATGTTATTTCTGTGGTTTTCAGAGAAGCCACAAACCGATTGCCTCTCTTTATGCCGCTAATATTAATTCGAAGCAACATATAAATTGATACAAATTATAGTTACTAATATCTTAAAAACAAAGGATTTATTTTTTAAGCTCAGCAGTTACAGAAAGTGATTGAAAATTACATCATCAAAATAATATTTCATGGGCCGAATGGTTTGGATCGAAGTTCCTTATCGCACATTGCGGAATGGGGGATGAAAAAAATTAAACAACTTTCTTCTAACACTATTATGCTACAACCCAGTACTATCAACTATATTGTGTACTTTTGCTTTGGTTTTTGTCTAGACTAACAATGTTGGAAACTTACTTGTTTAATGGGACATTTTCTAGATGGAGCCTTTAACCAATGTTTAGTATACAGGGTGATTCAGGAAGTTCCGGACAAATTTCTCCAGCGTATTCCTTGGCTCATTTCAAGAAGAAAAGTCCACTAAGACCATGTCCGAAAATGCAAGGGTGCGAAATTGGCAGCGTGTTCAAAAATTTCGGATTGGAGGTCGGAGGGTAGTAGGATAAAGTTGCTAACTTCTGAGCCAGTGGTTGGATTTTTAAAAAACATTCTACAAGAATTTGATGTATGTCAATATTTTAGCCCTTCTAGTCGGCAACATTAGCCTCAAATAAAGTTTTTTGCTAAAATTAATATTTTAAAAAATAATGAAGAAAATATAAATATAGTTTTGGTATATATAATTTTTGGTATTCTTCTTCATTATTTTCTAAAATATTACTTTAACAAAACCTGACTAGACTGACTGAACTTCTTCAAAAGGTACCTGTTCTTAAAAAAAGTACTTCATTGTAAAAAAATTCATAACCTTGCTTTTTCTTACAGAAAGTACTTTATATAAAAATACTATCTTTTCTTAAAAAAATATTAGCTTTTGATAAAAAAAAGGACCTCTCTTTAAAAAGGGACCTTTTCGTGGTAATATAAAACCTTACAAAAAGGACCTACAAATTAATTTTTTTTTTTTTAAAAATACATTCTATAAAAAAAAAATTCTTAAAAAAATTTTTCATTGTACAAAAAGTATCTTTTCTTAAAGATCCATTTAAATTATCGTATTTTTCAACGGGCACCTTAGGCGTGTTGGAACTAACTAGTACATAATATATAGCGAAAGGAACTTCGATCCAACCGGGTGTCCCCTTACACCTCATATAATGATTTATTTTTATTTGTAAATTTAGTGATGGCTTTTAAACTTTCCTCAAAGTATGCAACATTTTGTGGTATAATTTTTTACTACTGTGACCTAATAACTCCATTCTAACTCAATTAATAACTCGCCTAAACTTGGGTATATATGAAATTAGTTTAACATTACAATTTCGTAGTTTTAAGCTACAGCTCAAAACGGCTCAAAGATCCCAAAGGTATGCAATAATTTTTCAAGAATTGTTTTTTTTTCAAACTAAGCAGTTTAAAACAGCAAAAAAAATCGGAAATACTTTCCACCATTTTCAACTTTGTTCACTAGGTGCTGGCCTGTACTACGTCACTTACACTGAAGTTTCCCATAATTCTCATTGACGTTTATTCAAAATTGTGGGAAATTTTTGTGAAACTAATTTAAATAATGGGAAATGTGACAAAATTTATGTGATTTTACATAATAGCATGTTTTTCTTATATAAAAATCAATTTCAAAGCCATGAGGCCGCTGTTGGGATAGCAATAGGAGAAACCCCGTAAGACCGCCCAAAGATGAAGTTCCCGGAACGCTACAGTTCAAAACGGCTCAAAGATCCCAAAGGTATGCAATAATTTTTCAAGAATTGTGTTTTTTCAAACTAAGCAGTTTAAAACAGCAAAAAAAAATCGGAAATACTTTCCACCATTTTCAACTTTGTTCACTAGGTGCTGTCCTGTACTACGTCACTTTCACTGAAGTTTCCCATAATTCTCATTGACGTTTATTCAAAATTGTGGGAAATTTTTGTGAAACTAATTTAAATAATGGGAAATGTGACAAAATTTATGTGATTTTACATAATAGCATTTGTTTCTTATATAAAAAACTATAAAACCGGTGTTGGGATAGCAATAGGAGAAACCCCGTAAGACCGCCCAAAAGATGAACTTCCCGGAACGCCTTTTTAATCTAAAAACTTCCCCGCCCAAAAACTGTAGCAACTACTGTGGTCGCAGGTGCCAAAACCGTTAAGAGGGTCTGAGGCCTCTCAACAAGGAATGGTAGCTGCACTGGGGGAAGAACCAATTTATTAGGACATAAACGGTGGTGACTTGGCTTTGCAATTCGATGGCCATCAGATATTCTAACTTCAGTAACGTGATGTATTCTTGATATTTTTGTTGAATATAATTTTTTCTTTTGATATGAAATTTCAAATTTTTATTGTCATATTTATTTTGGGAAGAAAAAAAATCCCATTTATTGCTTTCAACGACATCTAAAAAATTACCCATTACACTAAAATTTTCCCAACACTTGTGCTTCATCTATTTGTGTACTTTAGCTATGCTTTCCACTACACTTTCAAGTAAGCATCTGAATTATTACCAAATATTATTATTTGAATCAAATATTTATTAGTACAGATAATTACATACAATATTCTAAAGTAAAAGTATGGAACTGTTAACATCTTACACAAGTAATTAGTATAATACATTATAGCCTTCAGAATCTACTTGTATACTCAGAGTAAGCACTATTCTCCATTTGTTCTGAAAAAGAGGCTCAATAAATCAAACTTTAACTTTATTGCCACCAGGCGTCCTAAAAGTATGCAGCTTTTTTCTTGCATCTAAAGCTTATCAGCTATGCAACGAAAAGCAATTATATTCATGGGCAACAAAATTCAATTATTTATAAAAATCTTCCACTAATTGACTCAATTCTAATGTTACTTTCTAATGAAAAATTTTAAATCTAAAGAAATCTAATTTACGTTTTGCTTTCACTCTGGTACAGTCGTTCTCCGTATATTTTTGATAAATGATATTCATTTCTATACAAAAGGACTACATTTTATTTTACTTTTAACGTCAACAATGGTGGTTTCAGCTGCGAATGGGTAGGGTATATGGCAAGTAACTAAATCCTCGAAAATAAAATGTTCAAAAACATTTTAGAGCAATTTCAATTTTTCACATTTTGCCATCTGTTAAACATGTCGACAACCGCAGAACATGTTTATGCAATTTCGTTTGTTTACCTCCATTATCCTGGTGAAAAAGGGGTTTTGCACAGAAGGAGCAGCATTAAACAAAGACACAACAACGGCAAATCAATTTTAAAAGTATTAAAAGTATCATACCAAAAAATGTATGAATAAGAAAGAAAAACAATTAATATTCTACTGGTAGTATTTGTTGCAAACTTGTTAACAATCCCATATATTTGGGGTTTCCCTTTCATTTTGCTTCAAGTCCTTAAGTCCTTTTTGGGCTTACTTTGCTTTAGTCTTTTTGTTTGTAACCAAAATGATGGTTAGTATTTGAAGTGAAATTATAGAAATGAAAACTCTTGCTAGACGGGGTAAATTATTACTTTATGTTGTGATTCCTTATGTCACAAATATTGGATTTTAAAAATTATTTCGTTTATTAAACATATGGGCATATGCCTGCCATTTTTAATTGAAGCACAGAACCGAGGAATCGCATCCGCAGAACCGGTTCTTTACAAGGACCGATGCTTACAAAACCAAATAACGATACCAAAAGAACCGAAAACGGTTTCAAACGAGATGAAAGTCGTGACCCAATGAACCGCAAACGGTTGTAAAGGAACCGAAAATAATTGAAGCCCCTGGTGGAAGAAGGTGTTACCTCAATTTTTTCAAAAAACAATATTTTTCTTCTGTTAATGTTCCCATGGTATCTGATTTTGTTTTAGATAAGAAAAAAGTCAACCTCTGATATTTAAATTATTAATGTAAATTTTTTTTAAATCCGATACCGTTGAAACATCAAATGCAAGAAAATATTGTTTTTGAAAAAAGTGAGTTAATACCTTTTTTCACCATTTTTATTATATTTTTAGTTTTATATACAGAAAACACACTACAAACCTTTCGCATTTGAAGCCCACAAAAACTGTTGAATATTTAGTGGCTTCTTACTTCAGCTATCACATAGTTGGCTTTTACAAACAATATATCACTTTACTTTATGTACATCTAAGCCATGACTGTCTTGTTTGCTTCCTTATTTCCTTAGACCTTTGACCCTTATACATTTTTGATAATTCTCATAATTCGTTTGGAATTTTACCTAACGAGTCACCTGAGATACTTTAAGTAACATTGCTGTCGATCAAAATTAAATATTTATAACACGCACACACCACACCAGCCAGTAGAAAAAAAAACAGTAACCTTCTTTTAGGCTGTTGAATTTGAACAACGTCGTAACACCTTGTTATGACGCATGCCTGCATATTAAATAGTTGCGTTAAAGCTTTAAATAATTTCAATACATTCACTTCAATAAATAACCCCTTCTTGTCATATTTCATTCAAAAGTATTTAGTATAATTTTATAATTTAAATTCATGTTGTGAAAAATTGTTGCCTATCCTCGGGCTGATGCTTAAAAAATAACAGCACCAAGTGCCTACTTAAATATATTTCACCAAAAGTAATTACATTGCTAATTACTTTTCGCGTGGCAGATACGTTAACTTACAACTTGTTCAACGTTTGAAATTTACTATTATTCTTAAGTCTGTAGAAAATTCTTATAAATTCTTTGATCTTGACATTTAGTTATGTACTTTACATTTTGATACACTTTTAGATGCTATCGACGAAATAAACCTGTTGTTTATATTAAGCTGCAGGGCGTTTCGTAATTTGTCGTATATTCTACATAGATAGGGTTGTGTAAAAAATATTGCATATTTCTAGGCTTATTGTTACCATTGTCGTGGCTTGAAATGTTAACTGGTTACATATTTCAATAATGTGTATATTTTGCAGGGGTTACAATTACTTGCGTATGGTTTAATCCTTTCAGCTTTATTTGCGTTTGCTAACACGAGTCCTTGGGGTAATTATGATATGAAATAAAATAAAGTATGTTTCGCTTAGTTAGTGCTTTGACCTTTGGCTTATACATATATGGTATAACCCTTGTAATCATAAATTGTATTTTACTCAATGTTTGTTTGAAAATAGAAATTATATACGCAGGAAGTATATGCTTTTAACATAACCTCGCTATTGTGGTTTCCCCATTACATCCCATGGAGGATTAGGGGAGGGCTTCTCACAACCAGTGATCTGTGCGCTTCTATTCTTATCATTCATGAGCATGAACAGCAGCTATCGTTGGGGTTTATGGCATGTTTATAGTCGTTCTTGATACCAAATAAGAATGTAATCGAAGGTGTTCCCATCACCACAATCATGTTGACACAATTTTTTTGGTAACATTTTTTCAAATTCATCAGTCAAATAAAAAGTTATCAACCAAGCTCATGCTCATGATTGACAAGTCTGTGGTTCGTTTCAAAGTCACTGATACATAAAAGCATATTTCGATGACGTTGTGTTATCTTAATCTGTTTCTATCTTTAAGGTTCTAAAACAATGCTTTTAGACGAATAAATTTTTCACTTCATCAAAATCATATAAAATCAATTGAAGGCTGACACATAAATCACTTTCAGGCTTATACATCAAAATAATTTGGGAATACAAGGTACAAAAGCATAATTTTAGGATTCGCAGTATTCATGAGATGAGGATTTGTCAACCATTTGTCGGAAATCTATCAAAGACTCAACAAAAGTTTTAAGATAGAAATAGGGATATAGGTGATCTGTCTCGCCACAATTTTCTATTTTTTAAAGAAATATGGTTACTTAATACTTGCTACAGATTTTAGTTAAATGCATTCCCGAACATTAGTCCTCTAGTATATTCTAAACCAGAACAATCTTCATATTTTTACATTCACTGATTGTGATTTACAGTTCTTCACCGCTTAGGAAAGGGGTTTCAGAAGCCATGTCCGTTTTAAACTCAAAACAATTACGGAATTAAGTTAGTATATCACCATATCTAAATTCTACATTAAATCAAAAGACAAAAAAGGCTGTTTTAGTTTTGCACACTTTTACACTTCTGGTTCCTTCTATAAACATTGACAGTAAACCCAATTACCAATGCACGTTGAAAATCTGCCGCTTTTGTTGTTCGGATGCATATATAACATGTTTTTGGCGCTCGTCCCAATTATAATATACTTGTGCCCAAGCGCATTGTGTTTGCTATTCGATATTACATGTTTGAGACATAATGATTAATATGTTATAACATATGTGTTTGCGACCCAAATACATCCGTGTCTGTGATACAAATACAGCCGTGTTTGTTGCACTGTTTATGCTCTCTTGAGAGCAAGAGAATAATAGAGGGGTAACGAGAGAGTCAATCATCTAAGTGTGTGTCTATATTTTTGCATTATTCTCTCAGTCAGTTAGTCATAAATATTGCTGAATGTGGGTGTATATTGCAGATGACGTTTTTCTTATTTTGCCTGATATATTGCGATTTAGTTTCATGAATTCAGTCGGACAGAGGATATCAAAAGCGTTAGATCAGTGAAAGAAAAATACGAAAAATCGGACGGTTAATTGGTTTGTGATGTTGCTTTGGTTTTTGTGTATGTGTTTCGCATACAGTATGCGTGAGAATCGATTTTGAAGAACGAAACTGGAGAGGGCAACGACGTAAATCTCTTTTTCTGCCCGAGCCACTACTGAAAAAATCGGAATGGAGGACCATTTGTGAAATAAAATAAAAAAAACACAAGTAATTAATACACGCTTGTCTTGCATGAACTAGATTTGTATGTAAGTATATTGTTCGTGTACCAACGCATAGTGATAACCAACCCATAGTCGAAACCTTCTAAAGACAAAAACGTGAGAGACAACAAAGAAAGGAGAAACAACAGAGCAGCAGATTCGAAACAAAACAAATAATGCATTCGATGCAAGTAAATGTAAAAATCATTTAAATCTTTAGTAATAATTATTTATGTATAGAGGAATGTGGATATATATTGATAAAATTAATTATAATAAATAAAGAACGAAAGAATAGTTCGTTTCTAAACACTGTTATGTTTGGGAGAAAATACGCATATGTTTCCACGTAAATATATGGAGGTTTGGGGGAAACACGCAAATGCGTCCACGAAAGTATATGGATGTGTGGGATGAAGCACGCATATGTTTCGACGTAAACTCATCCATATTTGTCAGCAAACATGCTAATATTTGGATTTAAATAAACCTGAGTTTGGGACTTGCAAACATATAAATATTTGAAGTGTGTTCCAAAAATATACATGGTACCTGCCGATTATGTTTGGAAGAATATGTAACACAGGCCGTTTTTTTCAGAGTGTATGTTACCTGCTTTTAATTTGTTTTGAGTTTCTTATTTAGACGCTGGAAACGACTGGAAATAGCTAGATAACACTGCCACAAGAGCGTGGGTCAGTTAAATTGAACTTTTTAGATTTAGTGTATTTTTTTTGTGTAAGTGGCAACTCTTAAGTTTGGCAGCTGTTACATATGCTTATTCCTATTATTAAAAATGGAGAGCGCTATGAAAACTTGTTCCAAAATTTTTAAAATTATGCTGAGACCGCTCGCAATCTTTGAAGTATTTTCAGGCGAGAAAGTGTACCTAATGTGTCAACCATTCGAAGAGTGGTCAAACAATTTGAAGAAACTGGGTCGGCTATGTACAGTAAGACTCTGGTGCGTCAACGTACCTGTCGGTCTGTTGAAATCACTACTGCTGTAAGCCAGATTGTAGCCGAAAACCCGAAAACATAAATTTGGCATCGTTCTTAACAACTTCAATTCCACGTAGCACTACGTAGCGAATTTTGACCAAAGACCTCAACCTTCATGCGTACAAAATGCAGCTTGCTCTGGAACTCAAACCAGGAAATAGGAAATAGTCACTGGGCACCAAATCCGGAGAAAAGGGCGAATGCAGTAACAAATCGCAGCCCAATTCATTGAATTTTACCATTGAGACTTCACACGTATGCACCCGTGCATTTATGGTCAATTGAGAGCAAACGCGGCAACCAACTTGCAGACAGCTTTCTTAAACCCAACTGATCATTTACAATCGAAACCACTCTGCCATATGAACTGCCTATGGCATAACAATCTCATGTAATGTTACTGTTCGATCGGCCAACACCATAGCGTGGATATTTTCGGCATTTTCGGGTGTATTGTCCTCAATTGGTCGTGCAGGCTGTTCAGCGTCATTTGTACTTGTGTGACCACAACGAAAATCAGTAACCCCTTTTTTACCATTGAAATCGATTGTGCAGGATCCCCATAGTATTATCAAACTTTTCCTTGGTTTGATTGACGGTTTTTTTTCACAACAAGTAATGTTTAATGAGCACTAGAAATTCAATTTTTTCCATTTTGAAAAAAATTCACGAGGTTGTATGTTTTGAACAGCTGTTAAACGCAAAGTCAATGACGGCGCGTGCTCAAAATTTGACAGCAGTCTATTAACAGGTGGTACTTGATGGGTGCAGTGTTGCATTTCATATAACTACGAGGTAAGTTCGAAAATTCATGGACTTATTGCTCCGCCCTCGTAATAAAATAGTTTTGTTTTTTATTACGTTTTTTTGCATTTCCCGTAAATATGGATGTGAGAGTTAAGTCCGTGGGAATTTTAGATGACGAAATGTCAAATATAATTACTTTCCTAACGGATTAAAAACAATACTCTGCCATCTGGGCATGGTCTAGAAATTGCAAAATATATCCTGTTTGTGGCTAACATTGAAGAATATTAGATATATCCTTTGTAGTAATTTTCTCCCCTTTTTATATCTATCATTCAGGGTTTCATAAAATTAAATAACTAGATATATTTAAAGCAGTTTTGTATTTATTAATTGTCTAAAAGATGTACAAATTCCTTAATGATTTTAAAAATGTTGCCTACTTTTAGGCTTTGCTTTTAAATTCCATTAATTGTTTACACAATTAAGACCTATATTGAACAGTTATTTTAAGAACTTCCTTAACATTAGGAAAAACATTTCGCCGTCGTTTGAAGTAAAGAAATAAATTCGTATCCCTTCTGTTGAATAGGATCATCGTACATACCATTTTAATAGTGGGCATACCATACCGCCCGCCTACAAGACGACTTCTCCTTTTGCTTCAGTGTTTTGCTGGCGTTGACGGTTTACTTAAATGGCTAAGTACTTAAGACTTAACTGTTGACAGTTTTAATACCATTAGCATTTAGAAGGAAAACAAAGACGAAGAAAAAGAAGAAAGAGCTAGCACCCATACGACATTAAGTTGCCTGATACAAGTCAGAGTTACACTCGTCACCCGTCTCCCCTCACTTTAGATCCTCAGATGTTACCCACTTCTTCATATTATTTTCATTTACTCCTTAAGCTGATATTGCTACTTTGTATTGTTGCGAAATGTGTTGAATTCAAACTGCACGTGTGTGTGGATGTTGATATAACTTTCTGCCATTCATTCCACAGCAATTTGTGGTTAGGTATTTATTTTATGTGCGTGTATATGTAGAATATCCGCACCATATTTCAGTCTAAATAGATTGAATTGGAAGTGGTTGATTGACAACAAATTGATAGTACTTAGTTTCTATGAAATCAATGGAATACTTAACCTAAATACGTTAGTACATATTTCCAAGTTAAAGGTTATATATAATAAATTCGATCAAGTTCACAGCTGGGCATATGTAACTGAGTTATTGTGTAATAACAAGAAACTGAAAATAACTAATTTAAGTTTAATATTATTCAATATTGGGAAAACACACGCAACTGTTCATGTGTGGAATCGGAATATTTATGCACTCACGCAATTGTACTAGAACATAAAAGTATCGAACGAGGGTTATGTGAAAAGTTAGAACAAAATATTTATCAATAGATCATAACAACTATTGGCAGTTCTTCTACTGGGAAAATAAATTGTTGCATACTTTTGGGGAACTAATGTCGACATCTAATTCTGAATACAAAAACAATCCACTTTTGTCACATAACAGTTTGATTGACTTTACATCCTTTATTCTTAAACTTTCCTAAAATTAACCAACCATTTACAGTCTAATTTCAAATTATTTGCCTCAATCCTAAAACTATGCAATATTTAATGAGTAATATAATATAATATCTCATATATGCAGACTTTCCAGTGACCTTAAACAAAACTAATATAATTCATATTATATTGGTGCCGATTTAAATTAATGATATTAACCCTTCTGCATTCCTTGGCCCAAAATTAATACAGGAATTGTTTTAAATTAACGTTGGAATTTAATTTGCATTGCTTTATCTCATGCAAATGCAAAAGAATTACCATTGTTTGTAATATTTAATTTCCATTTGCTCAGGTAATGCAAATGAAGCATATGGAATCAGATGTCAATTGTAATGAATTATGGGAATGCTTTTGATATTTTGAATTTGTTTGACTAATGGCAATGCTGATTTTATAGTATTTTCTATGGAGGTTTGTGACTTGGATAGGTACTGCCTTGTAGTACTTCCAAATTCAGAAACCAGTACTGAATAAAATATTAGAAAACCAAAACTGGCAGATATGAAGGAAATCCTTTAAAAACAAGTACAATTGCCAATGGTATTTACCTTTTTCTGAATTTGGGGTGTTAGAGGTAATTCAAATTAATCTACAAATTATAATTGTCGTATAATTAATTTGTCCCGTGTATGGTTAACACTATGTGGCAGACATAATTTTCGGATTGCTATTATCATATCTATAGATTGAAATATCTTAACTTAAACAACGCCATTCCATCCAAGAAGGAAATGGGGAGAGCTTCTGACACTCACTCAGCTGTGTGCTTTGGTTGGGACCTAAATTTATACACCGATTCCAATCGGTTCCTCGTTACTGCATAAGGTCGCCACCATCTTGCGAAGTGATTGTGTAATTATAAGCATACAGCGTACATTTTACACATGTTTAAGTTTAAAAACCTTTGCATATTGTTCAGGTAACTTTTGAATAAATGCGATAAAAAATTGTATCTTTGACTTCCAATCGTTAAAAAATCTTTAGAAAAAATGCAATGATTGTGGGCAATATATCCCAAAATATTGTACTACTACGTTAATATTTTTTGTCGACTTCTAAAATTCACAGTATTGCCTATATTTAGGCAAACATTTTACCTGTAAAATAAAGTACAAAATTAACTTATTTTCTATATCCCAGCAAACATATAATGGAATAGTTCCAATTGCTCTACCCCTTTCAGTACGTTGTATAACAGATTTTATGGAGTTTGTCTGAAGAAAAGTATTTTTTGTCACTAATGGTGTCAATGTCTTCGATAGCTCGATGGTGAGATGCGTAATAATTAATAATAATTACACTGTTCAAGTTTTTAAAAAAAACATTTGGAAAACATATGCGGACTCATTTATACTAACTCGGGTCCTACGAATCGAAGTGCATCATTAGTTTTTTCGTCTATAATGATGGTTTCGTACAGAATTTTTGGAACAAAGTACCTTATCGCTCGTTGCGGGATGGGGGCTAAATGAAAATTTGTTAAACAACTTTTTTTGACGTAGAATACGTCTTACCTTACGGTATAGGGAGTCTTGTCAGATTGTTATTGTTATAATCTTTATTTCATTGATTACGAGTAAACGGCGAGATAACTTTTTTTAAAATTTTTTTTGTAGGTAAATGAAGATGTTATCTTTCGTTTGATATACATTTCATATTGGTTGATATCTTCCTAATATTTAAATTTCTCAAATGAAAATTATTTAAACACATATACTCAAACATATGTGTGGTGTTTGGTTGAGTGTTTGAGTTTGTAGCGTGAACACAATCTATGCTGCGGTTTCAGTGTGGACACAAACCTTCGGCTGTTGTTTTGATTGATGAAATATTGAAACTTCGTATATTTACTTATGTCTTTAAGTGAAACAAAATGTTAAATGTGAATTTGAATTTAACATGGGTATATAATTATAAAAAATATAAATCAAATTGATTTGCGTCTGTTATTTATCATTTATCCTTACTCTTTTAATTTAAAAACATATTTAACCTATTTTTCCTACCATAAGCTTATGTATATTATCAAAAGTAACTATCAAATAAATAAATTCATTTGCTTATGTTATTTATCATTTATTGTTATATATGTTTTCTGTCTTATCGGATGGAGTATTCTACGTTAAAGTTAATGGCCGTGTCTCTGACACAGCCTGCAGGGACAGTCCGTGGCCCAAGGCCTCGGACAACTGTCTGCTGTATTTTTTTTTAACTACTTTATTACAACCCATTATTATCAACTATATTGGGTACTTTTGGTTTGGTTTGGTTTGGTTTAAAGGGAACTTTTCTCGGTGGAGCCTGTGTATTACATATTGTAGTTTTGTACCCAATAAAAAGTATACTTAGAAAAGCCAAAGTGCAAGACTGGCAAATCCATGAAACACAACCCTCAGCATGGAATTATATTTGTCAGCACTTGAACACTCGTACTTTTGGTTTGTGTCCAGACTAACATATTTCTTATTTAACCGTTGTGTCGATCGTAGAGCCCACGGGTACATTTGCAACTTTAATTTTCCTGTATCTTCCAAACGGTTAGTCCGATTGACCTGAAATTTCATGATATCCTCAACCATACACTTTTGCATCATGTGGACAAGTTTCATCAAGATTGGAGCAGCAGTTTGGAAAATATAACCCAGTTACTAGAAAATGACCTAGCGTCAACAGCTGATGTACCCAGGTACTTCTATGAAAATTCATACAAATATATAGAAATAAATGGCAAAGTTCACTTTATATTGCTATATCTTCCAAGCGGCTGGTCCAATCTGGATGAAACTTCGTATCATAGCTTGGAAATATGTAATTGATATTGGTGTGAAATTTCAGGTCAATTGGACCAACCGTTTGGAAAATATAACCCAGTTACTAGAAAATGACCTAGCGTCAACAGCTGATGTACCCAGGTACTTCTATGAAAATTCATACAAATATATAGAAATAAATGGAAAAATTTAGTTTATTTTATGGAAATTTGTTTATTTATTTATAGAAAATCATATTTTCACTTTTTATATATTTGCCGCACAAAATAAATTTTTAGGTCTTTACACTTCAAAAATCGCACATAAACTGACTTATGCATACAAAACTACTCAAAACGAAACCTGCGCAAAAAATCATGTTACTGCCTGCAAAACTGGTTGTGCAAGGGTAGGTAGGCAAGATATTCCCAAATACCCTTTTGTTCCTGTTAGTAGACGTGTTTTCCTACACATTCCAAAAAAAAATGTTTACATTGAACAAATATTTTATGAGTTATAATTATTCTGCGCAGGTACTAAAAATAGCACTATGAGCAAGAGGGGTTGATTTTCAGTTCAAATATAACGGAATTTTGCGAATGAAAATTCAATGTTAATAAATTACAAGGATTAAAAAAGAATTTGGAAATTGTTAAATTTTTATGGATTTTGGCAATTCCCATTTTTGGTAAAAATGGATTATTTAGGTACCAAATTTTTTTTTTCCCAAATTATGATAAAAGTTTTGTTAACTAGACAATATTTCCAAGAAATAAAAAAAAAAAAAAACCAGAAAATTACAAGAATCCAGGTAGTAGTTAATATTTGTATATCAAAAGCAACTATCTGCCATACAAAACGTATGAAGTACCCGGGTACATCTACTGTCGATGTGGATAAAACCCAACAGCTGTTGACACAACGGTTAATGGGAAATTTTCTAGGTGGAGCCTGTATATTACATATTGTAGTTTGAGCCGAATAAAAAGTTAATTTAGAAAAGCCTAAGTGAAATAAGTTTAAAAAATTAACACCTTAAAGAAGTAACTTTGCTTAAAAAAGTAAATTTTCTTACAAAAAGTACCTTTTCTTAAAATAAGTAATTTTTTAAATAAGTACCTTCTCTTAAAAAAGTACATTATCTTACAACAAATTGCCTTTTAGTAAAAAACTACATTTTCTTTAAAGAATACCTTTTTTGTAAAACAAAATAACTTTTCTTGAGACAAGTACCTACTCTTAAAATTGTAACTATCTGTTCCTTCGTAAAAAAAAGCCTTTCTTCAAAAAAAAATACCTTCTCTTACAAAAAATTCCTTTTCTTACAACACTTCCTTTTCTTAAAAGTACCATTTCTTAAAAATAAAGCACCACCTTTTCTTTTGTTTTCTTAACATAAGTAGCCTTCCTGAAAATATGTAAATTTTAAATAAATTTGTGATGAAAATTTGAAGAAAAAGGAATAATTTTTTGCTTAAAAAATTAAAGTTGTGTATGAACCATTATTTATAAAACCATCATGATAGGGCAAAACAATGATGCAGTTCGATTCGTAGGACCCGAATTAGTGCAAATTCGTTGAGTTAACTTTTTTTCAATTTGCACAGTGTCATTAATCCTTCGTTACACACACCACCTAATTTCTGTGGCATACTTTCAGGAGAAAGCAACTTCACTGCAAATTTTGAAGGTGTAGTTGCACATTTTCCAAGTTTTTAAATAATGGCTACACATGTAAGCAAAATGTTGCAAAACGCCTCAAAAATAAAAAAGGTATAAATACCAATTTTTGCTTCGGGGTGATTCGAACCCAGGATCTTCACTAGCTACCGTTTTGTAGTCGAACTTGCTACCATTGTGCTCATTTTTGTGCTGAAACGCCGCGCTAAGAAGCACAATTTATTCTACTTAAAAGTGCTCAAATTAAAAGCTAAAACGTTGTAAAAAAGCGACGGTGCAGCAACAAAATTTGCACTATCTCTTACCCCGTAGTTCTGATGGAAATTCTGCTGATTGGTAACACTATTTTTGCTGGGACGTAACAACATTGTTTATTTTTCCATTTTCAACACATCAAAAAGTGATGTCTACCTTGAGGAAAACTACTACAACCATGTGAAACGAATTTATGATTATTAATTTTTTTTAAATAGTGAAATATCCTGCGTGATCCTACAAAATGATTTAAACTTTCTTCTTAAGCTTCACAAATTCTTGCATTATTACAAATAAATGGACCTGGCCGTAATCATTATCTTTTGATTTTCCATTTATCTTTTGATTTTGCAAAAAAAAAAACTTTTGACCTTCCCCACGTCTTTAGTTAAAGTCTTCAAGGATACGAAAATGCAAACATTCTTTGTGATGTCTTTTATATTTTCTTTCCTTTTTCCCTAACTATGACAACATGATTTTAATTGTTAAAGTCGACTTCGCTTATGTTTCTTCATAAAAAGCCGAACGAAAATGAAAACGGAAACAAATGAAGAAGACACAATAAAGGCCATGTCAATGTCTTAGACACTGTCTCACATTGTTGAATACATAAAAAGTTCTTAATAAGAAAGTATGTACATATGAATATGTGCGTGCCAGGGTAGATAGCTACAAGTGTTGCTTCTATCCTCAAGAAGTCCTGTTTGTTTCAGTGCCTGTAGTTCTACGCTTTTGCCACCAAACAACCACGAAGTTTCTGAGCATGTACATATGTGCACAGTGTACACATATGCATATACATATAGTGAATTCATGTGTGTGTGAGAGTAATATATAAAAATTAAATAGTCTTTATTAATTTTCTTACACTACTTTTCAAAGCTGTATATTCATGTATACTCGTAATAGTAGGAGTGACTGGTCCTACTCTTTAACTTATCACTAGGACTTCGCAAGTAAAAAAGAGTACAGACGCCTGTTTTTGACATTTTGTCATTTATTAATTGTGATCCCTTTGTGTCAACGTCCTTTCATTGTTGCCGCTATCCCTAGCCTATTCTGGTCGATTCATTTCGTAGGATATCTCCCATTTTACTTCCCACCACCCCCCAATCTTTTCAGACAGACCATATGCTATATTTCTTTCGTTTTATAGATTACTCCTTCACATTCGTTCCCATTTTTCGAGAAGTAGTTCGTTCTATTTGCCAGGCCGTTTTCAACAAAGCGGATTAAGTTGTTAGCATTGATTGATTTTTGGTTGCCTGTGTTCCTAGAGGGAGAGAGACTTTCAGTATTTCGTATACTCCTTGCCAAAGGACCAATCCTCTAAGAAGGAGTATAATTTGCAAAGTGATTGTTTAATCTATTGATGTTGTCGTCTGCGTGTCATGATGGGCGATAGGCGTTATAAACATAAATACATTAAAAAGAATTTAAATAATTTGTCTATCCTTTTATAGAGAGACATAACATTTTGTTAGTGATTTGATTAAAAACTTGTTGATAAAGGATAATGGGCTTAAAGTGTTACAAGGATTCTGTGAAAGCCTTAACCAAACGCCTAAAGGTATGTGTGCTATCCATGTACACGGCCTAAAAGTATGTTAAACTTTCATACAAATAAGTCGTGTAGCATTAAAAATTGATTAAAATGTTAATTAAGCAAATATATATTAAGTAAAACTATAAATCCTAGGACTATTAACAGGCGTTTAAGTATTTTGTGATGCTTACTTTTAAATCACAGTGATTATAAATTGGGAGCAGGTACTAGGTTAGTGGTGGTAAATTTGGCAATAACTTTGAAATGAAATTTGTTCACAATTTTCTTGACCTATTTTGGTATTTACTTTCCGTACACAAAAGAAGCAGATATAATTAATGATCTCGTTTTACATCAAGTTTATTTTAAATTATTTATTTTAAAGAACAAGTGACAGTAAAGAATTCTCTACGATCTAATAGCAACAATACGGCATTGTTTTTGCGATGGTAGCAATAATAGGTAGCCTGTACTGTAGTTCAAAAAGAGCACTAAAATATATTGGTCCTTATAACCCTAAAAGTATTCAATGCTTAAAAATAAATAAATGGTTTCCCATTTCATCCCAAGAAGGGACCGGGGAGAACTTCTCACAATCACTGAGCTGTGCGCTTTCCAGTTTTCACTCACTGATTGGGACCTACAGTTTAACACCGATTCCGAACGGTATTTTGAGAAGCTTTTTCATGGCTATATACTCGATAGTGTCGCCGTCACTAAGCGAGGTGACCGTCGTCGAAAGAAATTTTAAGGTGGTTGGAGCAGGGATCGAACCCAGGTTCTCCTGTACAAGAGGCGCGCACACTACCCATTGCACCACCGACGGTCACTCAATGCTTACATGCTTTTTTATTCAGCGTTGGGATTGTATAATCTGCGTTGCTTAATAATTTGAATTTTTTTATCAAATGCAAATGCAAAAGAATCACCATTGTTCGCAGTGACAATTAAACAAATTTGAACTTCCATTTGCCTAGGCAATGCTAATACAGGTTGTGGAAACCGATGCCAATTGTAATATGCTGTTTGCAAAGTATTTTATATGAAGTGGTTTGTGACTTCGATAGGGATTGGATCATATTACTTTCAAATTCAAAACTGTCACATACAAAGGAAATGCTTCGCTAATATCTACAATAGCCACTGGTATCTTAATTTTTTTGATGAAATTTTGATTAAACTAATAGTTATGATTGCCATATAATTAATTTACCCCATGTATGATTTCGCTAACAATTCAAAAGCAGTATTATATAATTTAGATATAATTTATATGAATTTCCCCTAGTTTTCTAAATGATGTTAATAATTTAAAAGAAATTTTTATAATTTGCTAAAACAGAGCAAACTAATCAACAAACTTACAATTTATGTATATTAGAAATCCAGTTGATTTCTGTAAAATTTCGATCGGACCAATGGTGCAAATCCATTGTGGCCTCTTAATCTCTTGGTGTCGTCAAATAAATATCTTGAAAAATGGGTGCCAGCGAAATATTTATATAAACCTTTTGGAGCTACCCTATGATAAATTCTCATTCATTAACAAATATTTAACGCATATAAATGCTAAATCCTTCTTTGACAATGCCTTCTTTAATAAAGCCTGCGAAAAGCCTTTTATTAAGGCTTCCACAAGACTGTTAAGCGAATGCAAGAAGACGCCGTTGTTCATAAAAACCTGACTTTCCACATGTCCGCAATTCGTCGTTCCAAATTCATAACATGCGAAGAATAAGTACTAAGGTCGTGTGTTCGATTCCTGTGTCGGCAGACTTTTAAAAAAATTATTTATAAGTATTAAAATCGGTAAAAAATATAAATCTTTTAGATGAAAATATTTTGCACATACTTTTATTGGGAAGTCCTTCTAAAATTACTCTTTTTGCAGGCCTTCATAAAGCCTTCGTCTTGAGAGGGATGATAGGCATTTCCTCTCAGTCTCAAGTAATGTCAAAAAGAAAGACGGAAGTTATGTGTAGGGAAGGCTTGTCGTATTGTATTGAATGATTTCAGAACCACTAGCCCATGACCTCAGGGAATATGTAAAATTAACTACGAGAATTATACAACAATATTACTTTTGAAGTTATAACTCTCCTCTGACTATATGGTACAAACACAACATTTACGAATATATGTTGTTTCTAATACGTATTTTTCGTTTATAGCGAACCCGTTTAAAACGAACTTTTGCCTAAAACGAACCATTTTCGAAAGTAAGAGCTTTTTTCTATAAAAAGCTTGAAAGTTTTTTCGCTTATTACGAACCTTCTTAAAACCAACTTTCGGTTGTAACAAAGTTTTTTTGCATGTAAAATGTGTTTTTTCTTTGTTTAAAACGAACCAAAAAGTGTTGCCATGGACAAAAAATTATTTTTTTTTTAGTTGGTAACGCTGTGTTTTATTTTTCGTATGCTCTATAACCAGGTACTTCCCCTAGGTTTAATTCTTTTTTCTATGAAGGCCATGTGCAGACTGCAGTTAAAAATTATACATTTAGAAGACGGACGTAGTAGCAGTTGCAAAACAAAGAAAATGTTTTTCTTTACACGAGAAATGTTTTTCTTTACAACAAGAAAAGCTCTTATCAAAATCTAAAGTTCACGAGTGCAGCATTCAATAATGTCAAACTTTCATGGGGGAGATCCAAAAAAGATATGTAACTCCTAAAACTAAACTACTAAAGCCGTATACTGAAAGCTTTTTCCTTTAGTGTATATATTTAAATATTTAAATGTACAGAAGATTTACGAAGTGAATTGTATCGCCTGAAGGTATTCCATACTCTATTACATTTCTATAAATTTTTGAATTTTCGATTACAAAATTATCCCCGATCTTTACTCGAACCCAGGTACATTGATTTTTCAGCCGCGCGTTTTTGCATTGAGTATTACACGAACAATATCAACACTAGAGAGACGATTCTTCTGACAGACAGCATATGAGCTGTTTGTAATTGGTTTCTGAAAAATTTATTTCGTGTTGGGGTGCTGCGAAAATTCTGATTTGTGATATTTGAACCACCCAACCATAGTCACACAAACCCTTAAAATATATGCAATTTTTTCTCATCCTAACAGGCTGCAACGTTTAAGGCCGTAAAAACTGTTAAAGAAGTGTTTTTATTTTAAATTTTCAATCTAAAGTTAAGAAATTAATATCTGCTTAGATTTAAGCAATAAATATAAGATAGTCATGTCCCACTATTTAATATATTTCTAAAACAAGAAACCCCATTAAAATCAATTATTAGAAAAAAAAACAATTTTTAAAAGAGGTAACATTTATATATTAGCATAAATTTATTATAGACTTTTATTTAGCTTAATTATTTAATAAAAATTAAATGTTATGGTTGGCAATTTGGCCGTCGGTGGTGCAATGGTTAGTGTGCGCGGCTCTTGTACATGAGATCCCGGGTTCGAACCCTGCTCTGACCACCTTAAAATTTCTTTCGGCGGCGGTCACCTCGCATAGTGACGGCGACACTATCGAGTATATAGCCATGAAAAAGCTTCTCAAAATACCGTTCGGAATCGGTGTAAAACTGTAGGTCCCAATCAGTGAGTGAAAACTGGAAAGCGCACAGCTCAGTGATTGTGAGAAGTTCTCCCCGGTCCCTGCATGGGATGTAATGGGAAACCATTTATTTATTTATTTAATTTGCGGTGATCAAGTCAAAATGTAGGTCCTTCAGTCGTAATATTTTAAATTGTAGCCATTTACATGTTGATCATTTAAAAACCTACTTGGAACTTTTGTCATACTTCATCCAGTGGTCGTCAAAGTATTCGGAACTTTAGTTGACAATAAAATGGAAGATTGAGAGATAAACCCGGTGTCTATGCAACTGTAATAATACTGATAAATATAAAGTTATAATTTCCATTAAAATAATTAAATTTTGAAAACAAAAACGATAGTGCCAATCCCAATATGGTGTCCAAAGTGGAATCGTAGGTAAAATAAGGTATTTTTGCAGTGTATCTCAGTCGATATTAGAAATGTAACAAATATTTTGACATACCGTTTTAGCCATATGTTTGTTCTATGACCACATGTAAGCTTTACGCAGATCTATTGAATCGTCTGTTTGGAGACCCTTTCTTTGAATTTTCAACACTAAACAACAGTATCTTTTGGACCACCTTAAGGAGAGTGATCCACACGACCGGATTCCATATGTCCCAATTTTCCCTTATCTTGTTACAAACTGCCGACAAAGACGCCTTCAAATATTCGCATAAAGAAATTCACTGCATTTAAAAAATTTTGATTTGTGCTGATATACTTTAATACTCACACACCCCATGAATCCCCCTTAAAGTATACTTTATTTTATGGACTTGCATTTACGACATTATATGAACAACGAACGAGCAACAAACAGTATATAATCGATAGAAACATAAATTAACACATATCAGATTTTTGCTTTCATTCAAATCTCAACAATTATTTACATATTTAAAAAGACAATAGACATAAAATAAAGCAATAAATACTATAATGTGGACATTAAGATATTTTGTGTAATAAAACAAAGACATCATTTGTTACAAAGCATTTGGCTTTGCAAGCCAATCTGGTGTTTCTCATAAGGTTAACAAAATCGTAAATTAACAATATATTGTATGACTATACCAGGAAGTTTTAATGAAAAAGGAGATTTACAGTGTTTTTTGATTGTTTTGCTGAAAAGATTAAACTGAGTTATCTAAACAACGAAGAAAAAAATCCAGAGTTCGTTTGGGGCAAACAAACTTGTTATGCCTCAAAACAATTTTGTTTGCTGTTTAGTGTCATTGTTCACCAGAAAAAAAATGTATGCTTTCCCACAGATTAAACTAAATATAAATTAAAGTCGTTTCTTTTGTTGCAAACAAACATTCATTTACCCTAAAGTTGTCGTAATCTAAAGGAAAAAACATTTTTATAACGGAAATGTGTTTTAACAACGAATACAATCAAGAGTGATCACTGGCACAAATTATTTTTCTTTTCTTTAACAGAATACTTGTTTATACAAACACACATTTACAATAAATTGCCTATTGAATTGATTATGTCTGCTTTTATCAAAACATGCAAGTGCTTCTCGGGTATCGTATGCCATGGTTCAGTTGATAGTACCAACGTTCCACTCAATGTCAGGGAAGCTAAAGTACCAAAATATTTTTTTTAAAAGACACAAAAATATTGCACGATTGCGTTAAACGAAATATCAGTTTGCCGGCAATAAGTTGTCGTTTCTCCCAAAAGTTTTCTTGAGTTTGGGGCTAAACGCTGAAAAAAAAACCGCATCTATATAATATTCTCTCAAACGAATTTTGCAGAAACCATGTATATGTTTGCTATACACTCCAAATATTAAGATATTTTGTGTAATAAAACAAAGACATCATTCGTTACAAAGCATTTGGCTTTGCAGGCCTATCTGTTGTTTCTCATAAGGTTAACAAACTCATAAATTAACAATATATTTTATGACTATACCAGGAAGTTTTAATGAAAAAGAAATTTAAAGTGTTTTCTGATTGTTTTGCTGAACAGATTAAACTGAGTTATCTTCACAGCGAAGAAAAAACGTTCAGAGTTCGTTTGGGGCAAACAAACTTGTTTTGCCTCAAAACAATTTTGTTTGCTGTTTAGTGTCATTGTTCACCAGAAAAAAAATGTATGGTTTCCCACAGATTAAATTAACTATAAATTAAAGTCGTTTCTTTTGTTGCAAACAAACATTCATTTACCCTAAAGTTGTCGTAATCTAAAGGAAAAAACATTTTTATAACGGAAATGTGTTTTAACAACGCATACAATCAAGAGTGATCACTGGCAGAAATTATTTTTCTTTTCTTTAACAGAATACTTGTTTATATAAACACACATTTACAATAAATTGCCTATTGAATTGAGTATGTCTGCTTTTATCAAAACATGCAACTGCTTCTCGCGTATCGTATGCCATGGTTCAGTTGATAGTACCAACGTTCCACTCAATGTCAGGGAAGCTAAAGTACCAAAATATTTTTTTTAAAAGACACAAAAATATTGCACGATTGCGTTAAACGAAATATCAGTTTGCCGCCAACAAGTTGTCGTTTCTCCCAAAAGTTTTCTTGAGTTTGGGGCTAAACGCTGAAAAAAAACCGCATCTATATAATATTCTCTCAAACGAATTTTGCAGAAACCATTTATATGTTTGCTACACACTCAAAATATTCATATATTTGCAAGTCCTAAACTCACTTATACTTAAATGCAAACATTAGCATGTTGTCTTGCAAAGATGCATACTTTTAGGAGAAACGATATGTGCGTTTCATATTTAACGTCCATATTCTTACGTCGGAGCATTCGTGTGTTTCGTCCCAGAGAACACAAACGAACGATTGATGGCTTAATGAATGAATCTAAAACGCAACAAATCAGTCAATGTAAGAGACAATCAATTCATTTACACCCGCTTTCAGGAATACGAACGAATCAGGGACGGAAAAAATAATGCAAAAATACAGTTATACACTTGCAGTAACATTAACTTCGGCGGACAACAATCTGTCTTTGTCCCTTTTTATTATTTTAATCTCGACAGAGTACAGCGAAAAATAAATTAAGTAAACAGTGCACCAAACACAGCTGTATTTGTGTCACAAACAATGCTGCATTTGAATCTCAAACGCAAATAGTATAACAAGCATTGCGTCGCAAACATGTAATATTGAATGGCAAATACAATGTGTTTGGACACAAGTATACTAAAGACACAAGGGGGTTTTCAACAGAGAAGCTACAAAAGTACATCGATAGGGACAGCAAACGACCATATTTTTTTCACGCGCTTTTGACATTTTACTTCACTAAGGCTTGCCATTTCGTCATGGAAAGATATACGAGCCAACAACGAGTCGAAATTATTAAAATTTACTACCCAAATTTGGAGTCAGTGGCCTCAACTTTAAGAGCGCTACGTCCAATTTATGGTCGTCTTAATCGTCCTACCAGATCAACAATTGAGTGTGTAGTGGAAAAATTTTAATCCACAGGCACAGTACAAAATATTCCCTTGCCAGTGAGACGAAGAAGTGCCCGTAGTGTTGAGAATATTGCTGCCGCTGAGGCTTCAGTTGAAGAAAGCCCAAATGTGTCTCTCACACGTCGTTCTCAAGCATTGGGCATCTCTATGACTTCGTTGTGACGAATTTTGCGAAAAGATCTTGGCCTACATCCTTACAAGATCAAATTGACACAAGAACTGAAGCCGCTTGACCACCATAAGCGTCGTATGTTCGTGAATTGGGCTGAGCAACAATCCATGAGTCATCATTGCATCCCGAAAAAATTACGGTTTGGTGAGGTTTGTGGGTCGGCGGCGTCATTGGGCCGTACTTCTTCCGTGATGATCAAGACCGGCACATTACTGTGAATGCGAATCGCTACCGTTCAATGATAACCGAATATTTTTGGCCCCAATTGGATAATATGGACTTCGAGGACATGTGGTTCCAATTGGACGGCACCACAAGTCACACAGCAATTGCCACAATCAATTTATTGGAAACCAAGTTTGGTGAACGTGTTATCTCACGAAATGGCCCAGTCGATTGGCCGCCTCGGTCGTGCTATTTGGCGCCGTTAGATTATTTCCTGTGGGGCTACGTCAAGGCTATTGTCTATGCCAATAAGCCAGCGACGATTGATGAACTTCGTACGAATATCGAAAGTGAAATTTCAGCAGTATCGGCCGATTTATGCTTGAAACCCGTCGAAAATTGGGTTCAGCGTCTGGACTTCTGCATGCGTGCCCGTGGTGGCCATGCAAAAGAAATCGAGTTCCATACATAATGCCATCGAACGTACTTTCACAGGAATAACGAGTTTCATTGGTATCTAAAACCGGTTTTGTTTTATTTAAAAAAACTTTTGTAGCGCTCTTATTGAAAAAACCGTTATGTAACAGCTACAAACACACGTTATATTTGCACCCAAACACGAGAGAAATACATGTTTTTCAGAGTGTATTATTACTCTTTTGGGGTAATCGGAAGAACAGTAAATGCATACATTTCTCTTTGTTGATAACTAAATTGATAGTTGCACAGACGTTTTTTGGGAACTTCAGTGTAATTGCATTAAAAATAATATATTCCATACTTTTCCCCATGTTTCGGGAGGTTTCATTGAATTGTTACATCACATTAAGTGCATTTTTTTATATTTATAATAACAGAAAAATAAATAAATAACAGAAAGTAAGAGCAAAATCGTATACATTGTGTATAATTATCGACATTCACCACTTAATCCTAACAATACAGAACTCTTTTCAACTCTCGCAAATGCTGTTGTAGTTTAGGAGATCAATAATAGGCTTAATAAACAGCTTACTAAAGCAAAGCGTTCAATATTATCTGAAAATTGTATAATGCGTTGTGTCAACTCACACTTTCTTCCCTTTAACAAACATTTTTGTCACTGCTCCTAAAAGTAGGCTTAATTAATATGCCGCTACTGGAGAATATTGTTGACACGAAGGCAGAATTTTAGATATTTAAATCAAAGTAAATGTTTCTTTTCCCTTAAATGATTACATCAAAGTGATATTACACTACCCACCCCAAGCCTAAAAGTAGGCAATATAATTTAATTTTTATTTCGTGGGCAACAACGGGCACCTACTATCACCTGCTTTAGGTTATAAACAACCATAAAACGAAGTTGACTTTCAAAAAGTTTATTCTATAGGTTAAATGATATTTCCGGCAAAATAAGCGCCATTAAATTTGATTAGATTTTTATAAGTTCCGAAGAAAAAATATGTAGAGATTCAATTAAAGGAAATGTCACTTCTTGCTCAAAGTAAATATATTATTTGTTTAGGACTTTTGTTGTTTGATGTCTTAAGATTAAATTTTGTTGCAGTCATGATTTTCTGAGAAATCGCACAATATTTATTTCACTAAACTCAAGGAATTTATGTGTTTATATTATTTTACTTATACATTATTAATTCCTGTGAAAAAAATTAAATACATATTGTTAAATTTAATTCTGATTCAACACTGCTATTTTGCAAATGTGTTACTGAAATCTAACAGATGTGATCTAAGCTATTACAATTACCAGTAAAAATCATACATGGGGCAAATAAATTATTTGACAAATACAATTTCAACAATTTTTAGTGTAATTTAAATATCTTTGGCAATTGTACTTATTTTCGAAGAATTGCCTTCATATCTGGCAGTTTTGGTTTTCAATTATTTTAGACAGTACAGGTTTATGAATTTGAAAGTATTACGAGGCAATTCCTACCGAAGTCACAAACCTCCATATATAAAACTTTGAAAACAGAATTGCCAGCAGTCAAACAAATTCAAAATAATTAAAAGCATTGCCATATTTCACTACAATAGGCATCTGATTCCACAACCTGCATTTGCACTGCCTGAGCAAATGTAAATTTAAAATTTTTTAATTTTTTAGATGAAGCTCTTCCAAATTCCTTCATGGGATGTAATGGGAAACCATTTATTTTAATTATTTATTGCGAACAATGGTAATTCTTTTGCATTTGCAAATTAAAAAACCAATGAATGGGCGAAAAAGATTTTATTTTTTCGTACTCGAATATTTTTAAAATTTTCTAAATCTCTTTTAAGGAATTATACATGATACATAAGCATTTATATAGCTTTTGGTGGAAATCATACAACCAGGACGTTGACTAGTATGTGGCAAAATTTATTCTACAAATGTATTGCATATTCTTGGCCATGTTGAACTCTCTATCAAAAAAAAAGTTAAATTGAAGTACAAAGTAATTGTCATGAGCTTTGATGAATTCTACTAGAAATAGGGAGATATTGATAATATTTGTATCCCAATCAAAGAGTCTAAAATTGCAGAGCATACAGCTCACAGATCGAGAGAAGTTCTCCTCTCTCCCACCACGGGATGAATGAAAAAAAAAATGGTGTTCCTTAACATCCAATGAATGGGTTGGGGAGAGCTTCTCACAGTCAGTGAGATGTGCGCTTTCTAGTTTTACACTCACTGATTGGGACCTACAGTTTTACACCGGTCCCGAACGGTATTTTGAGAAGCATGTAACGGGATGTAATGGGAAAATAAAATATCAAAGGAATACTTCATTGACTCCAGATACGAGACACAAATAACGCTTTTGAAGGGATATTTTTAAAAATTCTCATCATACTCCATAAATTATGTTCTATTTAATATATCGGCAAAAACCAAAATTATACATAATGAGATTATCACCAAATATATTCAAATACCCTACCTCCGTCTGGGTAAATTTCGAATTACTTGTCAATATATGTCAATATATATCTACAAATTTGATAAATCTTTAAAACCAAATAAAATAAACGGAAACAAATGTTGAATATCTGTGACTCGATCTGAAATACCTATATGATTTTCCAGGAATCATGAGGATGTATTTTAAAAATACATACTATGGTCTTAAGTTTGGATAAAAATACAAATTATAAGAAATATAAATATTTTTTACAGATATTTATCCTCCTGATTTAATTCACAAAAATAGTGATAAAAATAGAACACAGTTACGCAAATGTATCATCTTTTGTAGAAGACGCAAATCGAAATTACCTTCTTCTGTTGAAGCAACTAATCATAAACGGCATAAAACCTACAGTCATTCGACTATTGAGCACCTGTAGCTTATGCTACATTTTTGAATATTTTTCTTTTACATAAGAAATTGATTACAAATTTTGGATACTGTATTACAATTTAGCGCTATTGATTTTATGAATACCTTTCAATACACGTAAATTTAATTAAAAATCACTCCACTCTGAATTTTGGATAATGCTATGGATATACCTTTGATTGACATATATTGTAGCGTGTTCTATGCAGGCCCTGGGAAAGTGTATTGTTCTCTACGAACAATGAGTTATAATCAAATATTTTCGGCATAACATGAATCTTTTTCTTGCAATTAAAAAATACTTAAACAAACTATGAATATTTTCCAAGATTTTCCAAAAGTTTAAAACATTTTTGAAATTTTACGACATCTCACCCCTTGGCGCGGCTAAGCTTACTAAGAATACACTCATTGAAGAGAGCACTTTCGCTGATTTGAAATAGCATTCGGAATTACGTCAGAAAACGCGACCTCTTTGGAAAATTCACTGGAATTTGAAGTGACCTTACCATGTCCCTGTTATTATCTCCGCAATCAAATATTTACAAATTTAGTTTAAAAAAAACAATTTAAATTTATAAATTTCATTTGAAATTGAAATTACATCATTTGAAATGCAAAAAATCTACTTGAAATTGAAAAGAGATCAATTGAAATGTGAAACAAACATAAAGACTGCTATTGAAATTTAAAACACATGAACTGAAATTGAAAATACATCAACTTAAATGTAAAACACATTAGTTGTAATTCAAAACAAATCAATTGGTATTTAAAATGTATAAATTTAAATTGAAACGACATCAATTGATATTGAAAATAAATTAGCTGTTTTATAAAAAATTTAACATACAAATTACATCTACAAATTAACAAAAAATAAAGTCATTACGGAAAATTCTAACATAACTGACATTTGCCCAGTGATTCGAAAGGCTTTCTCACACCTGCGCCTATATGTTATAGATAAACTAACCTCAAAACAACTGCAACCCAGCAAGAATGTAAGAGGAAAATAGAACATGGAAGACAAAAGCCTTGTGCTCTTGTTGTTGGAATAATTACATTGAAACTTTCTGTTGGTGTGTTTTAAATTTTTAAATATTAATTTATTTTAAAAAAATGCTTCTCAAACTACCGTTCGGAACCGGTGTAAAAACTGTAGGTCCCAATCAGTGAGTGTAAAACTAGAAAGCGCACATCTCACTGATTGTGAGAAGCTCTCCCCAATCCCTTCATGGGATGTTAAGGGACACCATTTTTTATATTAAATTTCTATTGCTGCCTTTTAAATTTCAGTTAATGTCGTTTAAATTTCAATTGATGTGGTTAAACTTTCAATTCATTAGAACGATTAATTTGTTACGTTTTTCTATTATTTTGTTTTTGATTCTTTATAAATATTTTTATAAATTAAATCGGCATAAAATTTACCATATTCTGACGACTGTTTCCTTGAGTGACACCTACATACGAATACGAAGATTATTTACTAAGTGAAATATATTCGCCTGAAAGTACTCTATAAATTTATTACATTATCCCCTTCTGGGATTCCATTTTTAATTAGACTCGTTTAAAATCATGTTATTAAAGCAATGTTGTACTTTGAAGTCTTAAAGGCAATACTTAAAAATATACATATATACATTTTTAACACTCTGTACTGAAATCCTGCAGTTTTAAAACTTTACTAAAATATTGACTTTTCCAGTGGAAAAAGGTGCATTGTAAAACAAAATACTTTAATGCATTGCCTAATGAATTTATAAAAATTGAATTTACAAAACTTTTCAGTACAGTGTAATTTATTAACTGTATTTATTATTGAAACGAAAAATATCTGATAAGGTCGTGTTGATATTTTTAAATATTTATGATGCCAAATGGCATAAATTTTATTTAAAGGAGTTAATATTCTGGTACGTATGGATGACATATGGCATCATAAAAACAGGAAGTAGCATTACAGAATGTAACATTACATTAAAAAAATTATTTTTTACACCAACTAGTACAAAAGTTGCCATATGGCATCATTCCAAAAAACGATTTTGGAGTCAACTTTTTGCAAACAAAAAAATTATCTTATTATAAATATTAAAGGCCAAATAATAATTTTTAGGGTTTGAATCTAAAAATGTGTACCGAAAGGGTTATATGTATTAGACGTATAGTTTTTGAACAACAAATATATCGAACACTTTGAATGGTACCCTAAGCAATATTAACCGGATCCCAATATAAACAGGTCGACAAATATGTTTAACGGGGGATATGAAATTACGCTTGGTATTTTTCGCGATTGCCAGGGCTCAGGACTCGAACCCAGGTCTATTGGTGTCCCCACGTCTATATTCTTTGTGATATGAAAGTCTTTCCGTTTTTATAAACAGTAGCGGCACTAGCGACACATTTCTTCTACCATACAGCACTATTGGGAATACGCGGAACTATTGGGTTAGCTAGAAAGTTTTTTGGATTTTTTTTCTTCAAAGTAATTTTCAATTATTTTATTCAAATAATTAATTAAAATCCATAATGTGGTTCCCATTCATCGTTCAGCCAATTTTTTTATCCCCGATTCAAATAGTGACATGTCTCTTTTGATCTGAAATATTTCCCATTCAAAAAGTTTTGCAGGCCGCGGAATAAATGATACTACGAAGATGCAAGATCAGGTCTATAAGGTTGATGTGCCATCAGTTCCCATCCAAGCGGCAATATTTTTGACAATTCGGGTTGTGTATCTTTCTGCGCCTCATCAAGGTTCGTCAATTGCTGGCTTCAGACATAATGGTTTGGAAGCAGTACAAAATAAATGACTCCCTTAAAATACCACCAACTGGACAACATAGCCATATTTTGGTGCAGTTCTCCTTTGTGATGTTTGAGCGCGTTCATCGTGTTTGGACCAGAATCATAATTGTAAGTCTTATAATAACTTTTTAGTGTTTTAAATATAAAATTATAATATAAATCTTTTTTCAAATAGACGACATTCCCTGAAGAAGTTAAAAATCATTGTTATTGTGTTAGAGAATTTTAATTACAATAAAAATATAGGCCCAAATAGCTTAAAAATTTCAACAAAAAATAATTTGAAAACCTTTCCAAACAACGAAAACTAACAGGATCGGTTTTGGTTGATGTTGTTGTAAAGAATCCATTTTCAGCTCCAGTGACTCTGCGTTTCAAAAATAGATAGTTTTTGTTCCTTTGGAGCAATACCTCGCAAGTGCTTATCCGTTTTATTAAATGGATTTCTTTAACCTCGTGCGGAACCCAAATATCAAGCTGTTTAACATCTCCAAAACGTTTCAAATGGTTTTCAACGGTCCTTTGCGATAACTTTAGCTTGTCGAACAGAAACGTGTTAAACAGAGTCGATATCGTCTTTGATTTCTTCGTCATCAACCTTATTTGGCCTACCACGCTCGTGGAAATTTTTGATCGTGAAATATTCAGAACTACATTTTCTGAATAATTTTTGGCATGTAAGTTCTGTTAAAGCATCTGACCCATACACTTCACAAATATCCCGGTGTGCTTCTGCGGCTTTTTTGCCTTTTCCGTAATAATAGAGCAAAATATGACGAAAATTGTAATTTTCATCATCCATATACACTACAAGATTTAAAGATTCCTTTCGCTATATATTATGTAATAGTTAGTTCCAACACGTCTAAGGCGCCCGTTTAAAAACACGATAATTTAAATGGATCTTTAAGAAAAGATACTTTTTGTAAAATGATAAACTTTTTTTAAGAAATGTTTTTTTTTAGAATGTAACTTTTGTAAGTAAAGTATATTTTTAGGTCCTTTTCATAAGAATATGTATTATATTTTCCAGTAAAGGTCCTTTTTTAAAGAGAGGTACTTCTGTTGTTAAAAGAAAATTTTTTTTTAAGAACAGGTACTATTTTTAAGGAGAAGTACTTCCTGTAAGAAAAAATCATAAGAGTATGAATTTGTTTTACAAAGAAATACTTTTTTTAAGAACAGGATCTTTCTAAAGAAGTGGTACTTTTTTTTAGGAAAAGGTTATTGTTTTAAGAAAATGTACTTAGTTTCGCAACGGCTAATTATCTCAAGAAAAGAAAAGCAAAGGTATAATTTTATTTTTAAGAAAAGGTACTTTTAAGAAATTGAAATTTTGTAAGAAAATTAATTTTTTTAAGAGAAGGTATTTTTTGAAGAAAATGTTATCTTTTTAAGAACAGGTATTCTTTTTAGAACTGATAAATTTTTCAAAAATAGGTACATTTTTAAGAAGTAGGTTCTTGTCTCAAGAAAATTAATTCTCTTTCACAAAAAAGGTACTCTTTAAAGAAAAGGTATTTTTTTAAGAAAGGGCAAGTTTTGTAAGAACATTTACTTTTTAAAGAAAAGGTACTTATTTAAAATACAATTACTTTTTTTAAGAAAAGGTACTTTTTGTAATAAAATTTACTTTTTTAAGCAAAGGTACTTCTTTAACATAAGTAATTTTTTTAAGAAAAGGTACTTTGTTTAAAAATATGAATAGGTATTTTTTTTTTGAGAAAATTTACTTGTTTTAATAAAAGGCACTTACTTAAGAAAAATTTCTTGTTTTCACTTCTTTCACTTTGGCTTTTCTAAATTTACTTTTTATTGGGTTCAAAACTACAATATATACTAAATATCTGTTACAGGCTCTCCACCTAGAAAACGTTCCATTAAATAGGAAATTTTTTAGTTAGTCTAGACACAAACCAAAGCAAAAGTAAACAATTATAATTGAGCATAATAGTGTTAAAACAAAAGTTGCTTAATTTTGTTTCATTTAGCCCCCATTCCGCAACGTCCGATAAGGCATTTCGTTTCAAATCTGACCACTGAAAATAATGTGATATATTACAAATTTAAGCCTGAAATGTTAGCTGTGTAACTGTATAACATAAAAAATTAGTCAGCTGATCAAAAGTGACAAAAATACCATGTATATTAGAAAACCGAAGTTACTTTCTTGCCAATCTAATTGCAAATCTAAATCTCATTATTTTGGGGGTAGCACTTCCCGCGGCCGAAAAAACGTGAAAATTATAAAAATCATTATTTGCTTTTGCTATCATTTGCTTTCAAATTTGTACCACCTGTAACTTTCTATTGGATAGTAATATGGAAATAGTTTATACACTCGAATTATCGTCCAAGCAGTGTGAGTCTCTTTCCCTGTCATGTTAATCGAGACTGTGGAAATGTACACGAATGCTGAATATAGTATGAACAATTCTTCAAAGTTTCAAGCTAATGGATGCCCCAATAAAGTGCCCGAATACGAATGGCATTCGTCACAAGAATATGATAACGTATGGGTCTGAACGACATGCGGTTTTACTATAACGTGGATGAAATATTCGATGTCAAAAGTTTCCACACCAAACCTTCTCCTGTAATTCAGATGTCAACTGGCCACCAAGATCGTGCGATTTACCGCTGTACGTTTTCTTTCTTCGCTTTTGTTTTTTAAAATATATAGCCTATATGAATAAACCAAACAAAGTTCCTGAGGTCCAACGCTTTATCGGTACGCTTTATCAAGATATCAGATATCATAGAAACTTTATCAGATATCATAGAAAACTTCATGAAATGAGCAAGAGCCTATGATCAGAACCGCGGAAGTGATTTGTGGCTGTTTTACTTAGTAATTTATGCGAACGTGTTGACGTTACAGTGCAACAAAAATATGGCCACACGATGGCAATATATGCATTTTGTGTTTAAATTTAATTGTGGACTTTTATTGGTACAGCCTTTAGTTATTTCAATTTGCATACTTCAAGTGGATATAACGTTGAAAAGTGACGATTTTAAGACCTAACTTTGATAATTTTCATGGTTATTGACGACCGAATCCAATCACCCGTTTTTTATAAAACATCAAATTAAAAGACAAATTGACACCTTAAATAAATTACAAGTACTTCAAAAAATTCTGACATACATCTCGGTAAAAGACTGTGATATAATTAATCTGATTACCCTATAACCATGATAATGTTTCCGAAAATTCCTAAACTTGAGTTGTTTTAAAAGTTCCCTTGATTTCCAACGAATACACAAGAAGGCTAAGCTCTTTATCGGCATAACTATGGATGTAGTTCACTACATTTGTATAATACTATAAAGAAATTATGACTAATATGACAAAGATATTCAAAATGTTTAAGGAACTTTAATACAAACATCGTAAACATCACATGTTAATCCTCCCAATATTTACACAAATCAGCACAAAAATTTACTCCAAGCCGTTATTTGCTTAAAATATTAACAAAATGTTCCCGAAACTACATATCACACAGCGTCTAGACCAAAGATATATTAATTTTAAGATTTAACATTTAATATCCACCTAAAAGTGTGCTCAAATAAAGGTGGTTAAACGTCTGCCTAAATGTATGCCACATATGTAAATGGTGAACTCAATCAACTTTATATAAATATTCATTGTTGTGGTACACGTTATATTCATCACACATGAATTCATATGCAAACATCGTGTCATACTAAAGTTTGTTCCAAATTTTTGAGATTGACATCTGGATGTGTAACAATATGTCACAGATGTTGAGCGTCTATCGTGCAAAAAATAAACGCAAACTTTTTGCTTGTCAAAAAATAAATGGTTTAATCAAATCAGAGAACGACCTCGAGGAGGATGGAGTGTGCAGTAGTACTGACTGTCATAACATTTTAAAAGTTTACTAACACAAAGTCATCGTACAAAAGTTTATATCAACTTAAATTTTAAATCAAAACTTCAAAATTTTTGAATGTATTAATTTTAAATGTTATAACTTAACTTTAAAAATATGTGGCAAATGCGTTTAAAACTACTGCCGTAAATATCTAACTATATGCAAATATTTAGCCTAAACACACGCTATAGTTACCATCAAATTGCTATGCCTAATAGTATGCCACTTATTTCAAATGAAATGTGATTCATATGTATATGTTTTAAATATTATGAACTCTGAATACTTATATCAAATCAAGTAAACTTCACTGGATACGATTTCCACATTTCACTAGAATTGCTAATGAGCAGTTGAAAGTGTTTAAAAATATGTCACTGATATGGCAGAATTGTACTGAAAGACTGCATACATAAAGGGGAGTTTTAAATAGGCTACTAATTTGAAATTTCAAAATTTTACAATTTGACGGGATTAATTTGCCAATAAAACTAATGTAATATCAGGTCCGGAACTCAGATTTAGAATATGTATTAGCAATGTATACTGAACTACTGCAAGATTATACTTATATATTTAGCAAATATATACGTTTTAAGAAATAGTGCCTCTCTGCCTCTAATAAAAATCCTACCGCCTGCCTTCCAACTACTTTAGTTAAAATGCTGAAAAATTATTTTTTTAACTGCCCTTTTGATGATCTGTGCTAGCCTACCACCTTGACTTTTATTTTCTTTTTGCTTTTCCTTCCAGTGAATGCATAGCACTTTAACATTGAACGTCTAAAGGTATGCATTCCTTTTTAGTAATTACACTTTTCCTACTGGTATGCCACTAATTTCCCTTGATAAGCAAACTTGTTATACCACAGCACGTAGATGATGCTAGTCGTTTTACACACAAACGGGATGACCCAGTTTCTCCTAGTTAGTTTATTGAAATCCAGTTTTTCTTGCAAACAAAAATAAACCAGAGTTTAATGGGGCTGCAAATATTTTATATAGTTTTGGAAAGTACAGTTTCATAATATGAAAATTTCTATGCACCTGCATCATGTTCCAGGAGTTATGGTAATATTCCTGTTTGCAAAGCATAAGGGAAAATTGGCAAAATTCACAGATCTCCTCTTAGTTATACTGTGTAATACTCCTATAATCTATGGGAAAATTATGAATGAAACAACCCGAAATGTAGAATATTGTGATACTTTACTTTCATACTTTTTCAAATACTACTACATGTGTTAAAAACTTTTGGTACAAAATATTTAAATATTTGCTATAACATATTTAAATTTTGTTATAAAATATTAACGAACGCTTGTAATGACAGCTATCTGTACTCTCAACAGCGTAAGCCTAAAAGTATGCCGTATAATAATATTAATAAGATTTCGCTTTGAGCACAAATTTTCCAAGCATTTTTAACAATGAGATTAAAATTAAATGAAGCATGACAAGGATTGTATCTGCTACCCGCTTAAATAAGTCATATGTATGTAAAGGGTTTTTCAACAGAGACGCTACAAAAGTAAATCGATAGGGAGAGCAAACGACGCCATATTTTTTTCCGCTCTTTTGAAATTTCTCTTCAGTAAGGTTTGCCATTTCATCATAGAAAGATATGCGAGCCAACAACGAGTCGAAATTATTAAAATTTACTTAGGAAATTTGGAGTTAGTGGCCTCAACTTTAAGAGCGCTACGTCCAAGTTATGGTCTTCAGCGATGAGGCTCATTTCTGGCTGAATAAAATAAATAAATGGTATCCCATTACATCCCATGAAGGGACTGGGGAGAACTTCTCACAATCACTGAGCTGTGCGCTTTCCAGTTTTCACTCACTGATTGGGACCTACAGTTTTCCACCGATTCCGAACGGTAATTTGAGAAGCTTTTTCATGGCTAGATACTCGATAGTGTCGCCGTCACTATCCGAGGTGACCGCCGCCGAAAGAAAATTTGAAGGTGGTCAGAGCCGGGTTCGAACCCAGGATCTCATGTACAAGAGCCGCGCATACTACCCATTGCACCACCGACGGCCATAATTTCTGGCTGAATGGTTTCGTCAATAAGCAAAATATGCGCTATTGGTCAGACAGCAATCTACACGTAATCCATCAGTCATCATTGCATCCCGAAAAAATTACGGTTTGGTGCGGTTTATGGGCCGGCGGCGTCATTGGGCCGTACGTCTTCCGTGATGATCAAGACCGGCACATTACTGTGAATGCGAATCACTACCGTTCAATGATAACCGAATATTTTTGGCCCCAATTGGATAATATGGACTTGGAGGACATGTGGTTCCAACAGGACGGCGCCACAAGCCACACAGCGAATGCCACAATCAATTTATTGGAAACCAAGTTTGGTGAACGTGTTATCTCACGAAATGGCCCAGTCGGTTGGATTATTTCCTGTGGGGCTACGTCAAGTCTATGGTCTATGCCAACAAGCCAGCGACTATTGATGAACTTCGTACGAATATCGAACGTGAAATTGCAGCAGTGTCGGTCGATTTATGCTTGAAAACCGGCGAAAAGTGGGTTCAGCATCTGGACTTCTGCAAGCGTTCCATGCAAAAGAAATCGAGTTCCATACATAATGGCATCAAACGTACTTTCACAGGAATTAAGAATTTCATTGGTATCTAAAACCGGTTTTGTTTTATTTAAAAAACTTTCGTAGCGCTCTTATTGAAAAACCCGTTATTATATCTGTAAAGTGAGAATTCTTGACGAACTTTTGACCTTTAACATGCTTGAGTATTATCATTATTACAATAACCAATATCAAACGTTGGTTTGGCTACAAATAATCTGGATATGTTCAGCCTAAAGCAATACACAACAATATGTCCAAGAATAAACACAAAGGTTTATATTAATATATCTAAAAATATAAAAATATGTCTATCAAAAAAGGTCATGCATTGACATGTAGTTCAAAAACAATGTAGTTTCATTAGGGTGCCCAGAAATATACTGAATTTCCGATATGCTTTATACAGGTAACATAACTGAACGAGTTCGACAACAAGTGTTCGAGTTAGACTCAGCTTCAATGTACAAACTGCCATTGGGCATCCATCCACCCGTATTGTGTTCATTATCTGGAATTCGTACTGACAGAATCTTGAAAAGAATTGCTCTGTAGGAAACTTATATTTCATTCAGCAGTTAAGACCATTTACTGTAGGTACGTAAATGAAACATATTTCTATTAAAGATTTTCTTAAACACTTTAGCAAACATCAGCTAAACAACATCAGCACTATACCACATAATGACGTACCCCTAAAACTATGCAACTATATTGAATTTCCGATATGCTTCATACAGGTAACATAACTGAACGAGTTCGACACCAAGTGTTCGAGTTAGAGTCAGCTTCAATGTGCAAACTACCATTGGGCATCCATCCACCCGTATTGTGTTCATTATCTGGAATAGAGGTATGCACTATACCACATAATTAAGTACCCCTAAAACTATGCAATGCAAAATGATTTGAAAGGTTAACCACCAACAATAAGCAAACAGTTACTGGCAGCAACAGCAGCTAAAATCTTGTTTACTGAGATTATTTACACTTCCGGAATCCTATTTTACAAATCTTTTATTTCGAACTAAACAACCATAATTTCCATATTTACGGCTACTGAAATACCGCCTAAAAATAGGGAACACCCAATGGCAGTACACATAAGTAGTAGCATAGAATTGTTGTTGCTCGGATTGGAATTGTTTGTCAGAATTTGGCTTAGTACAACTATAAACGGTTTATATTTTAAAATTTATATAATATATCACCGACATTTTCCTGTTAATATTTTAAATCAATCTTCCCAACGAGAAATACAATTCAAATGCTTAACATATATTTGCATTGGTTAAAAAGAAAATATATCCCTTTGGTTAGCTGTGGGGCTAATCCCTCCCAACAATCCACGGAATATCAAGCATATCCCTTTCAGGAGGGCAACGAACAATCACCAAAATTCAATAGAATTTTTTAAAATTTACAAACATTGATAAATTGTTTTGTGGCATAACTGTCAATCTTACACAATACTTGAAATAGCATACAGAAATCCATGAAATATAGCGCATGGAAATCGAATAAATGTTGTCCTGGCATTTTCAATCGATTTTACTTTTTCCCATAGAATTATAATCAATCTGTCATGAACAGAGAAGGCAGCCTTGCAGAAAAAAAAGATATTAAAAAGTAAGTCCAGAATATATGTTAGCCAAACTGTTAGTATGAAACATGGTGCCTACTTTACGGCTTCTATTATGAAATTAATTGATTTTTATTAAAATAGAATAGTAAGGGTTCATTTAATGGCAAACAGTATTTCAAAGAACTTGAGACCGACATTGAAAAAGTATTTTTTTCTTTAAGAAGTTTGTAAGAAGCTCTCACCAATATCTTCTCGGGATTTTTGGGAATTATATTCATCTTCTTCTTATTTGACTAAAGTAGTCAATTAAGGTAATTCTTAGAGGAGAATGAAAAGCAAATACAACTTAGGAAAAAGCTTATGACAATAATGAAATATTGGTAAGAACGCTTTGAAGACAAACTGTAGGTACTGTGATACCAGTTTCAAAAGATATATAAGAGAAAGTTGCAAAACAAAATAAAAGAAAACCTTGAGTAAACGTTAAGCAACCCAAATTGTTGCCATTTATTTCTAAAGCATAAAGGAACTGGAGAAGGATGTGGTGGTGTGTAGCAAAAGGAATCATCATCGACAAATAAATTTCTAGCATCCGAGAAAACCCCAGACAAGGATGTGTCGGTGTGTGAGTAGGTGCTAAATCACACAAGCTTCCATATAATAATGATGTTTTTAACGTAGCCAGGATAATAACCGCACAAACACATTTCCTAGAATTCATTTGCTTTCTGTTCTATTCATGTTCTTAAGTCTGTGCATATTTACGTAAAAACAAATAAAATTATTTTATCGTTTTTTGCTCATTCCCTGAAGCGTGATGTGCTTCATTTTATTCTTGAAGTTTTGTTTCAGCTGTCCAAATTCGTACTCAGTACTATTACTAGAAAACCATACAGGAAGACACAAAAATTGTAATCCTACTTGAAGTAGACGAAGGTTTTCTTGCATAATCATCTGATGCCTTGACAGATGTCAATAAAATCTCTCGTTGTTTTTTTTTTTTGTTAAAAAGTTAAGCCACAAACGAAACAATTTTTAGAAGTTTATTTTAAAAGTTTGTGATGTTATCTGTAACAAGTAAAATGTATATTACAATCATTTACTGAACTCCTTAAAATATGCAAAGCTTATAGATGGTTACGCGCTCACAGAAATATGCTAAAGTACGTGCTAAAAGTACAACCTGAAACTATACAACACATATCGCAGGTAGTCTATATATACGCAACACGATTGTAATAAGGCACCACCATGGAGATCATTAAGAAACGTACTTAAATTCTGCCTTAAATTTATCAAAACAGGTTGAAATGAACGCTCGTCAAATAGCTGATGCATACTCTGAGCTCATATATTAAGTTCACAAAGACCCGGGCATTCATCAAGGCTGCTTAAATCTTTTGTACTGTGGGCTCAAATATTAAGTTAACACAGAATCGGACATACAGAAAATCCTACTGAAATCTTTTGTACGCACTTTTGTTCTAAGACGTAAACGCATAGAAGAATTAAAGATCTAGCAGTAATTGCCACAAGTAACGTCTTCAAGTGGAATATTTGTAAAGGTGTGTGGGTAAGAGCAAAGATACATAATCACTCAGGAACAATGTTGTTACTGAAACAGCTGGCATAATAGTCACACAACTACAAGGACAAATACATTTCTTATAAATTCATATGCTAGCGAATTTGTGTGAAACGCCTTAAATCATGTCATAGTTTTCTTTAAATATTTGAGAAATAAAAACCATTAAATATAGTATCTGTAGTTTACCCATCTTTCCAAAAAAAGCATCTATCCAAACATGTTTACCATTTCCAAGGAAAGCAATAAGTACACAAATAACAGTCAGAAATATATAATCTTACATGTATTGGACCAAGTCTCACTGGAACATTTTTTATCCTTTAAATGACTCGATGGCTGCGACAGCTCTCAATACAATGTGTAACAATGAATGTAGGTTGAAAGCAAAACCGCAAACGGAAAATTTGGTCTATTTAGGCTAAGATTTTCTTCTTGATGTTCTCTAATTTCAATCCAAAAACAAAATGCCTTTTGTTATGCTACGTTTCTCATTTGGTTTGTTTTTTATATATGTTTCCTTTTCGTTCGTTATTTATTTATACGATTTTGATGTTGTTTCTATTTCAAACGAAGTATTACTTTATGTTGGGTTTTTTTTGTCTTGGTTTGTTTGTTTTTAAGAGGTTTTCGTTTTCGCCTCTTTCTTTGTATTACTGCGGTAATAAAATGAAATTTTAAATGTAAAATTTAGTGAAAAAACTGCAAAAATTTCCCAACAAACACTCACTTAATTTTTGCACATCGAGCTTCTGTGGAAAACAGCACAGTATGCCCAACAGATTTTATTACACTTTGTATTTTTTATTCCACTACGACAGTGGAATACAAATTTAAAATTTTTTCTCACTTATGGGGATTTCTTGAATAAATTTACTAACGCCTAAAAGTATGCTTTGCTTACATTTACAAACGCTAGCCTAAATGTATGCCACCGACAATAAACACGATACAAAACTTGTTTTACACACAAACACGAGCATATTTTTCAGTAGCACTTGAACGACAAGCCGAAATATTTCTACGAACTTGATAGCACTGTTATTATTTTTGAAATTTTAAAAATATTTTTTAATTTTTGAAGTCAGATTTTACGCGATTTGTTTTGATTTATTTTTTGAAAAATTTTTAGAAAAAATTTTTAATTATTTCCTTGGTTCCTTGAAAAGAAATTTCCACAACTTTACACACAACACGTTTCCGCACGTTCTGGTGAAAACACGTCAACTTAGCCGAAAAGTCTACTTTCAACTAAACGTTTTTGCTCTGTTGGTTTTCAGTCGTACTCAATGACATCGTTTCGCTAACACGATTCGCCGTATGTTTTCCACTTTTTTGCTGGTGTGTTTTATATTGATGGCGGTCGTTCTACTCTGCCGCTCTTGTTGTTTTGTTCTTCTCATGTTTGCTATAAACATTTGCTGCTCCCGGTTTAGGTTCACTTTGTCGTCGTTGGTACTATATTTACCACCCCCTTATGCCCCTTTTACAGTCATCGTCTAAGGGCCTCAACAATCGTATTTGCCTAAAGAGTACATCCTTGCTCTCGATTGGAGGTTGAATTCGCCGCATGTCCTTAACTTAAGAGGGTTGTTTCTCTTTAGTGTTACCGAGCGTGCACTCTTATTGGTAATTTGCCTAACTCTTTAGTTAGTTAAATTGTGTGATGGATTTTTATGAACTGTTTTTGATTTCTGTTAAGAAAACGTCCTTTTTTGTACTTCGAGGCGAATTCGAAGGCTCTTCCGTTTGTGTTTAATAATAGACGAAAATACCAAAATGCTTGATATTGTTTATGAATATGTTGTTATTTCTAAAGGAGTCAATGTTGTTGCCTTGTTGGATATTTATTTAGCCTTACAAAGGGAAATGTAATTGTATTTAAAAAAAATAATATTAAATATCTCTAAGTTCTAGTTGAACAGATTGGCGCTATACAACATGTTGCGTTTCCCTAAGAAATTGACTGAATACTAGGCGGTCAAATAAAAGATTAGCTTTTTGTCCTGTATACTTTATCCCTGCAATCTATTTAAAAAATAATATTTAGTATTACATATGATAGTTGTGTATAATAAAATATAAATAATCCATTGACCATTCTACATTGGAAATCTATGATATTTATAAACAGTGAAGGTAAAGTGACAAATCCAAACATGTTGCTGTTGTGTTTAAGATTTTAAATAAAAATCATAAAACAATCTTTATACTAAGAGATCTTGGGGAGCTCTTCTTCTGAGTCTTCTAAAGGTTACGGTACTTGACATCACACTTGCCAAGAGAGGATGTGGATGAATTTCTATTCGAGATTTATATGGGAGCATTGTAGCCTGGATTTCTTCTTTAACAGTGAGCATTTTGAGATCAGTGTGTAATTTGGTTGTTAGTAAGAAACTATAGAGCATTTGAGTTATTTTGCAGAGTTTTTGAGTGAAACCGCTGCAGAAGTTCCAAATTAGGGTTCGAGGCTGCTCCCCACACCTGAGTTTCACACTAATAAATTATTAGTTTGATTTCGTGCGAGAGCGGAGATCTATAGTTAATGAGAGAGTTGAATTTATTCAATTATATGTATGTTATTCAATTGTGGCCGACGCGTCAATGGTGGAATGGTTAGTGTGCCCGCCACTTCTACATGATATCCTGGGTTCAATCCCTGATGTGACGACCTTCAATTTTTTTCGGCGGCGGTCACTTCGCATAATGACGGCGGCAATATTGAGTGTAATGCCATGAAAAAGCTTCTCAAAATACCATTCGGAAAACTAAAAAGTGACCAGCTCACTGACTGTGAGAAGCTCTCCTCAATTCCCCCATGGGATATAATGAGAAACCATTTAATTCTATGTCGGGAACCTTCGTTTCTGTCTGAAAGGAATTCAAGTTCATTCAAAGTTGGGGAAGTTTCACGTGGGGGAAGTTTCACGTTTAAGATTAAACGTGACTTGGACTGACTTTTTTCATTGACTTTTATCCTCCAATCATTTAGACAAGATGAGATATTATCGATACAGTTTTGATGGGAGATACCTGCCTCAATGGGGTTTTCATTGACGGCTAAAGCAACTGTATCGTCAGCAAAAGTTCCAATTTTAACTCCGCCTGTTAGAGGGAGATCTGTGGCGAAAATTAAATAAAGTGTTGGCCCCAAAACGCTGCCTTGTGATACATCTGCTTTATTTTGATAAATTTAGATAAATTCATAATTTTATTGGACATAGAAGTATCAATTTCGAATATATGAGTTGATAAAGAGATAGTAGTTTATGGGAAGCATTTCCTTTAATTTGAATAGTAAGCCATCATACACAACTTTATCAAATGCTTGAGAAAGGACTGATTTATCGTTTCAAAGGACTGATTTATCGTTTCCACGAACCTGTGAGCTTGTTATGTGGTTCCATGTTTTTTCCTAAACCCGAATTGATGGTGAGGAAATAGATTTTTCGTATTTATAAAGTGCATGAGTCTGGTCAGAAAGATAGACTCCAGGACTTTACCGAGAATTGGTGGTATACTGATTGGGCGGTAGGAAGATAAAGGGTTTTTCAATAAAGCGCTACAAAAGTTTTTTTTAAATAAAACAAAACCGGTTTTAGATACCAACGAAATTCTTTATTCCTGTGAAAGTACGTTCGATGCCATTATGTATGGAACTCACGGCCACGCTTCCAGAAGTCCAGACGCTGAAGCCAATTTTCGACGGTTTTCAAGCATAAATCGGCCGATACTGCTGCAATTTCACGTTCGATATTCATACGAAGTTCATCAATCGTCGCTGGCTTATTGTCATAGACCATAGACTTGACGTAGCCTCACAGGAAATAATCTAACAGCGTCAAATCTCACGACCGAGGCGGCCAATCGACTGGGCCATTTCATGAGATAACACGTTCACCAAACTTGGTTTCCAATAAATTGATTGTGGCATTCGCTGTGTGGCTTGTGGCGCTGTCCTCTTGGAACCACATGTCCTCCAAGTCCATATTATCCAATTGGGGCCAAAAATATTCGTTTATCATTGAACGATAGCGATTCGCATTCACAGTAATGTGCCGGTCTTGCTCACCACGGTCCAATGACGCCGCCGGCCCATAAACCGCACCAAATCGTAATTTTTTCGGGATGTAATGATGACTCATGGATTGACGAAGCCATTCAGCCAGAAATGAGCCTCATCGCTCAAGATGATTTTCTGATGAAAATCCGAATCATTTTCAAGTTGTGGCTCAGCCCAATTCACGAACATACGACGCGCGTCAATTTGAGCTTGTAAGGATGTAGGCCAAGATGTTTTCGCAAAATTCGCCACAACGACGTCACAGAGATGCCCAACGCTTGAGAACGACGTGTGAGAGACACACTTGGGCTTTCTTGAACTGAAGCATTAGCGGTAGCAATATTCTCGACACTACGGGCACTTCTTTGTCTCACTGGCACGGGAACATTTTGTACTGTGCCTGTGGATTCAAATTTTTCCACTAGACGCTCAATTGTTGATCTGGTAGGACGATTATGACGACCATAATTTGAACGTAGCGCCCTTAAAGTTGATGCCACTGACTCCAAATTGCGGTAGTAAATTTTAATAATTTCGACTCGTTGTTGGCTGGTATATCTTTCCATGATGAAATGGCAAACTTTACTGAAGAGAAATGTCGAAAGAGCGGGAAAAAATATGGCGTCGTTTGCTGTCCCTATTGGTTTACTTTTGTAGCGTCTCTGTTGAAAAACCCGTTACATGTTCGGGAGATTTCCCCGGTTTGAGCATCATTGTGATTTCCGAAACTTTTCATTGAGGTAGAACAAAGCAACGCAAGAGATAGGCGTTTTAAATTTTCGTTAGGAGAGAGAGGCCTTCTGTTCTAATATTTTTTGTAGAGTTTTGGTAGTAACAAGATCACAACCTACAGTTGTTTTGGCTTTGAGTGTACGTCGGACATCTTTCACTTCGGATTTTTAGAATTTTCTTATAGGTAAATCAAGTTAATGCATTTGATTCGGGAAGACAGATATTTGAGATTGAATACCAGCTTTGTTGGACCAAAATTAATTTGGAGTAAAGACCTCTTCCAAATGTTCTGTAAATGCTTCTTGAGGGATATTTTTGTCCTGGAGTAATCATATTTGCTAATAGGGCCGTAGGTGGTTCAATGGCTAGTGTGCGCGGCTCTTGTACATGAGAACGTGGGTTCGATCTCTGCTCTGACCACCTTAAATTTTCTTTCGGCGGCGGTCACCTCTCTTAGTGACGGCGACACTATCGAGTATTAAGCCATGAAAACGCTACCGTTCGGAATCGGTATAAAACTGTAGGTCCCAATGAGTGAGTGTAAAACTAGAAAGCGCACATCTCACTGATTTTGAGAAGCTCTCCCCAATCCCTTCATGGGATGTTAAGGGACACCATTTTTTTAAATTCACTTTCATAGAGAATAATTTGTTGCTTTTGGGGTATCGATGTTTAATATATCGGATTCAGAGTGTGTGTTATCTTCCTGTTGTAATATATCAGTGAGTTGAGAAGTAAGTGCGGTAAGAGTGGATTTGTCCGGCAGTATCGTGTTATTTCGTGTGGTCGTCGGCAGTGCAATGGCTAGTGTGCATGAAAACGTGGGTTCGATTACTATTCTAACCAGCTTAAATATCCTTCGACGACTGCCACCTCGCTTAGTGATGGCGACACTTTCGACAAATAAGTCATGAAAAGCTTCTCAAAATACCATTCGACACCCGTGTAAAACTGTAGGTCACAATAAGTGAGTGGATAATTAGGAATGGCACAGGTCACTGGTTGCGAGGAGCTCTCCCCAAACCCGTCAAGGGATGTAATGGGGAACCGATTTTTTATCGTATTATTTTCCATCGCTTGCAAGTTTTGCGCCTTTCGGTAAGTCTCCTCCTTACTTCTACAGAGTAACGAGGGACTTTGTAGATAACTAATTTTTATGAAAAATTACTGGTTTTGCCACAATCATTCTGGTCCCTCCCAAACAAAAGTTGGGCGGATGACCGATTGATCTCCACGATAACTCTCGTAAACTACAACCGATCTTAATCAAATTAAAAGTTAACTTCTTCAACTCGCCCATTTTAGTACCGCCCATACACAAGTTGGACGGTTTTCCGGTTGGCCGACTCGATATCTCCCGAATACCACAGCCGATCTTAACAAAATTTAGTACTGATCAATATAACGTCAAAAGATACTGTGTAATAACAAATGAACAACTTCGGTTTTCCCACATAAATATTGAGCGGGCAATCACGATAACTTCCCAGAATCACTTTGGATCGTAATTAAGTTGGGTATTGAATAATATTTAACGCAATACCACGTAAGGATATATATGGCAATGTCTTTTTATAATTCCTCATTTTCGTACAATTTACAATAGCGTACGAAGATGATGGATGGTGATGATGGTGATCATCCGCCCAAACATACCCTAAAATACGGAACTCATACCAACTAACAAAAAATCAAACACAATGATATACAATTACATGTACACCGGCTTCAGAATGTATCTTAACGTATTAGAATTGTTCAATACCAAAAATGTTACGTCAGTCACGTTACGTCAGTCACAGAACTTATTTCGCTCAAACCTCAACATCTTTTGAGCATAATTTTTTGACGCATTTATACTGATTGTATTCTAAACTATAGACATAGAAGAAGATATCCGGACAAAAAAAATAAACTTCACATTGAAACTTTTAGAGAAATGCCATTTGGAAAAGTGACCTGAATTATTGGTGAACAAATGCGTTACGTCAGTCACGACAAATTACACCATTTTTACAGCCAAAATTCAGTAATTTTTTTTCAATTAAATCACTGATTTTAATTAAGCTTAAGCTAAATAATTTTTCCAAAAAAAAATTATAGCTCTATGTTCAACAGTTCACGAGATAGAATAATTTGAATGTTGTAAAAACTCTGCGAATGTTACGTATGTCACGAAAGACATTGCCATATATATTTTTAATACAACTCCCTGTATATAACACAGTACGACAGTACGAAATCAAATTTTTTTGAGTACACATGAGATATGTTAACAGAATATGAAAATAGGCTTAAAATAAAGAAATACGTGTCTCGACGTTTGGCTGTAGCACGTCAAAATTTTCAGAAAATCGATTTTTAAACTTCGAAGGACCGTGGAGGTTCACTTGTAATGTAATACTATTATAAAAAGTTTTATAAAAACAGAATGCGAAAACCGATTTTAATGCTTAAGCCAGTTTTAAAAAGGGAATTAAATTTTGATTTTTTTTATTAAAGAGCAATTTTGTTCTCCGCTAGATGGCGCTTTAATTTTCATGTAAAGTTTAAAATTAACCAAAAATGTAATGTAATGTAAATGTAATGTAAAAATACAAAAATGAATATTAAATCTTAACTATTATTTTGTGTTAAAAATATTGGTAGTTTCAGGATTTGTATTTTTTTTAACTTTACATGAAAATTAAAACGCCATCTAGCGGAGAAAAAATTGCTTTTTAATAAAGAAAAATTCAAATTTAATTCCCTTTCTAAAACTGGCTCAAACATTAAAATCGTTTCACCCATTCTGTTTTTAGAGAACTTTTTATAATAGTAACGGGTCCGCCATCTAACTGTTTGTTTCAACTAGTGCTTATTTCGTGAATGGTAACACTTAGCTCATGTCTGATTTGACAGATAATTAGTTTTATCCTTCCGCTGAACGAATATGGTTGTGTATACGCTTGAACAACGCTGGGAAATATGGGAAAAATGGGCCTGCGATCGACTTACAGAAGATGCCGATTTTGCCAAAAAAAAAAATCATCTTTTCAGATGAAGCTCATTTTGATCTTGGCGGGTATGTAAACAAGCAAAATTGTCGCATTTGGGGCACAGAAAACCCGCTCGCATACATTGAAAAGCCGATGCACCCAAAACGAGTCACTGTTTGGTGCGGATTTTGGTCCAGAGGCATAATTGGGCCATTTTTCTTCGAAAATGAGCAAGGAGTGGCTGTTACAGTCAATGGCGATCGTTATCGGGCCATTTTGAACGAATTTTTTGAATTTTTGGACGGCGCTACGTGCCACACAGCCGAAGCTACACTTGATGTTTTGCGCCCTGTTTTTGAAGATCGCATTATCAGCCGCAGAGCTGATGTCGTTTGGCCACCTCGGCGCTGCGATTTGACACCGTTGGACTATTTTTTGTGGGGTGCCCTCAAAGATAAGTGCTACGCCGACAAGCCGGAGACAATTGACGCTTTAAAGGACAATATTCGTGAAGCCATTGCTGGAATACAGCTGCACACAATCGATAATGTGCTTACAAATTGGACCGATCGTGTAGGCTACTGCATGGCCAGCCGAGGCAGCCATTTGAATGAAATTATTTTCCATTATTAACCGGAAGAATTGTACTTTCAAATAAAAAAAGAAATTTGAGAAAATATTCAGTAGTTTTTTTTTAAAAGCATTTTCAAAAAAAAAAAATTAATTGGCGGACCCTTACATTACTCAAAATTCTGACGTGCTACAGCAAAACGCCGAGACACGTATTTCTTTATTTTAAGCCTATTTTCATATATGTAATATTTTTGTCATATGTATAATATATAAGAATTGACTTCAAAGGAATCAATTTTGAAATAGTGAAAAATATTCATGGAACGCAAAGTAATTACACGCCAAAATGTTTTTGATTGTAGTCGTACTATTTGTGTTTGTCAACTTTACAAAATTTTCAGGAGTGGAATCTGCTGAAATGAAATTTCTTATAATTTATCGATTATCTCTCTTCTGAAGGCGCGATTTTTTACAAAAAAATTTAAATTTTTATGTCTGTTAAGTACACATCTTTGTAAAGGTTTGAAGCGCCGCAGACGAAGTTTTTTTTCTAAAAAGTCGCCGGAATTTTCAATTTTGTTACCTCTTTCGACTTTTCAAAAAAATTAAAATTTTAATGTCTGTTTCCTTAAAATTAAAAATTTATGAAATTTAGAACAATTTTTTATCAAACATCGCGCCATTGTGAATCTTTGCAATTACTCACCCACATTTACATATTTGAATTTGGGTTACCTTTATTCCACTGGAAGACATTTCTTGTGGCAATTAACTGCCGTATCCTTAATTCTCCTTTGGGTTTACGTTTTAGAAAAGGCATTCATTTGTGCGCGCATAAAAGATTTAATCAGGCTTTTCTGTATGCCCGATTCTTTCTGAACCTAATAATTGAGCCCACAGTACAAAAGATTTAAGCAGGCTTGATGAATGCCCAGGTCTTTGTGAACTTCCTATATCGCGACCTTAGAACAACAAGGTTCTAACTGAAAATTTATGACATTTTAATCCGCATATCTCATCGCAATAAAATGGGCATATCCTTTCGATTACTGCTACCGAAAGAATTAGATCGCTTATCGTTGACGAGATAAGTATCTAATAGAAAAAATTACTACTAAATATTTTCCTGCAATAATTTGGTTAAGAAAGAGCATTAAATCTGGTTCTTCTCAAAAATTACTTGGTGCACTTAGAACCTTATTATTCCAAGGTCGCGATATGACCTCAGATTATGCATCATCTGTTTGATGAGCGTTCAATTCAACCAGTTGTGAATAAATTAAGGCAGCATTTCAGTACGTTTCTATATGTATTCTATGGTGCTGTGCTATTACAAATGTGTTGCATATTTATAGGCTACTTGTGATTTATGTTGCATAATTTAAGACTGTATATTTAGCGATTAATAATGCATATTCCTGTGAGAACGTAAACCTTCTATAAGCTTTGCCTATTTTAAGGTGTTCACTGAAATTATTGTAATATACATTTTACTTGTTATAGATTAGATCACAGACATTTAAAATAAATATCTGACAATACTCCCGTTCGTGGGTTAACTTTTTAACAAAAAGCACCGAAAGATTTTATTGACATCTGTCAAGGCATCAGTTGATTATTGATTGTTCGCTTGAAATTAAAATTTTAAGTGGAAAGTGGCGTACACGAAATTTTTTTTTGGCTAAGCTTCAATCTTGTTGGATATTCTTAATTGAACGGTCTGTCAAGACAATGGAAAGTGTGCAGTAATATTACCAATATTGAAGGCAGAGGCAAATAATGATGTAGTTGTTCTAAGTGATGATGACGTTTCTGAAGAAGGACTTCTAGCTGCAAGCATTCGTTATACTCTTGTGTAATATGGAAGGATACAAGTCCATCTATTATGTTGTTACCATGTTGGTTGGTTGGTTGAAAAGGTTAAGAAAGAAGCCCATTGTGATAAAGAAGCCCATTGTGATACCTGCAGTTTACTCTATAGCAATTACTGACTAGTCATCTTGCGCAAAGTCGTCAATGAGTTTGTCTATAAGACCGTTTCCTCGTCCTCTTCCATGCAGCATATACAGAGAGTGGAAATACCAGGTAAACCTTTGACAATTTGCGATGAACGTCACTTAAAATTGCAAGTCAGGGCAATCGCTGAAAATTTAGAAGTGTACAATTTGCCCATGATTTCGTGGCATTGTGTCAGATACACTGCAAATATACACACACATTTTAATGTCTTTGTTTTATTCTGAAAATAAAATAAACTGGTATGACAGCGTTCGTTAGAGGTTTTTACATACATACTTTTAGAAATAAAATAACCAGTTCCGTGCAGTCGGAGTTGGAGTCTTCGAGTCGGAGTCTTGGAGTCGATTTCGACACCAACTGTAGCATTTCCTTTAAAAATTTAAATTTTCGAAAAGAATAATTTGTTGACCAATTGTTTCTGTTAGTATTCAGTAGACAAATTCAGTTTGCATTTGGTCTAAATTTATTTGTCGTGAGTTCCTTGGTTTCTCAGGGGAAGAATGCTATATGTGTGGCGGCCATATTACGCAACAAAGCCAATGTATTATTAATTTCTTGGCATCAGTAAAAAGGCAGTGGAAATGCTAGACATTCACAAAGTTAGAATAAATGAGTTTTATAGAAATTGTCGTAATTTATAGATAAGGACCTTATCAGTGTGGTTTTCGACCAGCCAAGTCCACCACTGACCAAATATTCACTCTGTGCCAGATCCTGGAAAGACCCACGAAAAGCAAATCGATATATACCACCTTTTTGTCGATTACAAAGCTGCTTTCGATAGCCCCATACGGGGAAAACTGTACGAAGCTATGTCTGAACTTGCTATTCCGGCAAAACTGCTCCGCCTCTGTAGAATGACGCTGACCAACACCAAATCAGCAGTGAAAGTGGGGAAAGACCTCACCGAACCATTCTGTACCAAGCGAGGACTTAGACAAGGCGACACTCTCTTCAACATCTTAATGGAGATAATAATGAGAAAGGCTGCAGTAAATACTAACAAGACCATTAACACGAAAAGCCATATGTTGCTGGCGTATGCTGACGACATAGACATCATTGGACGAAATTTGCGAGAGGTTACTGCAGTATTATCAAGAATCGAAAAGGAATCAGCGAAGGTGGGTCTTGCTGTTAATGAGGGCAAGACAAAATTGATGGTGTCAACGACTAGAGAAACCTCTCGACTTGGTCCGCACTTGAACGCTGACAACCGATTTACTTTTGAAGTGGTAGATGAATTTGTCTGCCTTAGATCCGCCGTGAACAAGGACAACAATGTCAGCCTGGAGATAGATAAGAGAATTGTGCTTGCAAATAGATGCTATTTTGGGCTAAGCAATCAGTTTAGGAACAAAGCCCTCTCTCGACGGACAAAAGTCCAGCTATATCAGACTCTCATTTTACCTGTCTTGACATATGGTTCCGAAACTTGGCTCATATCGCAAGCGGATGAAAAACACCTGCGAGTTTTCGAGAGAAAAATTCTCCATAAAATATATGGTCCTGTTAGAGAAAACGGCGAGGACCGACGTCGCTGGAACGCAGAGCTACATATTTTCTATTCTGACGTGGATATAGCTAGGCGAAACAAATTAGGCCAATTGCATTGGCTAGGCCATGTTATCAGAATGAATGAAGATGAGCCAGCGCGAAAGGTTTTCGATAACGTACGAAAAGAGGACGACAAAGACTCCGCTGGAAAGACAAGGCAGAAGAATCCCTACGTCTCCTTGGTGGTTGTTTGTTTAATTAATATGTGTAAGACGTCTGACCTCATGAGGTTGTAAAATAGTCAATAAAAGTTAAAGTAAATTGTCGGTATAGCGCATCAAAAATACTCTGAAAAAATGGTACAGAGTAGGGTGTCTGCATTCGGGACAGAAACTCAACAGTATCAACTTTTCAACATGAAAGTGTATGAAAAAACCCAAATGTATTTTTTGTTGGTACTCACTGATCTTCTTGTTTATTACTTATTAATGTTCCACACAAAGGTGTATCGAAATCAAAACACAGTCTTACACCTGTTACAGTCGGTGTTTTGTAAATATTTTGCATGGCCGTCACAACGCGGGGTGACTGTTCACATGTACCAGAGTCGCTCTCCCTAACAATTGTATCACAACGATGGATTATAAAGGGTATTTCAGCAGAGACGCTACAAAAGTAAATCGATAGGGACAGCAAACGACACCATATTTTTTCCCGCCCTTTTGACATTTCTCTTCAGTAAGGATTGCCATTTCATCATGGAAAGATATACGAGATATATATATGTGTTATTGGTCAGACAGAAATCCACACGTAATGCATGCGTCATCATTGCATCCCGAAAAAATTTCGGTTTGGTGCGGTCATTGGGCCGTACTTCTTCCGTGATGATCAAGACTGCCACATTACTGTGAATGCGAATCGCTACCGTTCAATGATAACTGAATATTTTTGGCCCCAATTGGATAATATGGACTTGGAGGCCAGGTCTTTCCAACAGGACGGCGCCACAAGCCACACAGCGAATGCCACAAATGGCCAAGATTGGTGAGCGTGTTATGTCACGGTCGTGCGATTTGACGCCGTTAGATTATTTCCTGTGGGGCTACGTCAAGTCTATGGTCTATGCCAACAAGCCAGCGACGATTGATGAACTTCGTACGAATATCGAACGTGAACTTGCAGCAGTATCGGCCGATTTATGCGTGAAAACCGTCGAAAATTGGGTTCAGCGTCTGGACTTCTGCAAGCGTGCCCGTGGTGGCCATGCAAAAGATATCGAGTTCCATACATAATGCCATCGAACGTACTTTCACAGGAATAAAGGACTGCATTGGTATCTAAAACCGGTTTTGTTTTATTTTAAAAAAAAACTTTTGTAGCGCTCTTATTGAAAAACCCGCTACATATTGAATTTCGGAAATCCGGATTAAGATTGAAAAAAATGCTGTAAATCAGATATAACAAGTTGGTATTGACGTTGGACAATGGAAACTTGATGTGGTTCATTTGTGGTCATTTAAAAGTTTTGAATGTAATTTTATCAGTGTATGCATTTGAAAGCAAAATTGCACGTTTTATTGTTGATATATTATCCTCCGAGATAGTTTAGTGAAACGAAAACGTTAAAAAAAAAATGGTGTCCCATAACATCCCATGAAGGGATTGGGGAGAGCTCCTCACAATCAGTGAAATGTTCGCTTTCTAGTTTTACACTCACTGATTGGGACGTACAGTTTAACACCGGTTCCGAACGGTATTTTGAGGAGCATTTTCATGGCTAAGTACTCGATAGTGTCGCCATCACTAAGCGAGGTGACCGCCGTCGAAAGAAATGTTAGGTGGTCTGAGCTGGGATCGAACCCACGTTCTCATGTACAACAGCCGCGCACACTAACCGTTGCACCACCGACGGCCACGAAAACGTAGTTCGTTTAAAATACAGGAGAGTTGGGTCCGCGAGTGACGGGATATAACATATTATAATATTAATATATATAACAAAAAAAATTGATCAACCCAGGGAATACTCTCTATAACTGCAGTGCATTGAATTGGATTTAGGAATGAGGGCCAGGATGTTGGCTTTAGGAATGAGGGACAGCTTGATGTTTGACTTAAACTTACTGATTCATAAGTAATAGAAAATACACTCCTGGAAGAATATTCCACATGCGGACTGGTCTGCTGTAGTTCGATCTACTGGTCAAGTAATGGCAAAAGGATGTGAACATCTGAACAATCTTGTTGTATGCTTAAATACTGTAACTTCAGGTATGATATCACGTGTTTCAGATCAACACTTCCCATGGAAAAATTGGCAGAACAGTGATACAAAGCATTCATTTCGACGATGTTCCAAAGACCTAACATAATTGTCTACGCACTCTTTAATATTCTTTTTTTTAGCAAAATTGTATATACTCTCAAATTAAATGTCTCAAAATCAGTTTGTATTTTCTCTGCATCAATTTTGATTACTTATTATTAAATTGTATATTCCCAGTGTCAATTTTGATTTATGAATGTCAAATTCCTCAACACTAATATGTTTTTTTCAATATAAATTTGCGTTTTCTCAGCATCAATTAACTTTTGCTCAAAATCAATTTGTATTTGTCAATACGAAATATTCTTCTCTCAATACTAATTTACCTTTTCTTAATATTACAAGGTTTTTTCTCACTTTTAGGTTTGAGTTTTTATTAAAAACCTTTTTTGTTTATATCAATTTATCTTCCTCAATAGCATTTCCAATTTTCTTAATAACAAATTCGGTTTTTTAATATTAATTTAAATTTTCTCTGTACCAAGTTTAAATTCTAAATGTAATTTTGTGTTTTCTCAATTGCATTTGGATTTTAAAGTATGAGTTTATATTCTACCAACATGAACTTGTATTTTCCCCCTTACAGCTTGAGATGGGGTAGTCATGTGATTGTTGATCACTCAATTCAATTCAATTGTTCGTTCAATACAGGTGACTGTCACGAGTAGCTGGATTCAAGTCGCGATCAAGGAAAAGTTGGTAGACAAGAACTTGACAAGAACTTGTCTACCAACTTTGCTTCGATCGGGTAATAATATTTACTACAAGCACCACAGAGTAGTTCTATGTTAGACCTTCAAGCGCATAAGTTTCATTTGTCAAAAAATAGAAAACCAAATTAAACACTTCAACTGTAGCTTGATTTGACTTCGAGGAATGTTGTCATTTTTAATTTACATTGGCTTTCAATCTGCATCACTTATGGCGATTTCGTTTCTGAAGAAATTGCAACCCTACTGAAAGGCCTTTAAGACACCGTAAAAAAAGTGATACGGAGCTTTCAAAAACGTGCACATAACCTCATCCGGATGGCAGATAACAACACTTAAAAGATAGAATGATTCGGAGAGGTCTGTTAAAGGCCTTTCAAACAAGCCCACTAACAAAAAAATCCGACCACTGGTTCAGAACTTAGCAATTTTACCCTAGTACCCTCCGACCACCAATCCGAAAATTTTCAAACCGCTGCTATTTCGCCCATTTGTTTTTCCGGGATGGTCGTAGATGGACATATTTTGATGAAATGAACCAAGGAATACGCTGGTGAAATTTGTTCAGTCGTGACTGAACCAAACGTATGTATGTCCTCGCTAAGCTAATTTTTCCACCACTTTGTGTGGGTACCGAATCGTCAGTTAAAATCGCTTGACTTCAACCTTTCAATTTGTTCGAAATAAAGTTTAGCGTAGATTTCCATTTGCTTTGGTTCCACCCTGTCCTTGTTGGACCAGCTTGTACATAGAGCCGTAGAAACTCGTTTAGTTTCGTTTAGGACTGGTCGCAGTAATTAGTTTAGCGGGATAAATAAAACAGGTTTAAAATGCAAAAAGAAGCAGAAAGAAAATGTATGTATTTTCTTACCCCAAATCTTTGAAGCGGTGATGATAACATCTTATATCGATGGCTTAATATAAAAAGGCTCTAACTCCATTTTTTATTACTTGACAAGAGAAGAAAAAAACTTAATAAAATACGTAGAATTTTAGACACAAAAACAATTTTAATGCAATTTTTAATAAAAAGAGGCAACACAATTTTGGAAATTGCATTAAAACTTTTTGTTGTATCTATAATTTTACGGATTTTATTAAGTTTTTTCCTTCTCCTGTCAAGTAACCTAAAACTCGAATTAGGGCCTTTTTATATTAAGCCATCGGTATATTTTATACACAAAATCACCATTAGTCCCATGAAAATTTGAAAAAAGTCCCCATTGCCCCCAATTACAATTGAAAACATTTGCTTCTCCAATTGCTGAAAAAGGCAAATATATGGTTCAGGAATCAGATGCCGATTGCATTGAAATAATTTGGTTGTAGAAGCAGATGAAAATTCTGGAATCGAATGCCTATTGCATTGAAATAATTTGGTTTTAGAACCGGATGAAAATTGGAATGAAATATATGAATGATTTTCATGAGTGTTGGGATTTTAATTTTTTGCATTACTTTATCCAATGCAAATGAAACAGAAGTACCACAGTTCGCAATGACAATTACAAAATACTTTGATAAGGAGTCGGACAAAAGCCACAAACCTGTATTTTCAGAGCAAAATAAATTGTCTTTTTTTGAATTTTCAGTTGTAGAGATTATTCAAACTAGAGGGCGGATCAAAAAGTTCGTGACTTCTTTAATAAAACACAGTTTTTTTTTGCAGAAAAAAAATTAATTTTTTCAACATAATCTCCTTTTAGTTCAATACACTTAGTCCAAAGTTTCTCCAATTTTTTGTATCCCTTCCAAAAATTGGATTTTTCGAGGTCCATAAAATAGGCATTTGTTTGATCAAAAATTTCATCGTTGGAGCTAAATCTCTTTTGCACCGAGCCATTTCCTTAGGTTTGGAAATAGGAAACAGTCACTGGGGGCTTAATCCGGATAATATGGCGGATTCGTAGCCCAATTCATGGTATTTTGCAATTGAGAATACACGCGTGTCCTCTTGTGCATTATCTTGATGAAAACTAACTTTTTTCTTGATCATTTGGGGTCGTTTTTTTAAATCCTCGTTAAATCGGTCCTTGAAGTTTTCATAATATTCGTCGTTTATTGTTTTGTGGATGTGGAATATCCCGCGCGCATCCCAAAAAACTGTTGCCATCACCTTATTGGCCGACAAACTTACCTTGGCCCTCTTCGGAGCTGATTGACCCGGAGAAACCCATTGTTTAGACTGCTGCTTGGTCTCCGGAGTGTTGTAATGGATCCATGTTCCATCCGCAGGTACAAAACGCCGCAAAAACTCCTTCGAATTGCGGTTAAACAACTTCAAACAATCCTTTGAAGTTGTCACACGATTACGTTTATGGTCAATTGAGAGCAAATGCGGCACCCATCTTGCAGACAGCTTTCTTAAACCCAATTGATCATTTAAAAGCGAAACCACACTGCCCTATGAAATGCCTATGGCATCAGCAATCTGACGCTCTTTTACTCTTCGATCGGCCAACACCATATCGTGGATTTTTTCGACATTTTCGGGTGTATTGACCTCAATTGGCCGTCCAGAAAGTTCAGCGTCATTTGTACTTGTGCGACCACAACGAAAGTCAGTAAACCATGAAAATCAATGGTGCAGAGTCCCCATAGTATTTAGTAAGGTTTTCCTCGGTTTGATTGACGGTTTTTTTTTCGCAAAAAATAATGTTTAACGAGCATTCGAAATTCACTCTTTTCCATTTTTAAAAACATGCACGAGGTTGTATATTTTGAACACCTTATACACGCAAAGTAAATGCCGGAACTTGCTCAAAATTTGACTGTGGTCTATTAACAGGTGGTACTTGATGGAAGCAGTGTTGCATTTCATATAACTACGAGGGAAGTTCGAAAAGTCACGGACTTATTGCTCCGCCTTGTAAATTATCACATATATAACCCAGATATTTTTAACTAATCTGACATGTAACCATTGTGCTAATGGTAAATGAAAAACTTAAAGAAATTGTACAGAGAGTTCGTTCTAATGAGCAGCTGAAAATCTTCTTAAAAGTTATCAAATTGGAAATGCTATCATCCAAAGCCAACACCATATAATAAAAACCATATGTGTAATACCCTAATTTCCACTATCTCTTACGGCGAAGTTGTGATGGAAGTCCTGTGGACTGTTTTCATTGTATGTAGTGGTTTTACTGCGACACTTAGAAAATAAGCAATATTATTTTCATCCCATGATTCGTTCAAGGACCAAACCATGTACAATTTTGTATACTTTCTGACAGCAAAGACCTAACGAAACTTTTTCCGCCAAAGTTGAAACAATTCTTTTAGACACGAACAAAATCTGCCTGGAATATATAATTTAATATTCAAATTCCAAGCCAATGAACTCTAATTATTAAAACGTCGATCTGGTTAGTATCTCAAAATTTACCTTTGAATATGAAAAACATAAGCAGCCCAAGAGCAGCTGTGACAAACTGCAATTTTCACGTATATCATTTAAATGACACATCATGCTATTAACTCTTCTGTACTTTCGTTTCAAGGAGAGTCACAAAACTATGTTCATTACAAAGTTATCAAAGAACGCAGAACTAATTTGTATACTAAACTACGACATTTTCAGATTCCCGTCAGAATCTGCTGACTGTTGCATATCAATCACGTTGTATAAAGACACCTTAAGGTCAATACCCCACCACCAAGCAAAATGACATATCGCACTTGCACCAATTCAGACTACTAAAGATTGTAACGCAATCGACAAGTAGTAGCAACATAAAGCAACTGCTGTGTTTTATGTTCCAAGCAACCATAAAATAGTAAAAACTATGAATTCGCCTGCAAAATAAATAAACAAAACTCTAGAAACATTTTTATCACACCTTGTGTTAGACTCTTCAAAGTCTTACCAAACTCTTTATATCGCACGTAAGAGTATGCTGTCTACTCTTTAAAGCGAATTCCCTCTAGCAACATTTCGGAGTTGTTAAAAGTGGTGAATTTGCCCTATAGCAACTTTGTTGCTCTAACATGCTGCTTATTTTTCTGGCATGTTGACAAGAAAACGAAGGCTTATGGTGCGGACTCTTTTTTTAAGGGTTACAAAACTATTTATTTGTGTCATTCGCCCAACGATAGCGAAAGTGTGTAAACTGCACAGAATTTCGCAGTTATTGTTTGTTCATGACGACTGTTTTCTTGTTAGTTTTTTGTTTTGTTTAAGGGACATGAAGTAGGGGAAAAGGGAAAATGCCAGTAAGGATAATACAAAGGATTGTCCTGTCATTGTTTTTCCTTTTGTGTAATTATTTTTAACTTGTCGTCTTGAGATAAATGACTGTATGAGTTGCATATTGTTTATTTTTTTTCGGCTTTGTCGAATAATTTGGGATATTTCTTTGTCATGCGGGATTAACTTAAAGATGGAGAGTAGAAAATATAAAATTTAGAAATGCTTTTAAATTTGCTGTAAATTATTTATCTACAGAATATTTATGTAACTTTAATCTGACAAGAATTAAAAAGTTTTAATAAATTAATATGTATGTACATATATTTGGAATTTATAAAAATAGTTTGAGGAATGTGTCCATAGCAGAAATGTATTAATTTCAGAAAATAAAGTTTGGCGTTTTACAAAACATCGCTTTTGGTACTACAACTTGGTTAACATATAAAATTGCTTTAACTAAGACTTGTCTGCACTGGAGTTCAGGGCTATATCAGCTATTTGAAGGAACCTTTCGGAAGTGAAAAGGTAAGTATATTTGATTGCAGTTGGCGAAGGATTTGGATCTGAATTTACTGCTTCGATTGACAAGCAGATATGAAGAACTCTTTCCCTGAAAGAAACGTTTGGCACAAATATTTTCTTTTGCCCCAAAAATATTCCGTTTGCCACTTAGTCTCATAGTCAACTGCAATAGTTGATATTTTCGCGCAAATTCAAACCGTTTAAAAGGACTGCATTATTGTTACTTGGAATAAGAAATTAAGAGATTTTGTATCTTCCTATCCCCAACACACTCATCTGTGACAAGATTTCCGTTCTTATTTTTTCAGAGCATAAACTTGTATTCCTACTCGACAAATTAACTTTGCTGCGCCTTACCCAATATTGTATGTGTAGAATATCCATGTATGTATAGTAATCGATAGCCATTATTCGATAACATTCACATGGTCATAAAACTCATTTAGGTTAGGTTAGGTTAGGACACATATCAACTATGTTAATCAATGATTAACCAGTTGATACAACGCTCGGTAGTCAGTTGACCTATTGTAATTGTCATGAGGAGACAAGGCAGGTAAAGAGAGAAAAGTTTGAAACCCAGAGAGATTCATATATGAAATAGTGGGAGGAATACAAGGACAAATTAAAAGACACATAACAACTAAACACCATACAACTCGTAATCAAGAAATAATTCAAACTAATATATATACACAATGATATCATGACAAAGGGGGCCGTGGTGTAAGAGGGCCGCACACACACTCTCTGAGACATTTTAATCGTCACTCGAATACCAGTAGTTCTACAGTAGCAACAGTACGAAGTGAATAGAAATATGATGCGAATTGGACACTGATACAGAATGTGTGCAATAGACCTGCCCTTATTTCTATGAAGATTTTTCAAAATGGCGGCGCATAGTAGAGTAGGGTCCAAAAAGTTTCCATTTAATGCCACAATGCTCCATTTAAAATTTGGGCTCGATCCGACGCCTCTAAGTGGACCCAAAATTGAGTTGAATAATAAGACAAGGTTTTATTATAAGAAATTAGGAACTTTATTCGGCATTTTTGGAAAAAACTTAATTTTCGTAACAATTTTGTCAATATTTTGTAATTTTCTTATTTTTATGTTATTCTTCACTAAATTACCTTTTCACTAAGCTATTACTCAGAAAAATCTGATAAAAATAATAAAGTTACAATATTTTAAACTTTGACTAAAGATGTTTTTTTTGAACGATGGATATTTTTTGCGATAAGCTTCAACAACTTGCAATAAGAATTGCTTTTCGTCTTCTTTGTTGGTCAATATCCGATTATAGTCCTTCATGAACTTCACTCCTCTTTCAGCGGTGTCATTAAAAATCTCGTTGGGTCAAATTCCAAAAACTCCGGCGACAAACCGAACCGCACAAAGAAATTGTTAGTCTTGTTTGAAATGAAGTCGCTCAAGCTATGGTTCGCGAATGTTTGCGGTTTTGAAACGGCCCGATTTTGATCCACTTTAATAATAGACTCATCGTATGCAAGGCGCTCAACCATTTTTCTTTTCTGTTCAAGAGAAACATTCGAGTCAAAGAAAGCCAAAGCCATTGGTTCTGCTGATAAATACCACATGTGGTTACTCATCTTCTTCAATATGGCAGCAGAAACTGGAGCATCAATTTGAGCGTATTCAATGGAATCTCGTATGAAATTGAAATCCTGGTTTGGAGCATTGATTGGATTTGTACAACCAATCCATGCACGAATGTAGATTCGCGCCAAAAAAATGCACACGTCGCGCAATCTACTCAGTTCTCTGGCCGTCAATGTGAAATGGTTGCGGAAAAGGAAAATTTTGAGTAAATAAATGCCTTTTGTCATCGATCGCGCGTTGCTGGTAGCGCCAGGACAACGGAAGCTACCACAATGTTTTTCACCCAAGAAAACAGCAACCAGTTGGAGAAACTCTCTATAATCATTACGAGGGTGACGTTCTTTCAACTGCTGATTGCAGTAATTTCTGATGGCGGCTTGTTCATCGGGGGAATTTTTGAGCCATCGATTTTGTCCTCGACACCATTCTGGAATACAGTCTGGTCAAGACTCTTCCAGACTTTCGCGAATCTCTCGAGCAATTGAACTTCAGGACCGCTGCTTGTCGACAATTTCACTTCAAAAACCTGGCGCAGAACGATTCCGTAAATAGGATGGCGACAGGCCAAGTGCAGCAGTTCTCGACAGCAATACTGTGGTTTCAGCAAGATAATGCAAGCGCCATTGAGAGCTCCAGTGTTACTGGAGGTCGTGTGGAATGACATTGCTTCACCTCGATCAGCAATGTTCCAACGAACCAACAGATTGTAAACAGCGTCAGCTGTACCTTTTCCGCTTGAAGATTTTATTTGAGATGCTCCAAGGAACTTCGAAGTCCCATCATAGCTAACCATAACCGCAACTCTCTCAACTTTTGTGCTGCCTCCAAGGTCAGCCAACATTTTGCCGTCCCAATGTACGACAAGCGGCTTATTAATACTTAGCTGTTTAGAGGAAGAGACGAATGACTTATAACTACTTATATCGCTAACTATAAATTAAGGGTATGGCTTAAATTAAGAAAGAGTACTAAATTACGTTTTCTACGAATTCGGTCTGGATAACTTCTGCTTCCTTCCGGCGGTTTTCTCGACGATATCGATTAATCATTGTTCGGTTAATAGCCAGCTCGTCTACGGAATAATTCAATGGTCAAGCGCAGAAGCAAGTCATGGCGTTAGAAACTTTCTACGCCCTCTCTTCTGTACACTTCTGTGCGGTTCAACGATGTCACCAGTTTCGGCATCGGCAGTGCTCTCGTCAATCGCTTCACCCACGTCCTCAGCTTTTTCATCAATTCCTTCCATAACCTCAACCTCACCTTCATCACTCGATTCTGTATATTGGCCGGCAGCAAAAAGTTTAAAATGTGTTATGTATTACATAAATCAATAAGATAGAAAATGACATAAAGCCAAATACGAACCACTATCTTTCGACTTGGACATTTCATCAAATTTCCGCTTTCTCTGCTTTTCTTTCTCCTTTCGTTCCGATGCTCTTTTTTCTCGCAGAAATAAAACCATATCGCAGCCAATCATGCATCCCGGGCGTCCTGGTTGTCGTTGTCGAATGAGAAACTTATTATCTTCTTCAATTCGAATGGTTTTTAGGGCATATGCAGTCGCAATATCAAACAAATTGTCCAGATCGTTGGAAAATTCAAGCTCCTTTTGTTTCCAAGCAACAGATCTCTTTGTATATCTTTTTGTATATCTTTCCACGTATTGTACAATTTCAACAATTTCTCCGCGCATCTTGTTCCGTATCGTGTTGGAATTCGTGCTTGTTGCCAGAAAATATACACTGCATCGAGCGTTAATTTTGCACTTTCCTTTGCGTCGAGTTTCACAAAACGCAAGTTATGAAAGAAGACCTGTACGACTTGCCTATTGGACGGCAGTTTGACACCGGTTATCTGATGCGCTGTTCTGCCCACTAAGTCTATGTTGTAGAGCGATTGAACGGTTTGACGCGTTTGTACCGAGGAAATGGCTGATACAGAAGCCGATGCAAGTTTTGATGTTGATGGTTCTGACATTATTATTGTAACCTATAAACTCACCCAAAATAATAACAATTATAATTTGGTCTACAACAATTAACTTTGGTACTTTATTATTTTGGTTTACTTCTTTAGCACATTTAAGTAACACACTGGTTGGCTGTTCTCATACGACTGACTCAAAACGTCTACTCATTCGTTTGACAGTTGTTCTCTCGTTCTTGGCCTGGTTGTGTATGTGTGTGTCTCGAGACGGGTTGCCACAATAATTAAATCAGATCACGGTATTTTGCAGGAAAATGTAACAACTAATTCAGAAGTAAGCAGCAACGCAGTTATGCTAAAGTGTTTAAAAAAAAAAATATCAAGCCTGTGTTAGATAACACGGGCGCATAGGTCAGACGTAGAATACGTTAGTCATTTTGCAATTAAAATATATGAATTAAATATAATTTTTGATAAATGATTTAAATCTATCTAATATATACGCATACAGCATACGCATAGATTAGCTGCTTTCCAACTACTTCCCAATTTATTCACAGAAATGTGTTTACGAAAAACGCCATTGATATAGTGAGCGCATGGTACAAAGAAATGGTAGAAGCTCTAGCCCAGCTGATTTGAACTTTTTTCTGGACTGAGTGTGAGTAAGTTTTTCTCTTATGTCAAAGTTTGTTTACATTTGTTTGTCTGCAACCCCCGTTCGCCAGCAACTGCTGTTTCTGAAATATTTCTCTGCAAAAATTACACAGACACGTTTTAATTTTCACACTTATACACTTTCAATATATCAAATAACACTCAATCATTTTCTAAATGGCACTTTTTGCAAATTTCTTTACATTTTAATAATTTTTCTATCAGCTGACTTGACACAACACAGACACTGAGCAAAAACAAAATGCCTGTTGTTTTTGGCTTGTTGTATTTGTTGTCGTACTGCATCTACCATTTTGTCTACCATGTAGTGAGCGTATACATCGCCAATCCTTTGTATTAATCATACACACACATTTACACGCTGCTCGCAAAAGCAAACAAACGACAGCAAAGAACTGTAAACTTTCAAGCACACACAAGTGTCCACGCTCCCCACCCTTCATTTTATGTTCCCCTCCAAACGAACTAATAACCGACCGATCCAACAAAACGAAATGTACACACACACACATTTACACGCTGCTCGATAAATAAACAACGCACAGCAAAGACAAAATCATTTGATTTCACAAAAACAACAGCGGCATTTACAAACCAACAACAACAGCGGCATGTACAAAAAAAGTCTAAAATATCATGCTCTAAAATATTTATTTCCTTAACTACATAAAACTTTTATATATAGACATATAATTTTTTTAATGTAATTCGAAACAAAACATATTACCAAAACTGAGTAACATATAAAAATTGCTAAAATATGTTTTAATGTTTAAGTAAAAGTGGGTGAAAGTTGACAAACATTTTCTCAAAATTTTGTCCTCCAGATCAACACCCCTACCTTACCGTATAACGTATTCTACGTTAAAACTATGTACTTCAATTGTAGCAGTAGCATCAAAAATGAACGATATAGTGTAGTTTAAAAACAATCAGTTTTTGTTTTCAAACATTAACTACAACTCCCGCTACACACACATGTCAAAGTCGTAGTCGTAGCTGTAGTTTTTGTTTTGAAAAAGACAAACAACACACTGAGAGTTTGAGACCTAGTTTTTTTTCTTGTTCAGTAGCAGTATCATGGTTGAAATATGAGGTTGTGTTATAAGAACAGCTGATCGAAGTTTTTTCATGTCTTTATACAGAGTTCTGTCAAATTTTATCTAATTTGTTTGTTTATTCAATAAATACTTAAGAGATTTCAAGAAATTCGATATAAATTCAGTTTGACCACATACTAATTTAGCTAATTAAATGAAAAGTTGTTTGTACAATTAAAGATAGAAAGAAAAAAATAGAAAAATCAACTGAGTTTGACAGAACTCTGTACTACTAATACATACACAATCCTCCTGCTATCACCTAATTAATTTCATCATGAGCAGTATTGTGTAGCACAATAAAGAAAGAACTGGTAGTTACTTTCAGAGTCATTTGTACAAACCATAAGAAATACTACCATTCTATGAGAGTGGTGAGCACAAGTTTAGTTTCGTTCTCTCCACTGCGGTCACCGAATTTACAGTTAATGAATTTACAACGAACAACACGTGTTATATTGTCAATCAGTTGTATTTGTGGTAGCATAATAAGACGCTGTTGTGACTGATACAGTTTTATTGAGAAAGAGTGCATTTTGTGAATTAAAAAGTTATTTAAAATGCCAAAAAAATGCATAAATGTCAGCGATCATTATGACGAAAAAAATTATGTTTATATCTGCAAGCTTTGTAAAAAGGAATTAAAAACAACTCGGCTGTTTAACTTGAAAAAGCATGTGGAACAAGTGCACAAAGTAATTTTAGTTAAAGGCGAAGAAACTATAAAAATACCTTCTTTGACATACAAAACAAAAAAGATAAAATGTGAGTTAAATAAAAAATTATTAATTAAATCGTACATAGGATTAGTAACAGACGAGTCTGTATCTTTCAACGTGCTTAATTCAAAACATATGAGAAATATAATTGACCCAATCTGCAAGGGCATTGAAAATGAAAGCGGAATAAAATTTTCTCTAAATGCTGCAAACTGCAAAAAGGCGTTAGCAGAAGTTGCATCAAATGTCGTTCAATCTATTGCAAAAGAATGTGAAAATAAATTAATTTCGCTAAAAATTGATAGTGCTACCCGGTTGTCCCGTAACGTGTTTGGAATATCAGCACAGTATATGAAAAATGATAGTATTGCGTCGAGAGTTATAGGCATGGTAGAATTGAAAGGCCAAAACTCTAGTTGTTCCAAAAATCTAGCGTCGGAAATATTATGTGTGCTCAACAAATACGGCATAAACTTGAAACAAGTTGTATCAATTACTAGTGATAACGGTAGCAACATGCTAAAGTCATCCAAAATTTTATCACACTGCTCCAGGGATGACGCTGACGACGAAGAAGTCTACGATAATGACACATATTTTAAACAAATAAATTTACTTGAAAGTGACGCAGAAATACGCGTTGGAGACATTTCGATTTGTAGGTGTGCTGCTCATACCGCGCAATTATGTGCACTAGATGTGACAAAAAATTCAAATATTAAGAAATATATTAATAATTCAAGAAACATCGTAAAGTTTTTAAGAAAAAAATCTAACGGATTCAAAGATTTATTTGAATTAAAATCAATTAAAGTCCCACAGTTAGACTGTCCAACTCGTTGGGGATCAACATATTTAATGATGAGTGAGTTAAAAAGCGCAAAAGAAATGCTGGAATCTGTTGAATATATAAACAATAAATCACGTGACGATTTTGAATTAAACGAAGACTTTTGGGATTTCATTGTTTCTTATTGCTTCGTGTTAAATCCGCTTCAAAAATCCATAGTAAAGTTTCAGGAAGAACAGTTGCACTACGGCGACTTCTACGCACACTGGCTAAAATGTACACTAATAACAAAAAAACATGTACAAGATAATAACAACAATGTACATACGGTTTTATATAAAATAAGCTCTGTTTTATTAGAGAGCATAGAAAAACGAACAACCAAACTTTTATGTAACGATGGTTTAAAAGCATGCCTATATTTGCATCCAAGATTCCACCATTTGCTCGATGACAATAAAAAAATAGAGGCTATAGATTATCTTAAAAATCTATGGGACAAGTATAAAAATGTTAATAATATTGTATCGTATGAAGAAGATACTAATATACAGTCAATAATAACCACAGCTACTGATGACGAAGAAGAAGATATATTAAATGCATTTTTAAATGAAGCAGCTCCCAATATATTGATGTAGGAACAAGAATTGAGAAACTCAGTCATCCACAAATTAACAGTCATACAAATATACTACAATATTGGAAGAGGAAAAAAGGAAGTGATCCTGAATTATATGTGCTAAGTAATATATGCTTCTCTATTCCTCCAACACAGGTATGGATGCGTAAAACTCATTAGTCTTCTAAGTAGTACTTATGTATATAAATATAATTTTGTGTTTCAGGTTTCCGTTGAACGCGCATTTTCAATGTTAAAACTTGTTCTTACCGAAAACCGAAATCGGCTTGGTACTGAAACATTAGAAAATATTCTGCTAGTAAAGCTTAATTCAAGTTTCTTCTTTCTTTGAATAGCAACAAAACCATCGAAGACTTTTTTCTTGGGTAGCGGCACATATTGTAGCAGTAGTAAAATGAAAGAGCAAAACTATGACCATGTTTATAGTTTTTTAAACCCTGATGCTAAATAACAATGCCACCAGAGATGTGCGCGTGACGTGATTTTTCCGCGCCACGCGTGTTTCACGTGTAATTTATTGGAGAATAACATCAAAATAAGAAAATTATAAAATATTGACAAAACTGTTACCAAAATTAAGTTTTTTCCAAAAATGCCGAATAAAATTCCTAATTTCTTATAATAAAACCTTGTCTTATTATTCAACTCACTTTTGGGTCCACATAGAGTCGTCGGATCGAGCCCAAATTTTACATGGAGCATTGTGGCATAAAATGGAAACTTTTTGGACCCTAATCTCCTATGCGCCGCCATTTTGAAAAATAAGGGCAGGTCTAGTGTGCAATGGTCTCAATTTTGTCTTCGGCCTCACAAGTTCGTTACTAATCAATCATCTTGTTACTCCTTTCCTGGTTAAGACCTGCACATTATGACCAGAGATTACCACAATGGAAGAATGCTGATCGGCTTTTCCCAATTGTGATAGCGAGTCTATTCCAGCATCAGCCATAAATACCAACAAATATCTCAGTCTGCACATACTAACCAGGCGAAATTGCTTTTGCCAAACAGACCACACACGATGACAAATTTGTCGTTTTCTGTTGTTTGGATGCAAATATAACGTGTGTTTGGAGCTACTCGCAAATATAATATACTTGTGTGCAAACACATTGTGTTTGCTATTCAATATTACATGTTTGAAACACAATGATTAATATTTTATAACATATGTGTTTGCGACCCCAATATATATGTGTTTGTGATACAAATACAGCTGTTTGTGTTGCACTATTTATGCTCTCTAGAGAGTAAGAGAATAAAAGAGGGACAACGATAGAGTCTACCTTGTAAGTGTGTATCGGTATATTTGCATTATTCTCTCACTCAGTGATTCATATATATTCCTGAATATGAGTGCAAATTGCAGATGAAGTTAGTATTTCTTATTTTGGCTGATGTATTCCGTTTTAGTTGCAAATATTCAGTCGTCAATGGTGCATCGGACCCATGATATCAAAAGCGCTTGATCAGTGAAAAACGAATAAACGAAGGCTTCGACAGTTAAAAAGTTTGTGATGTTGCTTTGGTTTTTGTTCATGTGTTTCGTATATATGGTTGCGTAATACCAAATTGAGAACCGATTTTGAGGAAAGGAACTGAAAAGGTCAACAACATGAAACCCTTTGCCAGTCCGAACCTTTACTGAGATTATCGGAACGGCGGCATGATCTAGATTTGTGTCTGAGTATATTGTTTGTATGCCAACGCATAGTGACAAACAACGCATAGTTGAAACCTTCTGAAAATAAAAACGTGAGAGACAACAAAGCAAGGAGAAGCAAAATAACAGTAGATTCTCATTTCATAAAAAATATAATACACTCAATGCAAGTATCTGTAAAAATAGTCGTTTTAAATCTTTGAATTTTTTTTTAAGTTTTTAGTAGTATTTTTATTATTTTAAGTATTTATAAACGTGGATTTCTATTAATAAAATAAATTAATATAATTAACACAAATATTTTGAATTGGAAGAATAATTCCTTTCTAAATATTATTATGTTTATGAGGAAATACGCACATGTCTCCGCATATGTATATAGAGGTTTGGAGGAAACATTCGAATGCTTCCACGTAACTAGTTTGGGATGAAGAACGCATATGTGTGCACGTAAACTCCTACATGTTTGCCAGTAAACCTGCTACTGTTGGCATTTAAATACAAGTGTGATTGGGACTTGCAAACATAATAATGTTTGAAGTGTGTTCCAAATATATACATGGTACCTGCAGAAAATGTTTGGGAGAATATGTTACAGAGGCCGTTATCGTTCAGCGTGTAGCACTGCACTGCCGAGTGAACATTGCCAGCTCTGCCTTCAGATAGTTTCCCCAAATCAGCTTGCACCAAATCATTGATAATAATCAGCAATTTTCCTGCGCCAAAAATGACATCATTCGCGTGAGCCAAAACCCTACACCCTAAAAATAACGTGTCCAGCAACGTATTGCACTAACCATGTACATGTTTGCAACCATTGTTTTCATCAATAGAAGATCTGCTGCGTTTTGTTTCTTTCTTGTGTCACGTGTTTGTTTTCAGCACTTTCAACAAACAAAACCACAGTTGGGTCACAAATACATATATTATAATCTGTTAATCATTGTTTTCCAAACATGTTATATTGAATAGCCAACATAATGTGTTTGGGTATAAGTGTAGTATATTTGCAAAAAGCGACAAAAACGCGTTATAAAAAAATGGTTTCCATTACATCCCATGAAGGGACAGGGGTAAGCTTGCACAATCACTGAGCTTTGCGCTTTCCAGTTTTTACTCACTGATTGGAATCTACAGTTTTAGACCGATTCCGATCGGTATTTTGAGAAGCTTTTTCATGGCTAAATACTCGATAGTGTCGCCGTCACTATGCGAGGTGGCCGCCGCCGAAAGAAATTTTAAGGTGGTCAGAGCAGGTTTCGATCCCAGGATCTCATGTACAAGAGGCGCGCACACTAACCATTGCACCACCGACGGCCACAACACGTTATATTTGCATCCAAACAACAAAAAAATACAAATTGTTCAGAGTGTGAAACTCTGAAGTTTCAATGACTTTACCATGACACTAACCACTAGCATACAAAACTAAGCTCAGAATGCTCCTCCACGCCTGGCCAGCCCTCGCGTGGCCAGATATCGCATCATAACGAGTAATTTTTTTGCAACTTGGTTTTTCAGTTATAAGTTTTTCCAAGTTCACGCATGATTCGTGAGATGTGTCAAAGTCAAAAATGTTTGCCTTGCCATTTCATCACGAATATATTTACAAACGAACAGCGCTTGAGATGAGTTTTAGTTCCAAAATTTGTGTTCTGTGAAAAATGTGTTTCACAAGTTATGTGCGACCATTTTATGGTTGGCGCTGACAATTGGCCGCCTCGTTCGTTAAGACGGCAATAAGCGATGTAACGCACGAAGCTTCGAGACAGTTCCTAACTGAAAGCGCCAGACGTTATCCTATTCAAATCACTTGCAATGTCCAATAATATATCTTATATATCCAACACCATCCAACAACGCCGATATATCGGATATATCCAACAACTTTCCACGGACTTCCATTACAGGTAGACGAGCTGACTGTAACTAAGCTGTAGCGGGTTCAATCGATTCCTAATATGTAAGCCAATCAATCTTTCCAATACGTTAAACAGAACGGATGAGATACTAACTGCTAAATATTTTAGTATTTAGTAGATTTGGGCATTTTTAGAATTTCAAACGGTCTCAACAGATTCGTATTGAAAAGGTGCTTACGGGATCGTCAAAGTCTTTTTATACGAGGGTACTTATAAGCCACTAAAGTTCCCATTACTTGTGTACTTTGGCAAAAAATAAATTATTACTTTTTTTGGTTAATATGGAGCTCTAATGACGTGTCTTGACGAGCATAACTAGAAAATTATATTCAAACACAATGTGTTTGCACACAAGTATATTATATTTGCGACGAGCTCTAAAACACGTTATAGTTGCATCCAAACAACAAAAAAATAGAGATTTTTTAGCGTGTGAAAACAACTAAAAGCAAAAACGTGACAGACAACATAGAATCAAAAAAAAGTAGATCTTAAATTTATGAAAACAATCCAATTATATGCATGTTCAAAACATATACATTGCTCCTGCATAATGTTGCAGGAGTGTGGACTACCAGAAGCTGATCCAAACAACTTCTTCAATTGGTGAACTAAATAGACTGTCATGTATCTTTTTTGAAAATTTGGTTTCAAAGAATTTAACTGAAAACAAAAAAATAAACGTAACTTCTACTAAAATACAATTACAAATGTCATTAAATTTACCAGTTATTCAAAACTTCAATTCAATACCGGATGTCTATTCTCAAAGTCATTAATAAAAGGCAAGCCTAATTCGACATGGCCCCCACCCAACTGCCGACATTTTCCAACACTCCCTAAATAAATTTCTAAATATATAATTCGTTACTTGTTATCGATTTGTTTCCATTAAAAAACAAGTAACATCCCTTCCTCCTGTCAAACGGCTTTAAATTGTTCTGTCTGGGATCATAACTCAAGATTATTGAAATTTGAGTTGCTCCCTTAAAAGAGAGGGCACAAAAGGTGGTGGTTAGACATTTTAAGTCAACACTACGAATGTTGTTAGAACAACAAAAGGTCAAAATGTAAATGAAAAGTTAGCGTAGAAACGTCACAGAGAAGTCATCATTCAAATGTAGCAAACGGCCCACAAAATAAAATTAGAAAAAAACCCAAGGGGAGTGAGTATTACTGGAACAGACACAATATTACGAAAAAAAAAAGTCAACGTCAACAGTTATAAAATGTCAAAATATTAAAGACTTAATCTCCCTCCTTAGGAAGTGGGAAAATACTGATGTCCCTAGAATGAAAGTCTAGCACGCAGAATAGGAAATATGAATATGAAAATGATTCTTATTGAAAGGACCAACTGAGCGATACCAAAATCATAACAATTGTGGATGTAAGGAAACAACAAAAATGTTTGTGTATTAAGGACAAGTAAACTTTTGTTTGAAAGGGGGCAGTATGATAAGCGAAATGCTTATGGCTTTGGTAGCATGCCAGACTGTTGGTTGCAATTTGTCACAGTTTCTTATGAACGTTTGCACGAAAAAAATCAAATTACTTTTAACCTTAAAACTACCAGATAGGTAAATGTCCCATTTCGTAATACTGCAAGTGGCTGTATTGTACCCTTTCGGTTAAACAGATGAGTCTTTAAAAGAGCAAAAAATATAGCTGCCGAACTAATGGGATTACTGTGATACTAGTATTATGATATTAAATGCAAACAAATTTTACAAAATTCTAAAAGCGTGTGAAAATTACTTTTGTTAAAGGATGTTACATTATTGAGACCGATTTCGTTTTTAAAGTGGCATCAGGTAAAAGCAGCTGTAAAAGCTCTGAAATAAAATGAATTTTCCTCCTGGAAGTCTAGTAAATTAAGCAATGGAGCGAAGATTCGAAATTAGTGCTCAGTTAATGAAACTTCCTAGGCATTTCGTTAATTTTCTAGCCGCCACACAGTGTACGATTTTGATATGATGCCAAACTAAATCCTAATTTTTTTTTGTTCTATTTCGTTTTTTCAAATATGGAGTATGGTAGGCTACCTAATCATTATAAAAATAATGATTTCAAATTGAAAATTGTGTATGCAGATTATAATAGTACTGTCAATATCAAATATAAATAGTTGAAAACACCTGAGTATGAGTTGGGAAATATTCATTAAAGTTTAAATTCTGATACAATATTTCTTGGTGCGGTTTTTTTTATTTAAAAGAAAAACTATTCATAATTAATTACATATTTAAAAAAACACCTGAGTATGAGTTGGGAAATATTCATTAAAGTTTAAATTCTGATACAATATTTCTTGGTGCGGTTTTTTTTATTTAAAAGAAAAACTATTCATAATTAATTACATATTTAAATATAAATCAACGAAAAACCGTATGTTGTTTATATATTTCTCATAAATGTTAATCAGGTTTTAATAATTTAATATGAAAAAATCCATAATACTTTCTAGTCTGTATCTCCTAAACACGGGAGAGTACGGGGGCGAAAGTTTCGTCAAAATAATCTGGAAAGTGTTCACAATAGCTGTAACTAAAAGAATTTTGCAGCCGTTTGCTTCCCCAGAAATTCTTGAAGCTTTTGGAAAATTGCCACTACGATTACTCACCGTCATTTGTCCGATTTGTGGGTTGTAACACCGAATACAGGCCGATGCACTAGGCTTGTTGATGAAGTAAGTATCAGACAATCTTTGTAGCGGTTCTAGATGCGCAAAAGATTATAAATAAATAAATAAATAAATGGTTTCCCATTACATCCCATGAAGGAACAGGGAAGAACTTCTCACAATCACTGAGCTGTGCGCTTTCCAGTTTTCACTCACCGATTGGGACCTACAGTTTTACACCGATTCCGAACGGTAATTTGAGAAGCTTTTTCATGGCTAGATACTCGATAGTGTCGCCGTCACTATGCGAGGTGACCGTCGTCGAAAGAAAATTTGCAGGTGGTCAGAGCCGGGTTCGAACCCAGGATCTCATGTACAAGAGCCGCGCACACTAACCATTGCACCACCGACGGAAATAAAGGCTTTTTTTAAGCATTTTGTGGAACGACAATATTTTCATTTTCATTGCCCACACACCATATTCGGCGTCCATCAGTTTTAATACGAACATTTTCATCTTAGCTATGTTAACTAACAGTAGGCTCACATAGGGGTGGCAACCCACTTCATTTTGACGTTTATTTATTTATTTTTCATCAGATTTTGTTCAAGTTACGCTTAAAATGTTGGTAGTTAAATAAACTATATGGTTAAAAAATAAAACATTCCAGATCTTCACTATAAAGTAGAAGAAAAACGAAATAAAAATGAAAAATTTTGAAAAAAACGTTAAAAAACACCAAACTTTGAATTTTGAGGGGCCACTACTCGGTCATTTCTTATCAGAGAGAAATGTATAGCTTATCGACGGAAAGGGCAGTCAATTGCCTTTTTAACGGTGTCCCATATACCTCGATCGGTCTTTTCGGTTGGGCTCCACATGGGGTTGAGTGGGATGATACACCGAAAAACACAAAAGTACCGTTATCTAAAAATCGGTACTTAGGAAAAAAAAATTACAGCGTTTTTCGTGTTCAGGAGGTCCCAATTAACTTATCTAGGTATGTGGCGTTCTTGGTATTTTTCCAAAGTTAAAATTTGTAAAGCAGTGTAATAGACACTGATTTATCTGTGCATCAATATAATTTGCTTTAACTTGCACTAACTATAAAAAAAACCTTTCCCCAAAATGCATTGCTTTATCTTGAATAGTTTTAAAGTTATGGAATTTAGTGTTGCTACCATATTAAAATCGTACACTGTGCGCCAGTGGGTCGAAATGGCGAAGAGATGTGCAGTCTGAGGACAACACAAGAGTAAATAGATAATAATAGATAAATTCGAAAACATCGCAAACTTGCACAGCAAACGTCAAAACATACAAATTACCCATACAAAGCGACTTGCAAAAAAGTGGAAAGATTTCGAGGCAAATTTGCTGATCAAACCTGGAAAAAGAAACGTGACAACTTTTGACATTTCAATGTCAATATTTTTGTATTGAAAAAAAGAAAGGAGTTTTGATTTATCTGAAAAAAATAAACAAATGGATAGGTAAAGCATATACTTTTAATTTTACTTTATTTATTTAATTTATCAGCCTTTTTTGACAATTGCTGCATAGATACACTGAGCAACTTTATTTGGTGCCTCATGAAATGCTTCGGTGCAAACTTACGCTGAACAAAAGTTCTAGGTTTTCTTGTTTGCATGAATACCACTAATGTTTACCCTCTAATAAGAACTACAAGAAACTAAAACCTAGGGATGAAAAGGAATTGATATCGAAGCGTCAATAGCACCATGTTTAAATGTAATTGTTAAGAAAATATGTGAGTTGGTAATGTTAGTAAGTAACTGAAGCGCTCCGCGGCCTCACCCACTGCGAATAGACCAGGATATTGCCGCCGCATCAAGGGCAATTTTTCATTAAAATTATGCTGGACGCACCCTTGTGGGCAACGTAGAGCGCTACATAGACCCAATAAATGACTTGTTTTAGATGCATGAAATTTAATATGACATAGAATTACTTAAGTTGACATTTAAAAATTGCGTAAGTGAAGAATAATGTTGCAAACAAACTTTTTGCTAAAACTTTTTAATAACAATTTTATTAACAATTTGTTTTATGATATGACAAATACACTATACTTTGACGTACGGAGAACATGATTCTATAAAACAAAAATAAAATTTAATGGATCCATAGCATTGATCCATATTTGTGAATTGGACTCTAACAGCCAAAGTCACGATCTCGATAGAAAACCTAAGCAAACGAAAGCCAGTCACTCACTTTCGTTCTTATCCCAGGCTTTAAATGTTATTGTGTGATTGTGTGTTTACAAAATCGGAAGCCACTAACTATTTTCCTTGTCATCTATGCGAACGAAAAACCAAGTCACTTGTCTTTTGGTTGTCGCATAGCTGGAAATCAAATAAAAGCTTGAAACAAACACAATTTATATAGAATTCAATGGAAGAAACACAATGGACAGAAAATAATGTCATTATAATAAATTTGTTATTAAAATATATTTCCATTCCAGCACAAAAACGTCAACTTTGCGGCACCTGCAGATACTGGTTCTTCGTACTCTTCTCTCTCGCTCCAAAATTAAATGGCGAACGTCAAGTTTATGTTATTGCTTTGAACAACAACCACACAAACACACGTAAAACCATGCGAACGACAAGTCGAAAGATAGTTACTCGCTTTTTGAAACGAAAGTGAGTGACTGACTTCGTTCGCTTGGATTTTGTAGGAGAGAGTGTAAGTGGGATCCGATTTTGTACTGAATTGTATATGTTTTCGTTCGCTTGTTAGTGACTCCCAAATCAGCTGTTTGTCACATAGAAAGAAAGCGAATGTTAACGTTCGACATCGTGACTTTGGCTGTAAGTTTATTACTGTCCAAAATCGATTAGACGGTTCTACCGTGTAATTACTTTATTAAATTTAGAAACCTTAAACCGCTTTTCATAACGCGATTAGTTGGTTAACCGCTTTTGAGATTATAAATCGAAATACTTAAATTTGAATATGGTATTGTAATTTTAGTCTTAAAATGATACACATTTTCGACTTTTTAAATGGATTTCAAAATCGAAATTTTAGACAAATGTGCCACTTAATCTAAATTATTAATTTTATATGTGAATTTAAAACCTGTCTTTGCCAAAATTTGATACAATTTATTTTAACTAATTAACATTTTTAAATAAAGATAAAATATGGTACGATTTTAAATATTTAATACATACAGTATTATACTATCGCCACTTGTACCGACAATTCTGTTTTTATGAGCAAATTCCAAAAAACAAATTTAAAACAATTTTTAGTTTTATAATTTTTTGAATTTTACTTTGTCCGTATCAAATAGTATATATAATTTTTAATTTTTATTTTAACTCAAAACAAGTACAGAAATTTACCAAACAGAAAGAACCGACTTACACATATCGGCACCCTTAGTTAGCCTTTGGGTCCAAGTTCCATTAAAAAAGGTTTATTTTTTTTGCAGCCCACCAACCTCCAGTTACCCGTGCAAATTTTCCCACATTCAATAGTAGAGTGGCAATGTCCAAAACATTTTCTACTTTGCAATTTACTTAGGATATAACGGGGTTTTCAATAAGAGCGCTACAAAAGTTTTTTTAAATAAAACAAAACCGGGTTTAGATACCAATGAAATTCTTTATTCCTGTGAAAGTACGTTCGATGCCATTATGTATGGAACTCGATCTCTTTTGCATGGCCATCACGGGGCCGTTTGCAGAAGTCCGGACGCTGAACCCAATTTTCGACGGTTTTCAAGCATAAATCGGCCGACACTGCTGCAATTTCACGTTCGATATTCGTACGAAGTTCATCAATCGTCGCTGGCTTATTGGCATAGACCATAGACTTGACGTAGCCCCACAGGAAATAATCTAACGGCGTCAAATCGCCCGACCGAGGCGGCCAATCGACTGGGCCAGTGAGATAACACGTTCACCAAACTTGGTTTCCAATAAATTGATTGTGGCATTCGCTGTGTAGCTTGTGGCGCCGTCCTTTTGGAACCACATGTTCTCCAAGTCCATATTATCCAATTGGGGCCAAAAATATTCGGTTATCATTGAACAGTAGCAATTCGCATTCGCAGTAATGTACCGGTCTTGATCATCACGGAAGAAGTACGGCCAAATGACGTCGCCGGCCCATAAACCGCACCAAACCATAATTTTTTTCCGGATTCAATGATGACTCGTGGATTACGTGTGGATTCCTGTCTGACCAATAACGCATATTTTGCTTATTGACGAAGCCATTCAGCCAGAAATGAGCCTCATCGCTGAAGATGATTTTCCGATGAAAATCCGAATCATTTTCAAGTTGTTGCTCCGCCCAATTCACGAACATACGACGCTTATAGTGGTCAAGCGGCTTCAGTTCTTGCGTCAGTTTGATCCTGTAAGGATGTAGGCTAAGATCTTTTCGCAAAATTCGCCACAACGACGTCACAGAGATGTCCAATGCTTGAGAACGACGTGTGAGAGACACATTTGGGCTTTCTTGAACTGAAACCTCAGCGGCAGCAATATTCTCGACACTACGGGCACTTCTTTGCCTCACTGGCACGGGAACATTGTGTACTGTGCCTGTGGATTCAAATTATTCCACTGGACGCTCAATTGTGGATCTGGTAGGACGATTATGACGACCATAAATTGGACTTAGCGCTCTTAAAGTTGAGGCCACTGACTAAAATTTCGGTAGTAAATTTTAATAATTTCGACTCGTTGTTGGCTGGTATATCTTTCCATGATGAAATGGCAAACCTTACGGAAGAGAAATGTAAAAAGAGCGGGAAAAAATATGTCGTCGTTTGCTGTCCCTATCGATTTACTTTTGTAGCGTCTCTGTTGAAAAACCCGTTACATAGCATATAGAGCCTCTAGACACTCGTTGGGCTTTATAAAAATAAATGTATTGCATATATATAATGAATATATTTCCATTACATTCCATGAAGAGATAGGGGAGAGCTTCTCTCAATTAGTGAGCTGTGAGCTTTATAGTTATTGTACCCATGATGAGCTTATGTACAAGAGTCGCGCACACAACATTGCAAATAAAGCAGGTGGTTGAAGATCGAGCCGGTTGGTGAAACATGTTATCATTATTCTGTAATGCAATTGACCCCTCTGGATTGACAACCCCTAAGGGAGGAAGGTGGTTGAATGAGGAAGTTCCATTGTAGCAATGGTTGATATGGCATTAGACGGACTATTCCCGAATTATTAATTTCCTAGGGTACCCTATTGAAATGACAATAATGAAACGTAAACATATCAGTTTATGTAAAAGGTAGTTGTTTCTTTCATATAGTATTTCCCTAAAGAAATTGCTAACAAAAATTATTTATATATGGTATAAATATGCACTGCACCCAACGGACAATAGATGTATATATTTTAGAAACTTGTACGAGTATGCAGAGAAAAATCAAAAATAACAAAATATATCTAATTTTTGTCATACCTCAGTTTTCATGACGTTGTGAATATCATAAAGTTGCAGCTTGATAGCTTGTAATTTAGAGAAACAAATCGCACTTGAAATATAATTTTAGGTCATTTTCACCCAAGAAGTGCAGGAGAGTTAATAAAAAAAAATAATTTTATTCAAATGCTTGGTCGTTTTTTTAATATAATTTTATTCTTCAATATTTGCTGCCTTTTTTTAAATTTTTAGTTAATAATTGTGTTTATCTTCCTAACGATGAAATATTGAAGAATAAAATTATTTAAAAAAAGACTATCAAACGCTCGAACATTTTAGTTTTGAATATAATAATATATAATATAATCTTTACCACAAGCATTTGGGTATTTTATTACTTATACACTTTATAAAGTTAACAAAACTCAGCTTACTGAGAATTGCTTCAAAACACTTGCTAGTACGAAAACATCCATTTAATACTGTACCATAAACATAAATAAAAACACACAAATATCTGGCATATGCATGGTTTCATTGAAGTTTGGTTAACAAGCTTTTCGACGCAGAACAATGGACCTTTGTGGAAAGTTTCCCAAAGTTCTTGCAGCAAAGCCTTAAATTCCTTCTGCTTCATTAAATAACTAACTCATGTCAAAATGTGGTTGATATATTCAGGACTCTATGATATCATTAATAGATTTAAATTACAACTTCATTAAAATCTAAACATTTACATATCAGATTGGGAAATAAAAATATGTATGGAATGTAATAGATAACGCTATCATATTAATTTAATTTAGAAAAGGTAGAATTTTGTTTTTATTTAGTTTTTGTAATAACTGGCTGCAGACCAGCATAATAACCACCCTTATTATAGAAAAACGTACGGCGGGATGTTAGGATATGACAATACTACTGAGGTTCTATTAGAGAACAACTGCATAATGAGAATGAATATACTAAAATTATGAGGATATAGTTTTTCTGAACTTTAATGTTTCAAATGTGTTGATCTTAAGCTCTAACTAACTTTAAATGAGATATCAGCAAACATAAGTAACTACTTTGAATTACTCCTGATCGCCGTTGCCACGGTTGGCAATATCCAACCAAAATTGGTAACATTTAAACGGCTAGGTAACATGGTAACATTTTATTAATTTTGGTAACATTTTGAAAAGAAATAATTAGTATAAGAAAAAAACATTTGATTTCAAACTTCTATTAGAAAATTTGTCCAAATATGATCTAAAATGTTACTGACAAGCAGAAGAAAACATGAAGCAGTGGCAACACTGTTTGGGAGAATTGAATGGTTATGGGACTAAACAAAATTCGCGCTTGCCGTCGTTCGCACAAAACAACCAAATATATTCGTCTCTTTCGCACTAACGAACTCTTTGTTCACTCTAAATTCGAACTCTCTGTTCACTCTAAATTCGAACTCTTTGTTCACTCTAAATTCACTTTTTGCAATCAGTAAACTTCCCAATGGAGACAAGTTCACATTCCCCAGAAAAAATAAAGTGGAAAAAGCCATGTAACTAAAATGGGAAAAATATTTCAAATGAAATGTTATTTATATTTTTTCTTAATTTTTTCTGGTAGCAAAATGTTCCGCGTGGAGTTTGATTCGTGATTGATTATAAAAGCGTTGTAGTGAATTTACATCGCCGTTTATCGCGGTCAGGTTGGCGATAACCTTGTTCTCTAATCTGCCGTTCACACCAACCAATGTGAGATTAAACTCACATTTTAGTTGGCAACTACATGCTTAGACAAACTCCGCGCTGAGACAAAATTATCGAAGACGGCGGCACAACAGCAAATTTAAGTTGGCGGCTATTGGATTTTCCATTTTGATGCGATTTATGCTTGAAAACCGTCGAAAATTGGGTTCAGCGTCTGGACTTCTGCAAGCGTGCCCGTGGTGGCCATGCAAAGGAAATCGAGTTCCATACATAATGACATCGAACGTACTTTCACAGGAATAAAGAATTTCATTGGTATCTAAAACCGGTTTTGTTTTATTTAAAAAAACTTTTGTAGCGCTCTTATTGAAACACCCGGTAAATATATCTATATATTATGTCTAGCTTCCATTTCAGTTTTAAAATTCTGCAATCGGTTACAAATTGCAAAAGATACGGGCTACTGAATATGGAATTTATAGTGCCTTTAAATAAGCGAACGGGAGTGTATCTGCCAAAGATTATTGGATTGTTGGCTTTGGGATAGGGGCTAAATGAAAAAAAATAAACAACTTTTGTTTTAACACTATTATGCTACTACCCACTATTATTTAGCTTTAGTTTATGTCTAGACTAACTAGATGTCTCACATATATTGGGAAATTTCTTGTTTAATGGATAGTTTTGTAGGTGGAGCCTGTTACCAATATTTAGTATATATTATAGTTTTGAACAAAATAAAAAGTAAATTTAGAAAAGCCAAAGTGAAAGAGGTTTAAAAAAAAATTTCTTAAGTGACCGGTATTTTGAGAAGCTTTTCATGGCTAAGTACTCGATAGTGTCGCCGTCACTATGCGAGGTGCCCGCCGCCGAAAGAAATTTTAAGGTGGTCAGAGCAGGGTTCGAACCCAGGATCTCATGTACAAGAGCCGCGCACACTAACCATTGCACCACCGACGGCCACGTATTATACGTATATAAAAATGAGATAGCAAGAGAGCAACGACAATTTTGTGAACTTGTGTAGCGTATGTACGAATATAACAATGTATGTATGTATATACAAGTGTCTGTTGCTTTGCATTCTTTGACTTTTGTGGGAATAAAACAAAAAGTATTGAGCAAGAAAATAATGACACATGTGCTTGCACTGGGTCTTTAAATAATTTTAAGTATTAATATTATTTAACTGTAACGTCATCATATGATTGAACGCTGTTTTTTATTTTCCAATGTAACATTAACGAATGTGTTCATAGAAATCGAACAGGTACCGTGTAGCAAAAAGGTGTTAACACATCGCCCGTGAGTTCGAACACTCATTGGATTTTTCTATTTAGAAATTATAGATTCTAAAAACTTGTACAAGCTTTTCATACCTGGCTCATATTTTCCCACTTCACAGCAAAAGAAAACAATAAAAAAATACCCCGAAATTCACAGTCATATTTCCCCTATCCTTTTTGGTCCAGTGTGATATTTCAACTAAAAGTGGAAACGAAAAATACAAAATAAGATGGAATGAAAATTAATTGAAATTTCTAAATTTACTACATTGTCTTCGGTTGTACAAGGGAGAGGGACTTTTGAAAATACGTCTCAGCACGAAAGTGGACAACAAAATTTAGGAAATCATTAAGGAAAAATTATTATAAGTGAAAACATAAATGTCAGCAAATAAGGGAATAACGAAATATAAATACATAATTAAAAATTAGAATTATGACGGAAGAGTATGATACGATACATTAATCACGGTTTCTAAAGATATGTAAAGTATAAGTAGTATATTTAAATTTCTTAAATATAAACGTTTGTCTACTTTAAACGGGATAATAAGAAAGGACTAGTGGTGTATTCTAAAATACTTGCCTGATATTATTTAAGATAATAAAAAAGACGAATGTTTTATGGTGTAATAAATGTTTTATCTCAACATGTAGATTAGACAAATCTTGTCTTCTATCTATTCCCGTTTCTTGCATATTACTGTAGAAATACCATCTGCAGCACATGATGATATGTATGCAAAACGACACTAATGATGCTAAAAGTTAAATCACACTCTATTGTTCATTCTTAGTGTTTCATTTTAATATAAGATAAAATTAAAATTATATATGCCGCACGTTGAGGGGAAAAAATTAAACAACTTTTGTTCTAACACTATTATGCTACATCCCACTATTATCAACTATATTGTTTACTTTTGCTTTGGTTTGTGTCTAGACTAACTAGATGTCTCACATACACTCCGGCTCACTTATTTAAAGGCACTAAAAATTCCATATTCAGCAGCCTGTATCTTTTGCAATTTGTAACCGATTCCAGAATTTTAAAATTGAAATAGAAGCTAGACATCTTGAGATATAAAACAAATCATGACAATAGATAGTGGATTATATAAAATTTATAAAAAAAAGTCCAAAAAAATGTGCTATTTTTTGGTTCACTTGAATAAAGGCACTTTATTATTTTTAAAATAAGCGATGATTTGTTGTAGGGAGCGTTTGTTTATTGCAATTTATTACATCTTAATCATTTTACGAGTCAAAATGGCAAAACAAAAAATTGTAAATCTATCGGAAAAAATTAAAATCGATGTTTACCGTTCCGAAGGATATTCTATCCGCCCAATAGCTAAAAAAGTTGGACGGACCCCAACAGTTGTCGAAGGGTATGGAAAAAATGTTAAAGGAAGATTTTCATTGTCTTTATCTACGTATGAGAAAAGAAAAATCATCAGAATTGCTTCTAATTCTGCCTTCTCCTTGTCAAAAATTAGAGCTCAAGCTGGAGTGGAAGCGAGCAAGTCATCAGTACGTAGAGTAATTGAGAGCTGTGAGTATCTTAAATACCTGAAATTAAAAAAAAAAAGCCTCAACTTAATGAACCTCGTAAGGAAAAGCGGCTTCAATACGCAAGAGACTACATGGTATGGGATGTGCAGCCTAGAGGTCAGGTCAATGACTGGAGAACCGTTGTATTTACGGTGGAGAAGAAGTTTAATTTGGATGGGCCTTGACGGCTACAACTATTATTTCCATGATCTGCGCAAAGAAAAGCGTGTTTTGAACCGACATCACAGCCGAGAGTGCGGCGTTATGGTGTGGGGTGCTATTACTTACTATGGCACCATCGATCTTGAATTTCGAAGTGCAAAAATGACTGGTGCCAGCTATAAAATGTTATTGGAATCGACTTTTCCGAAGTTCAAAGTAATATTTGGTCCCATATCTTCAATATTGCACCAGGATAATGCCCCTATACACAACGCCAGAATAGTAAAGGAGTTCATTGCAAGCCTAAATGATAATATTCGAAAATGTCTGGGGTTGGTTACCTCAGAAGGTCTATGAAGGAGGTAGACAATTTGATGACAATCAGTCACTAATTCAGGCCATTAAGGATGCTTGGAATCAAATTTTGTTGGATTACATAAGTTTTCTTTATCTCTCAATGAAAACCCGTATATTTGAAGTTATTAAAAACAAAGAGGGTTGTACCCATTACTAGTAGTTCTTAAATAAAGTGAAATAAATTAACAAAAACAAGAAAAACAGTTTTACAGTAAAATTAGTTAAAATGCCTTAAAGTGAAGCAAAAAATATAGCACATCTTTTCACTTTTTTCTATAAATTGCCCAAAAAAAGTTCTTTAGTTAAGAAACCACTATTGTCATGATTTTTTATATCTATATAAAGGGGTTTTCAACAGAGACGCTACAAAAGTAAATCGATAGGGTCAGCAAACAACGCCATATTTTTCCCGCTCTTTTGACATTTCTCTTCAGTAAGGTTTGCCATTTCATCATGGAAAGATATACGAGCCAGCAACGAGTCGAAATTATTAGAATTTACTACCGAAATTTGGAGTCAGTAGCCTCAACTTTAAGGGCGCTACGTTCAATTTATGGTCGTCATAATCGTCCTACCAGATCAACAATTGAGCGTCTAGTGGAAAAATTTGAATCCACAGGCACAGTACAAATTGTTCCCGTGCCAGTGAGACAAAGAAATGCCCGTAGGGTCGAGAATATTGCTGCCGCTGAGGCTTCAGTTCCAGAAAGCCCAAATGTGTCTCTCACACGTCGTTCTCAAGCGTTGGACATCTCTGTGACCTCGTTGTGGCGAATTTTGCGAAAAGATCTTGGCCTACATCCTTACAAAATCAAATTGACGCAAGAACTGAAGCTGCTTGACCACCATAAGGGTCGTATGTTCGTGAAGTGGGCTGAGCAACAACTTGAAAATGATTCGGATTTTCATCGGAAAATCATCTTCAGCGATGAGGCTCATTTCCGGCTGAATAGCTTCGTGAATAAGCAAAATATGCGTTATTGGCCAGACAGCAATCCACACGTAATCCATGAGTCATCATTGCATCCCGAAAAAATTACGGATTGGTGCGGTTTATGGGCCGGCGGCGTCATTGGGCCGTACTTCTTCCGTGATGATCAAGACCTGCACATTACCGTGAATGCGAATCGTTACCGTTCAATGATAACCGAATATTTTTTGCCCCAATTGGATAATGTGGACTTGGAGGACATGTGGTTCCAACAGGACGGCGCCACAAGCCACACAGCGAATGCCACAATCAATTTATTGGAAACCAAGTTTGGTGAACGTGTTATCTCACGAAATGGCCCAGTCGATTGGCCGCCTCGGTCGTGCGATTTGACACCGTTAGATTATTTCCTGTGGGGCTACGTCAAGTCTATGGTCTATGCCAACAAGCCAGCGACGATTGATGAACTTCGTACAAAAATCGAACCTGAAATTGCAGCAGTATCGGCCGATTTCTGCTTGAAAACCGTTGAAAATTGGGTTCAGCGTCTGGACTTCTGCAAGCGTGCCCGTGGTGGCCATGCAAAAGAAATCGAGTTCCATACATAATGGCATCGAACGTACTTTCACAACCATAAAGAATTTCATTCGTATGTAAAACCCGTTTTGTTTTATTTAAACAAACTTTTGTAGCGCTCTTATTGAAACACCCGGTACATATATCTATATATTATGTCTAGCTTCCATTTCCGTTTTAAAATTCTGCAATCGGTTACAAATTGCAAAAGATACGGGCTACTGAATATGGAATTTATAGTGCCTTTAAATAAGCGAACCGGTGTGTATCAGACAAAGATTATTGGATTGTTGGCTTCGGGATGGGGGCTAAATGAAAAAAATTAAACAACTTTTGTTTTAACACTATTATGCTACTACCCACTATTATTTTGCTTTAGTTTATGTCTAGACTAACTAGATGTCTCACATATATTGGGAAATTTCTTGTTTAATGGATAGTTTTGTAGGTGGAGCCTGTAACCAATATTTAGTATATATTATAGTTTTGAACAAAATAAAAAGTAAATTTAGAAAAGCCAAAGTGAAGGAAGTTTAAAAAAAAATTTTCTTAAATAAGTGACTTCTTAAAAAAAGGAAATTTTCTCAAAAAAAATATCTATTCATATTTTTAAACAAAGTCTATTTTCTAAAAAAATACCTCATCTCAAAGAAGTACGTAGTACCTTTGCTTAAAAAAAGGAAATTTTCCTACAAAAAGTGCCTTTCTTAAAATTTTTTTTTTTAAATTAGTACCTTTTCTTAAAAAAGTAAATTTTTTTACACCAAAAAAAACTACCTTTTATTTAAAGAGTACCTTTTTTGTGAACCAAAATAACTTTTCTTGAGATAAGTACCTACCAATTCAAAAAAAAAATTCTGTTTCCTAAAAAAACCGTTTCTTCAAAAAAATACCTTCTCTTAAAAACTACCTTTTCTTACAAAAATTCATTTTCTTAAAAGTATATTTTCTGAAAAATAAAATAATACCTTTTATTTTCTTGAGATATGTAGCCTTTCCGAAAATATGTACATTTTCTTAAAAATATGACCTTTTCCTAAAAGAGAATGAAAATAGGTACATTTTCTTAAAAATATAACCTTTTCCTAAAAAGGTACCACTTCTTTAAAAAGTACCTGTTCTTATAAAAAGTACTTCTTTGTAAAACAAATTCATACTCTTAAGGTTTTTTCTTACAGAAACTATTTCTTCTTAAAAATAGTACCTTTTGTTAAAAAAAACATTAGCTTTTAATAAAAGAAGTACTTCTCTTTAAAAAAGTACCTTTTCGGGAAAATTTAATACATATTCTTATCAAACGGGCATAGAAATTCACTTTTTCTTTAAAAAAATTTTGCATCTTACAAAAAGTATCTCTTCTTAAAGATCCATTAAATTTATCGTATTTTTCAACGGGCGCCTTATGCGTATTGGAAGAAGTAACTATTACATAATAAAGTCAATAGCGAAAGGAACTTCGTTCCAACCGGGTGTCCCCAGACACCTCATGTAATTTTTTGTCTATTCCCATTTTTTGCATATTACTATAGAAATGCCATCTGCAGCACATGTTCCTATCTATATGAGTGTATAGTTCTAAATGACACTCTTTTGTTAGTCCTACATGTTTCAGTTTAATTTAATTTGGATTGCTTGAATTTGTTTTGACTTATTGAGTTTCTGAGGAATGAAAGTCTATAATTACTAGTAATTTCTTACATCTGAGAATATTACTCACTTATGAAATTGATCACATTGCCTGTATATTATAGCAAGAGAACCAACAGTTGCATATTGTGGTACAATTTTGCTTGTAATTGATTTTCTGATTACCTTTTAAAACTGCTTTAAATGTCCTAAGATGTTGAGTGATCTAAATACATTTATTTATTGCCAATTTCATTCACTCTGTGCAACCTTAAACTTATGTCTGGGTAACTTTCTTCTCCACCGCAAGATGGTCTTCGGATAATGGTCTGAGGCCAAGACGGTACCGGTTCTTTTCAGCACGAAGTATAAGGTTCCAACTAGTGTATTCAAAACCGAAACCGGTTTACCGAATTTCGGTCGGTTAACCATATTTCGGGTTTATAAAACTAGCTGATTTCGTAGAAGCGGTTGCACCGATTATTTCGAATCGATTAACCGGTTTTCGGTTTTTAAAGAACTTTTACGCAAGTGATATTAGAACACACAATATCAAACCTAAAGGCTGTTCAATTGCTAATATGGTTACTAAAGCCCTCAGACAGACAGAAAATAATTTTGCTCCATGGCCAAGCGTGGGGAGCAAGGATATGCCAATCCTGAAAAAGTATTTTTTTCAATAAGGATCATATTTTTTAAATAAATCTTTAAAAAAAAATTATATTTTTGTTTGTGATCCATTGGTTTTAACAATTTCTTTCAATCTTCTTAGAATAGAATTTCTCAAGTTTTGAATAATTTCTTTTGGAACCTGTTCGACTTATCCTAGATACAGTGATAAAATCGTATCTCATTGGAAATTCTCTTTGCCGGACATTTCTCTTGCAATGAACCCGGAAGAATCAGTTGTATTGTGCATTTCTAAGGCAATAAAGTTGACCCAACAAATATTAGAGGTTCTAGTGTGGGCTAGTGCATAAGAAAATGGGTAGATTATTTTATGAAGCCGACTCTTACGACTCATAGACGTCTTGGTACCTTAAAATGTGATATTATACCACAAGATATCGATAAATACGTTGTAAAAATAAATCTGTCAGATAAATTAAAGGAAGAAAACTTAAGTTCGAAAAATTGCGCAGTTTGGAAACCAATTGTGCATAAAAATTAGAGTAAAATAAAACTAACAAAATAGGAAAATATTTTAGAAAATTGTGCTCAACGGCACTTGGCATAATCTTTCAAAAGGCAAGTGCCAAAACCTAAAAAACTGTGCAAAAAACGGCACAAATTATGCCAACAGTGTAACACATCTGGCGAATGATTCCAAATATATTACTCTCTTTTTGTCATAACTTGGTCCATTAATAATTTTGATGTGAAACATTGATGACTTTTGAAACATTTATGCTTTTTGTATGGTTTTATGTAATAACATTGGCGTAATGGTGTATTTATATTGAAATATTCTATAAAGAGAATAAGACTAGGTCATGCTATTTTACTCAGACTCTCTACATGAGAGCGTTAAAAGAGTGCAATAAGTTCTCTATACTATTCAATATTTTTGTCGTCGCTTTATTTATGACAAAACAAAAACAATTATTTTAGTGAGCTAAATATTGCTTTATTTATTTTAACAATATTACATCTAATGTAAAATCAGATGTAAGAAAAAAGAAATAGCAATAGCAAAAGAGCCTTCAGCACAAAAACTACTCTGTTTTTAGTTGTAATTTCCTTTAAGGCTATAAGAGATAATGTTTTCTCCGGTTAGTGAAAGAAATGTAAATGCCGCGGGTGGGATTCGAACTCACATTCGCTGGACGATCATTTCGATGTTTGTGAAGCATCATCTTCAGCAGCGTCAAGCCCGTTACGCCACTGCGGTGTGTATTTACACAAGTCACTAACCGAAGACATTTATTGATTGTGCAGAGTGATTGGTTGTCGCTACTTACACATTGCTTTCCTACTTACACGCACTGATGCAGAGGTTTTGACAGTTCTATTTTTAGAGCGAACTATTTTAATTGTAGTTGTCTCGTTCTGTTTTGGTTTGGCCCTACCATATGTTCCAAATTTAGTTGTCTTAGATCCTCGATATATTTAAAGTTGTAATTTCCTTTAAGGCTATAAGAGATCATGTTTTCTCCGGTTAGTGAAAAAAAATGTAAATGCCGCGGATGGTATTCGAACTCACATTCGCTGGACGATCGTTTCGATGTTTGTGAAGCATCATCTTCAGCAGCGTATTTGTCAATGTAACATATACTAATGTGTTCATAGAAATCGAAGATTTATCGTGAGTTCGAACACTCATTAATTTTTTTAAGGTTCTGTTGGGTTTTTCGCGATTTATCGTGTCTACTAGCCAATTATCCATCTAACGTTTTAATGGTAGGTAGCAAAAGGGGCGTGGCAAAATTGTTCATTTTCTATTATAGACGACCGCACAAATGCCTCAAAACTGTCCTGTTATTTTGCTATAAATGAGGCCCTACTTGCCGATGTAGGAATATTCAGATTGTTTCAACACCAAAAGTTGAAGACCAGAAATCTGCCTTACTAACAATTGTTGATTGCAGCAACTTTAAAATGGCATTTTCACCTGGATATCAGTCTGATGAACAATGTTAATTACATCAAATAATTTTTATATTAAACAAAATATCTGTTTGAAATTTTCTCAATTTAAATTATAATTTGGTTTGGAATATTCTTAACTCAAGAACTCGAATTAATTTCTAGTTTTTGGAACTTTAAATGGAAAATATGAATTTCGATTTGCCAAACTTAAAGTGTAAATAATGTTGATATTATTTTAAAATTTCTCAATGGTAGGAAGAAATTTTTTAAAAAAAATTTGAGTTTACTTCAACGGGAATGGAAATTCATCATTTTACTTTGAATTTTCTGTATTTTAAATGAAATAGCACAATTTAATTTGAAATTTTACTTAGTTTGAAATAATTTGAAATTGACTAAATATGAAATGAAAAACCATGATTTCAAAACTAATGGACAAAATAACTACATGAGAAGGAACACGGACGAAATCATCTTAAATTATAGCGAGTATGGTTCTCAGAACTACCGGCATTGATTGATGGAAAAGGATTGCAATTCGTTCTAAATTTAAATGCAATATTGATTTGTGGTGCCAAGAAGATGAAGATTGACCACCATGTTTTTAAAGTTGGTTTACAATTCACATGTTTGGGTCTTCTAAGCCGGAATCTAGAGACACTTTAATCTGTATTATTTAAAACTGATTATTATGTCTCTATCGATACCGTGACTGAATTATCCTCAGGTTTCTCAAGTCAAATTGCTCTCGGCTAGAAGTTTTATTTTTATCAGTATTCATACTACTAACAAACCAACTAACTCTTCTAATATTTTATGAGTTGCGGTTTAAACTTTTACCACTCAACCGTGTAATACGAAACCAATGGTCTTGTCATCCACCCTGGTTATGTCCATATGTTTTCTCTACGATCGTCCAAAGTCTGTCAATATTTTCCGCATTGTCGTCTTTCGATTTTCTATAGGGAAGTGAATTATATGAGACTGTCTGCCTGTGTCTCTGTCTATATGGTGGTTTATGCGACACTATAGATATGCAAATTTTCAAAATTTTTCCCCCGACTCATTTACAATTCTATGACAATTTCTGAATAAAACACACAATTGGGCACCCACATATAGAAAAAGATACGAGAAGGATTAGCATTGCAAGAAGTTGTCCAGCTGCCTGTTCATCCTTAAACATATCTAACTGACTCCTTGTCTATATGTCCTCCCGCCACATGTATGAACGACTGAATATGAATGAATGACAACATTGGTGTTCCACCACTTTTTGGATTGTATTTTTTGATGGCTTTTAACGGGGTGTGAACTTTATTGTTATTTACATGTTGGACACAATCCGTAGAGTTTTCGATGAAAAAGCAGAGAGTAGAACATAATTGTGTATTTTATGGTATCCACCAACACGTTTCACTAACCCCGTTGACCAAGGGCGAGACATCCCCGTACATGTGGCGGAATGAATTCACTGTGGTGTCCTTATAATCTTATTATATGTGTGCTTCAGTACAATTTAATATACTTTCTATGTTTTTCAAACAATTACTTTCATCATTTGGAATAACATTTAATTACATTTTCTGTTTTTAGCCATAGAAAATTAGTCATGCATGACAATTAGGGTACCATACACTCAATGCGGACCGGGTTAAATATCCAGGATGTTTGTGCAATTTGCCAGTGTTTATTTGGGATCATCATAATAATACAGGGAAATCAAACAGACCGCACAACAGCAATTTTGGGACATTTAACGATGTAATTGTTAGAGTTCGAAAAACTATGCGAGGAGATGCGAATAACACGTTAAAGTCACCAAAAAAGTACAAAATATATTTAAATTTCACAGTTCTAGACGAAAACGAAATGAAAAAGTAAAATCCTGCTTTACGATAATTTTTGTCCAATTTATCTCAATTGCACAAACCAATAACGAAGAGTGTGAAATTAAGCGTCAGATGAGAGAATAAAATACTCTATCCTAAATTTCTCTATGCTTCGGTGTGTGTTGCCTCATAAGAAAGAATGTATTATTGATTCATGACTCAAAACAAAACGTCTGATCTATTTCCAGCCTACAAATTCGATGTTTATTTAAAACTATGCATGTTTCATGTTATTTAAATGAAAAATATAAACAATAACTCGAAAATTTTGTTGAAGGAAAATTGTGGAATATCTAAAAAATGACGCTCAAAATTTGGCGAATAATATCAACTTTTAGGAATATTTTGGGAAAATTATGCTAAAAACCATTTAGCATCATGTTTCAAAAACAAATTATGCTAAAGCCAAAACAATTATGCAAAAAACCATTAATTATGCTAAACTGGCTACACTGGTTAAAATCGAATATTTTGTAATAAGCACATGAATAACACTGTGCAACAGTGGGTCTTGGGCCTGAACCAAACCAAAAAATTGTGAAAGTACTTTGACATGGTACCATAAAACCCCGCTCGGTTTTGCCCCTATACGTAACAATTTTTTTTTACAGGCCGAAGAATATTATGGAGGTGTTTCACTGCCCTATTTCAGATTTTACTTCAATAAATCCTAAATAGCTTGAAATATTGCATTACAACCTCTCACAATATTGCAGCTATTTTCCCATTTCACAATTTCCTCTAATGTATTTCTATGGAAAAGTACACTGTTAATCGATTATTTCACGAAACATCATGAAAAATTTCACATATCTTATATGATGATATTGTTTGATCATATATGACATTTTAGAACTTTGATTTATTTGACAAATTTATCGAAAGCCTTAAGTTGTACAACTTTGAAGAACATTATAACATTCCTGTTCAATTATTGGTCTTTCAAGTTGGTGAGTACTACTTTTTTGGTCTTTCAAGTTGGTGAGTACTACAAACACTTGGTATCTCCATATAATGTGGACTTATGTGCATTTTCGGCAGCTCGTTTGGCATCTGCAGTATTTTTGAGATAATTGATTGTCATTTTCGTTCAGATCTTTACGCTCTAGTTTACAAATCAACAACACTAACCTCATGGTGCTGTCTCTCTTAAAAACTCTCTTTGCGGCAGTAGATTCAGTAGACTGTTACGCCAAAACAAAAAAATAACGACACGAACGTCTACGACTCTCGATTGTTTTCGATAGTTTAACCGAAAACACTAATTTTTGTCATTCAAATATGTACTACATATGTACGAAATCGATTTGCTCCACTAATTATTCCTGATATCAAATCGACCATGACGAATCAATCAAACTATTACCATGACGAACAACTTAAATTTTACAAATACATTGAATCAATAGTTCTAGCTCACCACATACATGTGTATTTATACATTGATTGTTCACAGAGAGAGAGGTAAAGAGAGAGGAGACATCAACACTTGTTGCATTATGAATTTAAAATTCTTGCCACTCAATGTGGGAGTGTAATCAACATCCACTCACATCAATTACTGTAGTTAACATTTTCGTTTCTTTCATTGTTTTAGATTTCGGTTTTGATCTGCCGGTTATATCTATACTTACCTCATCCTCCTCTCTTGACAACAATAGAACGAAACCGATTAATGAATGAAACGGAACGAAACGAAACCACGGACGACGAAACAACTACGATATTATCCGCGACGATGTTAGCTAAAGAATATACATATTATGTCTTTATCACTTGTAATGTCCACAGTATTAACACAAAACAAAATACTAACATTGCACAATTAGATAAAAACTACTTTCCGTAAACCGAAACACGACCGATCAGAACAAAAACCACGACGCAACTACCAATCAATCAAAGATAATTTCAAATTAGAGCAATCAGGATGGGGTAAATAGAAGGAAACGGATAAGAAGTCGCCAAGAGCGCTGGCAATTTCCCGTTTTAATTTAACACATTTCTAAACATCGTTCTCTCTTAAGTAGTGATATATAAAGAGAGAAATTGTTTTCACAACTTTGCTAAATAACATTTAGTGCAGTGTTACCAGGTCAGCATAATTAATGCATTTTTAGCATATTTTTTTGGTTTCAGCATAAATTTGCTGAAAACTGATGCTAACCGCTTTTTAGCATAATTTTCACAAAAATCATGAACTAACAGAAAAAGCCATAGTTCTTAGCGGTGTTGCCATTTTTTGACGAGCAAAAGCATATCCGACTACCTCAAAACGGGTATAAAAGCATAAAAATCGAACGGAATGGGATAAAAAAGGACGACACATATGTAAAGCCGTAAAAATTCCATATTCAGCAAGACTGTATCTTTTGCAGAATTTTAAAATGGAAATGGAATCTAGACATCTTGAGATGTAAACGAATTCATGACAATAGTGGTTTCTTAACTAAAGAACTTTTTTTCAGCCATTTATAACAAAAGTACAAAAATGTGATATTTTTTTTGGTTCACTTGAAGAAAGGCACCTTATTATTTTTAAAGTAAGTTATAATTTTTTGTAAAGAGCGTTTGTAAAGGGTTTTTCAACAGAGACGCTACAAAAGTAAATCGATAGGGACAGCAAACGACGCCATATTTTTTCCCGCTCTTTTGACATTTCTCTTCAGTAAGGTTTGCCATTTCATCATGGAAAGATATACGAGCCAACCACGAGTCGAAATTATTAAAAGTTACTACCGAAATTTGGAGTCAGTGGCCTCAACTTTAAGAGCTAGTGGAAAATTTTTAATCCACAGGCACAGTACAAAATGTTCCCGTGCCAGTGAGATAAAGAAGTGCCCGTAGTGCCGAGAATATTGCTGCCGCTGAGGCTTCAGTTCAAGAAAACCCAAATGTGTCTCTCACACGTCGTTCTCAAGCGTTGGGCATCTCTGTGACGTCGTTGTGGCGAATTTTGCGGAAAGATCTTGGCCTACATCCTTACAAGATCAAATTGGCGCAAGAACTGAAGCTGCTGGACCACCATAAGCGTCGTATATTCGTGAATTGGGCTGAGCAACAACTTGAAAATGATTCGGATTTTCATCGGAGAATCATCTTCAGCGATGAGGCTCATTTCTGACTGAATGGCTTCGTCAATAAGCAAAATATGCGTTATTGGTCAGACATCAATCCACACGTAATCCACGAGTCATTACGGTTTGGTGCGGTTTATGGGCCGGCGGCGCCATTGGGCCGTAATTCTTCCAGGATGATCAAGACCGGCACATTACTGTGAATGCGAATCGCTACCGTTCAATGATAACCGAATATTTTTGGCCCCAATTGGATAATATGGACATGTGGTTCCAACAGGACGGCGCCACACAGCGAATGCCACAATCAATTTATTGGAAACCAAGTTTGGTGAACGTGTTATCTCACGAAATGGCCCAGTCGATTGGCCGCCTCGGTCGTGCGATTTGACGCCGTTAGATTATTTACTGTGGGGCTACGTCAAGTCTATGGTCTATGCCAACAAGCCAGCGACGATTGATGAACTTCGTACGAATATCGAACGTGAAATTGCAGCAGTATCGGCCGATTTATGCTTGAAAACCGTCGAAAATTGGGTTCAGTGTATCTAAAACTCAAGTACATGATTGTTGTATCAGAAACATCGATCAGTTTATCCCCAAATCATCACAAATTTTCTATACAGGCCAAATATGATTTCGGGTGAGGGGAAGGACGGCTTTATTTTCAATAAATTCTAAGCATTCCGAAATTTTGCATTGCAACCTTCGGAAACATCGTAGCTCTTTTCCCATTTCATAATTCTTTCTAATACGTCTTTCAGAAACAATGTATTAATACTCTATAAAATGGCGATACGTCGAAGCACATTTTAATAATTTTATATTTTACAACTAAAAAGTGTAAAATATAAAATTGTGAATTGTTAATTTTGGTTTTTGAAACCTCAACGTAACAGTTCTTGGTTACAATATTTGACAATGTTGTCAAGAGTCTTAAGTACTACAACTTTGCAGGATTTAGTCAAATTAATTTGCTTCAAACAAAAAATTACAAATAAAAATGGTAAATTGATTGTTTTTACATGCATTAAGTGGATTTAAATATAATTTTTGTTTATTAGTGTATTTTCGAAAGTTGTCAATAAATTTGTAGCCTAAAATTCTTTCGAAGACAGTTAGTTTTTCTAAAGTTAGAGTGACAACGGCAAAAAGGTCAAATATTTGAAATATGCTTCGACGTTACATCATAATTAATTATTTTTAACGACCTTCTCCATTTGTCGCCTAATGTATTGTTTTATTACTACGCAAATAGTACTTAATTTGTAATTAAGGATATTGTAATAAAAATAAAATATGATACTTAGGTCACAAGTTGTTAACGTAAAAATGAGCTGAAAAAGGGCACAATTTAAAAAAAGAGCTAAAAAACCTCTAGCTCTTTTTCCAAAAACAAAAAGTGCTGTTTGCTAAAATATGCTATTTAGTCTATATGGGAATTCTGACCCCAGAACACTACAAAACCCTCCAAGAAATGGGTGCTCATCTCGCCTTTAAAAAGCTGTTATACGTTAACCGTTCAGCTTAAAAAGAAGTATTATTATGGTTTTAATTTTGTATAGCCTGTATCTTAATTTCGTACAAAACACTAATTTCAAATATTTTAAGAATTTCCACAACAACAACAACGAAAGGCAAACTATTTGTGATTTTCAGCTCCAATAAGCATCACATTTTTGTTTAAATAAAACTTCAAAAATTAATTAATAATTTTGTTGAGATCCATTGTTTTTAGCAAATTCTTTTAACGGGTCCGCCAAATAACTTTTTTTTTGAAAATGCTATAAAAAAAAAACTACTGAATATTTTCTCAAATTCCTTTTTTTTATTTGAAAGTACAATCCTTCCGGTTAATAATGGAAAATAATTTCATTCAAATGGCTGCCACGGCTGGCCATGCAGTAGCCTACACGATCGGTCCAATTTTTAAGCACATTATCGATTGTGTGCAGCTGTATTTCACCAATAGCTTCACGAATATTGTCCTTTAAAGGGCCACTTGTCTCTGGCTTGTCGGCGTAACACTTATCTTTGAGGGCACCCCACAAGTAATAGTCCAACGGTGTCAAATCGCAGCTCCGAGGTGGCCAAACGACATCAGCTCTGCGGCTGATAATGCGATCTTCAAAAACAGGGCGCAAAACATCGAGTGTAGCTTCGGCTGTGTGGCACGTCGCGCCGTCCTATTCAAACCATATGTTGCCAATATCCTCCTCTTCAATTTTTATGAACAAAAATTCGTTCAACATGGGCCGATAACGATCGCCATTGACTGTAACGGCCACTCCTTGCTCATTTTCGAAGAAAAATGGCCCAATTATGCCTCTGTACCAAAATCCGCACACTTTCTGCCACAGCAGCAATATTCTCGGGTGTACGCACTATTTTTGGCTTTTCACGCTTTGGTTTATCGATGAGGATGCCAGTTTCTTTCACTTCTTTCACAAGATAACGAACATACGGAGCTGACGGTGCTTCTCTTCTTCCAAAATCCGTACGCAATTTTCGCACACATTACGCAACATTACCATGATTTTCAAAGTAATGTCGCAATATTTCCCAGCGTTGTTCAAGCGTATACACAACCATATTCGTTCAGCGGAAGGATAAAACTAATTCTCTGTCAAATCAGACATGAGCTAAGTGTTACCATTCACGAAATAAGCACTAGTTGAAAAAAAAACGTTAGATGGCGGACCCTTTAATAATCTTAGAATAGAATTTCTCAAATTTTGGATAATTTCTGTTGGAATCTTTTGAAATTCGTAATTTTTGTTTGTCATATAGAAGCCACTGTACGGTCCAAAATGACTAATTTGAAGTTTGTTAATAATCGCCCATATTTTTACTCCAGGTAGAAAATGTCCGTTTTACATCGGGGTTTTCACTCCGGATTTCAGGAAAGCATTTTGTCATGCCTAATAAGGAATTTTGTCATTTGTCTCTATACGGAAATTTAGGAAATGGTCAACCTATATCTGATATTTCATGATCATGATTTACATGATTTACATTTTTGCTTTTACGTCTACTGAGTTACTTTGTTTGACAAAGTAGTCGGAATATTAAATTTTCTGCACCAAACAATAGATTTCGTATGAAATTACTTTGGCATAACAACCCTGTAATTGATTTTGTTCACGAAATTTTCGCAGGGAGGTTAGAGAGTACCAGGCAAAGATATAACGATATACCGATAAATATGCTGTAAAAATAGATTTTTCAGAAAAATTAAAGGGAGAAACTATCAATACGAAAAATTGTGCCGTTTACCAAAAAAATTGTGCTAAAAATTTGCACTAAAAATAACAAAATTGGAAAAATGTTGAAAAAATTTTGCTAAACGGCACTTGGCATAATTTTTCAAAAAAACAAGTGACAAACCCAAAAAAAATTCTGCCAAAACGGCATAAATTATGCCAACATGGTAACACTGGCCGGCACTGCCACAGACCTCATCGTTCTGCCTCTTTTAAAAACTCCCGTTGCAGCAGTAGATTATGTTAAGGCCATAAAACAAATAGCGGCACAACCATCGACGAACCACGATTGTTTGCGACTGGTTAATGAAAATACTTATTTTTGTCATTAAAATATGTAAATCGGTTTGCTACATTAATTCGTATCCTGAACTAAATATCAAATTACCTTCATGACGAACAAGTTAAATATTACAAATATAGTTGATACTTCTAGCTCACCACATCCAAACCTAAATAGAGAGAGAGAGGTACAAGCAACACCAAGAGACATCAACACTTGTTGCGTTATGAATTTCAAATTCTTGACACTCAATGCGGGAGTGTAACATCCACTTTTTTGCAATCACATCAATAACTGTAGTTAACATTTTCGTTTCTTTCATTATTTTACATTTCGGTTTTGATCTGCTGGTTATATCTGTACTTACCTCATCCTCCTCTCTTGACAACAATAGAACGAAACCGATTAATGAATGAAACGGAACGAAACGAAACGAAACCACGGACGACGAAACAACTACTATATTATCCGAGACGATGTTAGTTAAAGAATATATTCAGTTTTTATCACTTTTAATGTCCACAGTATTTACACAAACAAAATCATAACAATACACAATTACATAAAAACCACTTTCCGCAAACCGACACGCGACCGATCAGAGCAAAAACCGCGACGTAACTAACAATCGCTCAAAAGATAATTTCTAATTAGAGCAATCAGGAAGATGTAAATAGAAGGAAACGGATAAGAAGTCAACAGTGTTGCCAGAGGCTGACCAAAAAATTATGCCAAATGTTCTCAAAAATTGTGCCATTTGCAAAATCATTATGCTAAAATTCACTTTTTAGTCTTTTTGTAATTCTGAGTCCCTAACAGTTACAGACCCTCCAAGAAATGGGGGCATCTGTTATACGTTAACCGTTCAGCTTAAAAAGAAGAATTATTTCGTTTTAAATTTTTATAGCATGTATCTTAATTTCCTATAAAACCCTACCTTATAAAATTGTAACAACTTCTACAACAACAACGAAAGCCAAACGAAGGGTGAGTTTCAGCTGCAATAATTATCAAATTTTTTTAAATAAAAGTTAAAAACAAATTAATTTATATATTTCTTTGAGATCAATTGCTGTTAACAATTTCTTCCAATCGTCTTAGAATAGAATTTCCCAAATTTTAGATAATTTCTTTTGGGAGCCGTTTTACTTATCCTAGAGAAGAGTGATCAAATCGTCTCTACTTCGAAATTTTCTTTGATATTATTCTCAATGAACCTGGAGATTTTCTCTGTGGTTTATATCTGGCACTTCGAGAAGAACTTCTATCAGATTTAGACCATTTTACAAAAGTCACATATTGATACATATTGAATGCACTTTACGGCCCAAAACGACTAATTTGAAGTTTGTTAATAATCGTTCAAATTTTTACTCTAAGTGCAAAAAGTAAGTTTTACATCGGTTTTTTAATCCTGTTTTCAGGAAAGCATTTTGGCATCCCTAATAATAATTTTATAAAGAATTTTTTCATTTATATCTATACGGACATTTCTGAAATGGTCAACCTATTTCGGATATTTAATGAATTTAATTTTTTCTTCTACGCTTGTGGAGTTTCTGTACCAAACAATTGTTTTCGTACGAAATTACTGTGGCATAACAACCCTGTAATTGATTTTGTTCAAGAAATTTTCGCAAAGAGGTTAGTGAGTACATAGATAAATAAAAACCATAGATGATTCATTTGCTTAATCGCAATTTTCACCAGATGACAAAGACTGTTTCCGTGCGACCATTTTTAACTCGGATGCGATGAAAAGATACTCAAAAATCATTTTTATTTCGATTCTGTTTTTTAAATTTGAAAATGGAATATAAATAATAGAAAAGCATATCGCTTTATATATTTCTGGACAATTCCAAAGGCAAAAAAGCATGGTTATATAGTCTTTTCAATAGTTTTTGTTTCCAGGGAAATTTGCCCATATCTACCACTCCGGCGCCATCTAGAAAATATCCCTTTATTTACAAATCCACCACTTATCTACCAGGCAACATTACCGACAAAAATTTGCTGTAAAAATAGATTTTTCACATAAATTAAAAGCAGAAACTTGCAATACGAAAAATTGTGCCGTTTGCAAAAAAAAAATTGTGCTAAAAAACTGCACTAAAATTAAAAAGATTGGAAAAATGTTGAGAAAATTGTGCTAAACGGCATTTGGCATAATTTTTCAAAAAACAAGTGCCGAAACCAAAAAAAAATGTGCCAAAACGGCATAAATTATGCCAACATGGTAACACTGGTCGTCAATGGTGTTGCCAATTTCTCTTTTTGATGAACAAATTTTTAACAATCGTACTCTCTTAAGTAGTGGAATATGAAGAGAGTAAATTTTTTCACAATGTCGGTAATACAGTGTCAGTGTCAGTTTAGGACTTTGTCAGTGTCAGTTTAGCACTTTAAGTGCAATTCTAGCTCTGTTTCTTTTGGCTTCTGCACTTTTAAAAAAAAAATATTAAATGCTTTTTAGCACTTTTTGGGCAAATTTTTGCACACTTTATACTTTTCTCGCTCCATTTTTAGCATTTTATATCGATAAATTTTGTACACAACTATGCAAATTCCAACCATGTTGAGGTTAAATTACATAAAATGTGCAAAAAGTTTGAAATAATCAAGATATGACGCGTGAGAAAAATGCCTTTGAGTGAATTTCTAGCACTTTTTGGTTCTCTTTTATTAGGGTTGCCAAATTGCGCACATCTTCTGGGTCGTCTAATTCTAGATCTTATTTGACTGAAGTCTGAAATAATTCTTATTTCCATCCAAGAATTGTATCATATCGTCATATGAAATCAAAAAAGGCGTAAGTTACCAAAAATTCAAAATCGACTTTTTGATTGATTACTATGCACCGCATCAAAATACATGTACCTGAAAGGTTTAAGGTATACGACTAAAAACGACAATTTTATGAACAAAATTTTATTAACAAAATATGACGTGGGGAGAAAAAAAGGTGTATGTAACAAGTTAAGTGGACGTTTTTGAAAAAGCACGAAATGGGAAAATTATTTCACGGCGATCGCTGTCCAAACATTATTATTTGCAAGCTAAGACAACTCGTATTAAAGTTTGCCAGCAAATGTTTATGTCAACTCTTGGAATAACTGAAAAAATTATAAGAAATTGGGTAGATGGAATCATTTTAAATAAGGAACAACCGAATAAAGTAATTCCGAAAAGAAAAACCTCGATTAATATATAAAAAATACGAGAAGCGTCTAAACATTTTAAAAAATTGGTTAACTGATATTCCGAAACTTGAATCCCATTAACGAAGACAATATACCAAGAAACTTTATTTGCAAACACATTTTACATCATACAGCCAATTTTATAAATTATATTGTGAAGAAAGCGATAAAAATAGCGATGATGAAGTTTCAGCAGTAACGTATCCCAACTTACAATAAAAGAACAAATCATTATTTAAAGCAAGGAATGATATGTGTGACTCTTGTGTATCATACGAGACAAGAAACATAACTGAGGATAAATATATCAGTCATAGATCAGAAGTGGCCGTCGGTGGTGCAATGGTTAGTGTGCGCGGCTCTTGTACATGAGATCCTGGGTTCGAACCCGTCTCTGACCACCTTAAAATTTCTTTCGGCGGCGGTCACCTCGCATAGTGACGGCGACACTATCGAGTATCTAGCCATGAAAAAGCTTCTCAAATTACCGTTCGGAATCGGTGTAAAACTGTAGGTCCCAATCAGTGAGTGAAAACTGGAAAGCGCACAGCTCAGTGATTGTGAGAAGTTCTCCCCAGTCCCTTCATGGGATGTAATGGGAAACCATTTATTTTTTTTTTTTAGATCAGAAGTTGATGCCATGCGAGAACAAAAAGCAAACGATGTCGAAAATACCAAGTCTGGAATTGTCTCATTATTATGCATGGTTATGCAAGCCGTAAAATTGATTCCTCAAATGAACGCAAGTGCTTCATATTATAAAATGAAATTGCAAGTACATAACTTCACTATTTATAATATCATTAGCCATGAATCTGACAATTATATCTGGGATGAATCTGAAGAGAATCTGGTGGCGTCTACTTTCACAACATATTTTATAAAACACTTAAAAAATTGTATACTTCAGTCACCAGATATTAACCATATTATGCTTTTAGCAAAACCGCAATGTCATATTTTCAAACGCATTGATATCCTTATGTATTAAAAAAAAACATAACAATTGAGCACAAATATTTAATAGTTGATTACACCCAAATGGAATGTGATTCAACTCATTAGCTAATCCAAAGAAAAATAAACAATACAAAAAATTAATCTTCCTTCTCATTGCTGTATCTTCTTCTTATTGCTGCATCTTGCTCTTTACCATCTGAGGAATTAATAGATGATTCCTTCGCCGGCATTGAATTTATCGCAGTTTTAATCAAACTAAAACACAAAAACTTATTTATCACATGTTCATACATTCCTCCAAATTCCCCACAATCTTTATATGATAAACATGGCGAAACTATTAAATCTGTTGTTTCTACTGCTAATCCGGAAGACTTGATTATTATAACAGGGGATTTCAATTTGCCTTCAATATCCCGGAAGTTGTTACCGGATGATAAATATTTTGTTCCGTCAAAATCAAACAATAACTCCGTAGAGCTGTTCAACATATTATACGACTTAAGCCTTTTCCAATTGAATGGCGTACTTAACGATTATTTTAAACTGTTGGATTTAATATTCGTCAATGAAACTGCAGAATGCTACATCAAACCTTCGAACCCAATAACAACTCCTGAAGATCGATATCACCCTACAATTGAAATAAATATATATGTTCCGCCTGAGATTGTAGCTGCCCCTTAATCGAAAAAGGATAAAACATTCTGTTTCAAACAATCTAATTACATTTTGTTAAATGAACTTTTAAACAATACAAACTGGAATAATCTATTGTCCCTCCCAACTAGTACAATGGCTGACATTGATCGTAATACTGAGATTTTCTACAACAAAATGTATTCTTTCATGGACATTTGTATCCCTAAACTAATTATTAATGAACTGTCTGGACCTCCATGGAATACTAAGCAACTGGCTAGAGTTAAAAATAAAAAGAATAAACATTACAGAAAATACAAACAAACTGGTTCTATTATCGAACATGGGAGATACATGATTAGTCGCGCAAAATATAACTCATGTTACTCAAGTTATCTGGTCAAAATGATAAATAATTTTAAACGCAATCCAAAATCGTTTTACAAATTTGTTAACAGTAAAAAAAAAAACTACTGGCTTTCCGGTGGCTCTGAAATTTCACCATAATGAATCTGGGGATGATGATGTTATTAGTAACTTGTTTGCAGATTTTTTTCTTCTACTTATTCGGATGCAACTTTTGATGATTCTAACGCTTACCCATTTTCACTGATATCCAATCAAGCAATACCTATTGCATTTTTTGATATTTCAATGGTATCTAATGGTTTAAAAAAGCTTAAATTTTCGTATAACAGTGAACCTGATAAAATTCCCAGCAGTATCTTAGTTCAATGTGCTGATGCTCTAGCTATTCCATTAACTCTCCTCTTTAATACTTCAATTAAATATGGACAGTTTCCGAAAATCTGGAAGGATTCTTACATTGTTCGCCTTTTTAAATCTGGAAATAAATCGGACATTACCAATTATCGGGGTATTGCAAAATTAAGTGCTATACCTAAACTTTTTGAAAAACTTGTAACGGATCAGCTATACTATCACGTAAATACTTTAATATCTCCTTTCCAACATGGCTTCCAAAAAAGATGCTCGACTTCAACAAATCTTCTGCAACTTACAACTTTAGTAAATCGTGGCTTTCTTCAAGGAAAACAAACTGATGCGGTTTTTACAGATTTCAGTAAGGCGTTTGACAAGGTTAACCATAAGCTTCTTTTAAAGAAATTACATTGGATGGGTTTTACTAACCTAAGCTTAAAGTGGTTACACTCTTATTTGGCAAACCGTAAACAAAATGTACGTTTTAATAATGTGTCATCAAAAACTATTCATGTACTATCGGGCGTTCCGCAAGGTAGCCATCTTGGACCTCTTCTATTTTCACTATTTATTAATGATTTACCTCAAGCTATAAAATTCTCGAATATCTTAATGTATGCTGATGATATGAAAGTTTTTCTGATTTACGACGAATTATGGGAACAAAAGTATCTTCAAAGCGATTTGGATTCGTTCCATACATGGTGCAAATTAAATCTGATGGAGCTGAATTTTGGAAAATGCAAATATATGCGTTTCTTTAGAACGAAACCAATGTCTGCCAATTATGTGCTGGGTGGGCATCAGTTGGAAATGGTTGATACATTCATTGATCTTGGTGTTTTATTTGACTCCAAGCTGGACTTCATTTCTCACATCACAATCACGGTTAACAAAGCCAAAGGTGTACTTGGTTTTATAAAACGTTGGGCTAAAGAGTTTAATGATCCATATGTAACGAAAAATTTATACACATCACACTATTTACCAAACTCACATCGCTAGTATTGAGTCAGTACAAAAGCAGTTCCTTTTATTCTGTCTTCGTAGTCTGAACTTTAACCCATTAAGTCTCCCGTCTTATACTAGTAGCTGCCAACTTTAAAAAGCTGCCAACTTTAAAAAGCCGCAGATCCATGCTAAACATATCGTTTCTTCTGAATGTTATCAATGGTGATGTCTGCTCTGGATTCTTGATCAATAACATATCATTCAACATCCCTCAACGACAAACCCGATACTTTTCACCATTATCTGTTCCATTTTGTAGAGCAAACTATGCGAATGCCGATCCTTTCACGAGAATGTGTAAGGAATTTAATGAATTATACAGCCTTATTGATTTATGTATGAGCATTAATGTAATTAAAAGTAACATAATAGTTTTTTTAAATTCTTAATTATTTGTTCGGGATTTGCTGTGTAGTTCTAGGCTACCAAAATTTTTGTAAATAGTCTGTAAGGATAATTTCCATAGACAATTAAATTTAAATAAATAAAAAAAATAAAAAATCTTCCTTCTCAAAAAACGATTCCCAAAGTCTCCATTTCCACTCAACACGCATCATCTTACTCATTCATTTTTTCTGGATTATAATTCTCTTCCTAAGCTGTACTCTTCCATTCGTCCAGGTAAAATTGGATAATAAATATTTATGACCTGTTAATACAATCAAAAATATTTTACAGGCAAAAAATCTGGAGATCCCACCGTTAACATGATTCGGGCGTTGGGATACGATATGGGAAAATCTACGAAATAGTACGATTTCAATTTTGAAAAATGAAAAATTTCAAATTAGTGGCACACGTTTTATTTTAGCTTCAACTTGTTAAAAATACATTAAAAATAAATAATGTGCTCGCGTGCATAATCTTTTTCAAGTGCTGAAAAAGTTATAAGCGAAAAACCCCAGAATTTTTAGAATGTAAAATTTTGTAAAATTTTCAAAATTTTTAACTTTTGGGGGATGCAAACACACGTTTTTGAAAAACCTTTCCATTCTAAGTCCGAATTTGGGTTCCAAGTTTGTCCAACACATCTGGTTGTTGGAGGAAATTTAGGCTAAAGATAAGAATTATCTTAATTTGTAATTTTTAAGTTATTTTCACAGACTTTGACCCTGATTTAAGATAAAAAGATATTTTAAGATTTACAATGATCACTGACAGTGTAATAGAAAACGGATAGTCGTACTATGTTTCTAATATTGATTTTAAGTAGTATAGTAAATTGTTTATTTATTTTTTTCAAACAAGTTTTATTAATAAAAAAATTTATTTAACAAGATAATAAATACTTATTTTTAAATATAATAATGTTAATTTATTAGTGTTTTATTTTAAATTTTTTTTAGAAGTATGTAACAGTATTTTTGTCCTCAAAAGACCATTTATTTTGTTTTAAAGGAAAGTGACAGCACATATGATGATTATAAGCCCCATTAAAAACGCAATAATAACAGCTTAATTAGTTTAAGTATAGCGTCTTGTTGTTATTGTTAGACCGCACAATTTGAAAAACCTTTGTTTTATTTGGAACTGCTTTAATTTGTGATTTGACATTTGAATCCATTCCAGCAATGTCAGTTTCCAATACTAAAAATGCTTCAATCTTCTGCGAGGCTGTTGAGTTTATAATATTGATCATAGATTCAGCATTGGTTACATCTTTACCTCGAGCTACTGCTCTATCGCATAGTCCCTTGGCTGTATCTCCAATTTCATCTGCTGTACTCTTTCCATGACCTGGTGCAGTAAAATTCCACGTTCCATAATTTAAATTTAATTTTTCACAGTGATGAGTAAATAAATAAAAGTTTGTTTTATTTTTATATTGAGTGCATGGTCCGTGAATCGCGAAAGTTTTTCCAGAGGGTGAGAGGATCGACCAACGGGCCTAATAGTGGGCTGCCCTCCTGCAAGGACGAGAATGGAAATCTGGTGACTGAGAGGCAGTGTGTGCTCAAAATGTGGAGAGGCCACTTTTCAGCACTACTCCACTCAGATTCTTCCACTGAAGATCAGGAGGTAATGATAGTGGAAGATAGTACAGATTGTACCCACCCCACGACCGAGACGAGATTGGAACGGCGATCTCCCGCCTGAAGAATGGTAAAGCCGCGGGTGCGGATGGCCTACCCGCTGAACTTTTTAAGGCAGGTGGCGAAGGACTGATAGCCCACATGCGTCAACTGATATGCGGTATATGGCTGGGGGAATCTATGCCCGACGACTGGAGTCTCAGTGTATTTTGTTCTGTGTTCGAAAAGGGTGATCCGACTGTCTGTTCCAACTATCGTGGTATCAGTCTTTTATCCATCGCGTATAAGGTCTTGTCGAGCGTATTATGTGAAAGACCAATGCCAATTATTGAAAACCTGATTGGACCTTATCAGTGTGGTTTTAGATCAGGCAAGTCCACAACTGACCAAATATTCACGCTACGCCAAATCCTGGAAAAGACCCACGAAAAGCAAATCGATACATACCACATTTTTGTCGATTACAAAGCTGCTTTCGATAGCCCCATACGGGGAAAAGTGTACGAAGCTATGTCTGAACTTGGTATTCCGGCAAAACTGATCCGCCTCTGTAGAATGACGCTGACCAACACCAACTCAGCAGTGAAAGACCTCACTGAACCATTCTGTACCAAGCGAGGACTTAGACAAGGCGACACACTTTCGTGCAATCTCTTCAACATCTTAATGGAGTTAATAATGAGAAAGGTTGCAGTAAATACGAACAAGACCGTTAACACGAAAAGCCATATGTTGCTGGCGTATGCTGACGACATAGACATCTTTGTGCGAAATTTGCGAGAGGTTACTGCAGTATTTTCAAGAATCGAAAAGGAATCAGCAAAGGTGGGTCTTGCTGTTAATGAGGGCAAGACAAAATTGATGGTGTCAACGACTAGAGAAACCTCTCGACTTGGTCCGCACTTGAACGTTGACAACCGATTTAATTTTGAAGTGGTAGATGAATTTGTCTACCTTGGATACGCCGTGAACAAGGACAACAACGTCAGCCTGGAGATGGATAGGAGAATTGTGCTTGCAAATGGATGTTATTTTGGGCTCAGCAAGCAGTTTAGGAACAAAACCCTCTCTCGACGGATAAAAGTCCAGCTATATCAGACTCTCATTTTACCTGTCTTGACATATGGCTCCGAAACTTGGGTCATATCGCAAGCGGATGAAAAACACCTGGGAGTTTTCGAGAGAAAAATTCTCCGTAAAATATATGGTCCTGTTAGGGAAAACGGCGAGTACCGACGTCGCTGGAACGCAGAGCTATATAATCTCTATTCTGACGTGGACATAGCTAGACGAATCAAAGTGTGCCAATTGCGTTGGCTGGGCCATGTTATCAAAATGGATGAAGATGAGCCAGCGCGGAAGATTTTTGATAACGTACCCGATGGAAGTAGGAAAAGAGGACGACCAAGACTCCGCTGGAAAGACCAGGCAGAAGAATCCCTCAGTGTCCTTGGTGTTACCAACTGGCGAGAAAGAGAAGAAGAATATGTTGAAATTTGTTTGTTTAATTAATATGTGTAAGACGTCTGACCTCATGAGGTTGTAATATAGTCAATAAAAGTAAAGTAAGCATGGTCCATCGCTTTGGATGTGTATTGTAGAAATGTTTGGCACAGTATTTGTAATCAATTTTAATATTGGCTCCAAATGTGCCCAAACTGCAGCAGCATCATGCCGAAGGCATTCAGAAAGTGCACAAAAAGATTTGCATACGATTTTTCCAGTCAATTTATCTCTAGGAAAAAGTACCAGTATGAAGAGATATTTGTTTTTTGATGCTGCAAAATGACCACTTTGAATTTCATTATCATATTTACAAATGTAATTTTGAGAAATGTCTATCACAATGTAGATACATCATTTTCTCGTAAGTCTTTTAGAATGTTTGAAGTCGCTTCGAACTGATGCTGCGTCACATAAACATGATGTAAATATTTTGGAATCGATTCATTTGTTTCCTTAACTAAATCACTTACTTTGCAAACGATCTTTTCTTTAGACGTTATTTTAACATTATACGTTAGACCCTTTGCTCCTAATCTACTATTGTTATTTGTTTGCCATTTAAAGTACCAAGTGAAATCATCATTTTCGTCACTTTTTGTATCTTTATACTTACACGTTTGACATTTTCCTTCATAACAATCTTTGCTCTTAAGATCACAGACAAGTGATTGTATAAACTGCTGAGAAGATGAGCTTGGTAGTATATTTGAACAATGTAATCTTTGCAGCAAATAATTCATATTGGTATGCGCTATGCATAAGCAAGTGTCTCGTCCAGTAACCTTTCTATTTACGATCCAAAACGGCTTTGCCTTATAAAATGAAGCTCTGGATATTGTAAACGTTCCTTCTGAAATAAACTTTGCGAACAAATTACACTGTGATAGTTTTTGACCAGAAAAAAAATGAACTTTGATGAATCCTTTTCGAACTATTAGGGGCTGCATTTGGAAGTGTCAGATTGGCTCCAGTTTTTGAGATATCTGTATATATGGAGATAGCTAAGTCTGCGCTATTTAAACAAATTTTACCGGCCATAGGCCAATTTTTTTTTGGCCTAAAATGGCTTAAAAAGCTTATTAAAATAGAAAAAACAAATGTTTGCGCTCGGTCCAACTTCTTGAGATATGGGCCTTTAAAGCTTGAGTATATAATTGGCCATATCTCACATATTTATGGTCCGATCTGGTTCGGGTGAATATCATTACAAAGACCATTAAAAACTCTTTAAATCTGCATATAAATATATTACATTTTATTAACCCATTGGGGACAAATATAAAAAATACGATTTTTTAACCTCACTTTTGATTTTCTCAAAAAACAGCTCTAGTGAACCTCTTTTCTACCTAGACTCAGGTTGTAGCCAACGCTTCAGGCTTTGTTTTAAGGTATAATGCTTCGCATTAACCCTTCTAAGACCGGAGATATTTATGTTCAAAATTTGAAATACAAGAAAAAATTGAAGTTTTTTCACTTTTTTCATTTTTTTCATTTCTTTGAATTAATTAACTTAAAAAAAAAAACGAAAAAATATATAAAAGTCCAATATTTTGATTTTGAAGCTTAACTTGAGGCCTATGCTAGGAAAATAAATAAAATTTTGGAAAAAAGTAAAAAAAACTTTAATTTTTTCTTGTATTTCCAACTTTGAACATAAATATCTCCGGTCTTAGAAGGGTTAATGCGAAGCATTATACCTTAAAACAAAGCCTGAAGTGTTGCCTAGAACCTGAGTCTAGGTAGAAAATAGGTTCACTAGGGCTGTTTTTTGAGAAAATCAGATTTTTAGCAAAAAAGTTAGGTTAAAAAAAGTGAGGTTAAAAAATTGGCTCTCGGCACCAAAATAATAACTCGATCTATTTAGCACTTACACACTATATTAGTAGTACTCATACTTACCGATCACACAGGTTTACCACTAGTTATTTCTCAAACTGCGGATGTGCTCTTCAAAAAATATGAAATTTCATGATCTGCACGCATGGACCTGATGATGCTTGTACTGTCATAAATTTTTTGTTGCTGAAGGCACACTAAACTCTTTGGTCGCCTTATGTTAGTATGTTTGTCGTTTATAATCCAGTATAAAAAAATTTGCAATTACGTTGAGGCTAAAAGCGCAAAAACGAAAATCATCTTAATTTTCGTTTTATGCAAAAACAGAGTGACAGATTTTGAAGAGCTACCATTTATTCCACACTGATGGCACATGCTTTTTTCAACATATAGAAGATTTTGCAACATCACTACTATCATCCACAAAAGGATTAGAACGATTTCCTTTTATGCTGAAAAAGTTATGACCAAAAGAGTTGAACAATTTTCGAAAGTTACAAGCAAAATTAGGGTAAATTAGGGTAGACCTTAGCTCAGTAGACCACATTAACAGCATAATTATAAAACTTTAGGATGTTGGCGAGGTTAAACTCGTCGTTTTGAAAATTATGACACTTTCAGAAATATTATATATTGCTATTAAAGTCGTTAAAAGCCTGAGGTGACCGCCGTCGAAAGATAGGGTTCGAACCCAGGATCTCATGTACATGAGCCGCGCACACTAACCATCTCTGTGAAAAGTCATGTGAAATTTCACGAAAAGAGTAAATGGCCCTGGGGGCCATACTATATCCCTGTTTTTATTTATTTATGATATGAACTTCTTTTTACTTAAAATTTTGTTTTTTTGCTCAATTACTTTTTATGTTTTGTTTACCATAAGTACGTTAATATAAAACAATCAATGACTGTTCGAAGTCACGGGAGATGGGTTAACACCTTTTTGCTAAACGGTACCTGTTCGATTTCTATGAACACATTAGTAAATGTTACATTGGAAAATAAAAAATAATAGTTTTTTTGTATACACCGGGCAATGCTGAACATCAAATGACTCGCTTAGTTTGACCATAGCAACAACAACGAAACAACCAAACACACAACATCACACATACTTTGTACGAAGTAGCTGACGTATTAGTGTGTCACCATAACGTCGACTGCGGCTTGCAAATGAAATTTTGCGTGGCTATGCTTTATATCTCCGTTCAACAACAGCAACAGACACATGTACATACATACATTATTATGTTAATACATACTCTATAGACACAACTTCGTTTGCCTCACCCCTGCCACACCACTCTTTCAATGCTCTCTTGCACGCTAATTTCTTTTTTTTAACACGTCATTATTCTCTTTCGCAGTCGCAGAAAATCTGGTTTTAACAGCAGCATAAAATCTGCAGAGGCAGAAAACCTGTCTGTTTGTTGTTTGCATGTGTTGACTTTTATAGATTTAGTCCCTATACGCCGCTATAGATGTTAACACATCAAAAATAAAATAAAAACATTTATAGTGAATCTATTTAATGAAGAACATAGGAAAACATTTCCTAAATCGTAACGAAATTTTTTTTATTGTAACTTACGCCCTTTTCGGTTTCAGAAAATCTAATCATCAAAAGGCGTAAGTTTCATAGCTATGTAAATAATAAAAAAATCCAAAATTTTTCTTCAACTACTAATTCGATAATAACAAATAAGCTTAACCTGAAAAAGTGTTGGAAAAATTTGGTATATTTTCCATTTTGGGAAGTTTTTTGTTTCTCCTGTAAAATTTTTGAAATGTAGGTTACGCCTTATTTGATTTCATATAAGGATATATAGAATTATCACGGTTGTAGAAAAGTACTTCTTGATATGGAAAATAAAAATCAATGAGTATAAAACACAAGCTATAATTTTCCCATTTTATAAATCGCCTAAGAGAATTCCTACTTTAACTCGAAACGTAAGAGGGGCAGAGATTCCACTTAAAAACAGTATCAAATATCTGGGTGTAATACTTGATAAAAAATTAACATTTAAGGAACACATCTTCAAAACATGCGAAAAGGCTACTCGATGCGGAAGAGCACTTTACCCATTGCTAAACAGAAACTCAAAGTTGAACGCCAAAAACAAAATGTTATTATACAAAATGTGTATAAGACCTATTATGACATACGGGTGCCAAGTCTGGTATATGAAAGCTGCTAAAACATACCGGAAAAAACTTCAAATAATTCAAAACAAGAATTTAAAGATAATTTACAATTTACCAATACGCTCTTGAACATTCCATCTGCATAGAAATTACAACGAAGACTCTTTTAGTATGGTCGCTTATAATTTAAATAGAAGCTTTGAAGATCGAAACACATACTCCAATTCTGATTTAATAAGAAATTTATAGATAAGACTATCTTCTAAATCTTCACTATGAAGATGAAAGAAGTTGTTAATTACATTATTTCTTAACACCTAAAATAGGTTTTTTACTATCTTTTTTGCCTAAAGCTGTGACAAATTTCTTTAATGACTCATACCCTAACAAAATAACATAATAATTGTTGCAATTCTTTTAGTAAAATCTCAAACTATGTAAATCTAAATTTTTAATGATGATAGTACAAATAAAAAAAAATAAAAATATCTACCATAATTGGCTTTTAAAAAATCCGTTACTGCAAAACTATGCTGATCCAGACTTCTTATTAATTTCATTAATTTTGATGTACGGATAATATTACTCTAAGAAAACAAAAATAAATTTGTCGGTTTGTGAATTTTGCCTCAAGTTTCGTACTGGCCAAAATGGAATAGACGATTCAACCGTCTAATTTCTTTAGTGAGTTTAAAAACCGAAAACTGCTTTTATTAAAACGGTTACCTGGTTAACCGCTTTTGAGTTTATATGGTTGAGTATTTCAAATTTGAATACGGCTTTTTAATTTTAGTCTTGAAATGATATGCGTTTTCTAATTTAAGTATGGTTTTCGTAGTATTTATGGTTACACAAAAATGTGCCACTTAATCCAAATTATTATTTTTACATATGAATTGAAAAGTTGTATATTTCAAAATTTGATAAAACAATTTATTTTATATAAATATAAGTTTAAAATAAAGATAAAATTTGAGTACGTGTTTAAAATTGTAATACACATACTACTATCCGATACCGTTTTTATAAGCCAATTCCAGAAACGAAATTTAAGAAAAAAAAATCAATGAGTGTTCGAACTCACGGATGATGTGTTAACACCATTTTGCTATGAACACATTAGTAAATGTTACATTGAAAAATAAAAAATAATAGTTTTTTTGTATACACCGGGCAATCCTGAACATCAAATGACTCGCTTTGTTTGGCCATAGCAACAACAATGAAACAACCAAACACACAACATCACACATAGTTCGTCCGAAGTAGCTGACGTATTAGTGCGTCACCTTAACGTCGACTGCGCAAGCTCAAGGCTTGCAAATGAAATTTTGCGTGGCTATGCTTTATATCTCCGTTCAGCACAGCAACAGGCACATGCACATACATACATTACTATGTTAATACATAAGCTATAGACACAATTTTGTTTGCCTCACCCCTGCCACGCCACTCTTTCATTGCTCTCTTGCTCGCTCAGTTTTGTTTAACACGTCATTATTCTCTTTCGCAGTCGCGGAAAATCTGGTTTTAGCAGCAGCATAAAGTCTGGTTTTAGCAGCAGCATAAAATCTGACTTTGATAGATTTAGTCCCTATACGCCGCTATAGATGTTAACACATCAAAAAAATTTACGTACTGAAACGATAATGGTTGCTAAACCTAACTCGAAACAAGTACACAAATTTCAGTAGGGTGAACCGAATTAAACATAGCCTTACCCTTAGTTATCCTTTGGGTTCGAGTTCTATTAAAATAGGTTCATAGTTTTGTTCTGGCAGTCGATCAACCTTCAGTTACCCGTGGGAAATTTGTCCGTATTCAATAGCAGAGTGATATCTGCAAACTATTATCTTATTATCAACTTAATTAGGATGTGTTGTGTATTTGGGGTATTTATCGTGACTACCAGGGAATTGACCGCCCAAAATTTTGTATGGGAGACTTGAAAATGGTTACCATAAATATTTTCAATTACAGAGTAGCTGTTGAAAAATATTGCCTAGTACTAAATATCACTAAGATCGATTTTTGTTTACGGGAGATATCGTGTCGGTCATCCTGAAAGCCGCCCATATTTTGTATGGGAGGCACATAAATGGGTGTAGCAAAAACATCATTGTTTTAGTGAGTGAGTGGCGGTGTTCGAAATGAATTAGGCTTCATTTTCATTTTCTCTAAGGTTGGAAGTATTTTACACGAGTTTGTATAGAACATCGCCAATTTTCTCCAGTTAAGTACAAATTATTAAGCAATATCTTATTTGAAGCTAATATCATACACAGAAAGAATAATCGAAGTAAAATTTCATAAAATTATTGTATTGTAAGTACTAAGGCAACATAAAATAAATAAATAAATGATTTTTGTTTGTGCTGCGTAGTAGATTCTCACAAACAAAAAATCGGATTACAATTTCAGAAGTTACAGGTTTGACATTTTGAATATCACTAAGGCGGTCTATTTCGTCACCCTGTAATCCAACGTACGTTTGAACAGGGTGCCTCTAAATGTCATTTTCTGATAACCTAACTACTCTCTTCCGTAAATTTGTAGTAAAACTAATATAGTTTTCAAATGGTTTCCCAGTACATTCCATGAAGGAATTGGGTAGGGCTTCTCACAAACCCGTGAGCTGTGCGCGTTCTAGTTTTACACTCACTGATTGGGACCTAAATTTTTACACCGGTTCCGAACGGTATTTTTGAGAAGCTTTTTCATGGCTAAGTACTCGATAGTGTCGCCGTCACTAAGAGAGGTGACCGCCGTCGAAAGAAATTTTAAGGTGGTCAGAGCTGGGATCGAAACCACGTTCTCATGCACAAGAGCCGCGCACACTACCATTGCACCACCAACGGCCGAGGCAACATAGGGTTTGCTACTTTATGTTCGAAAAATCATCTACAATTTTAGGTATTTTTACTTATTTATTTAGGAAATTTAACTACACCTTAATTGCAATTTTACACACATAATTTAGTTAATTTATCGAAAAATTTAGTGAGTCTAGCTTAATTTATTAGGTATTTTGTTAGGTAAAAATATGAACAAATGTGGAAATCCAAATGCAATTACACGCAGAGAACTAATTGTTTGAAAAGAGGTCGTAGTAACCGTAAATTCGGCCGTTACCATCGAATTGAGGTTGCCACAACCGAATTGAGGTTGCCGCAACCGGATTGAAGTTGTTACGACCGAATTTAATCCCCACAACCGAAATTCAGTTGAAGCGAACTCGTTTCATAATTGATTCGGTTCTGACAACTAAATCTTCTCTTATATTCGTTCAGTCAACTAAATTTTTTAAAATTTCGGTTTGAGCAACCGAATTTCAAATTAATTCGGATGCAACAACCGAAATTGGTACCTAATTCGGTTGGAGTTACCGAATCTGGCTTAAATTCGGTTGTAGTAACAGAATTTCACATCAATTCGCTTGTAACTATCGAATTTGGTATCATTTCGGTCGTAATAACCGAATCTAGCCTTAATTCAGTTGCAACGACCGAATTTGGCGTCAATTCGGTTGCTGTAACCGGATTTCTCATGAATTCTGTAGGTACAACCGATTTCATTTCCAATTCGGTTACCACAACATAATTCTATATATTTCAAATCTGACGTTTAAAATTCTATAATCGAATATTATTTTAAAAGGAATTAAAGAATGGCAAGATGTTTTTGTGGTTATTAAGAAAGGTAAGTAAAATATGTTTTGTATTAAACGTCTTATTTTGCAGAAGTTATTTAACCAGATATCAACAGCAGACATATATACAGTAGTCTGTATAGAAAATGGCTTAGGACCAAGATCAACCGATACAACACGTCAGAATTAGTGCGGTGTCCCATGATGACCGGGACTTCAATATAGGTAGGCAGAGGCATGTAAATCAAATCTATTACTCTACTTATATAGATTACCCCATATAGATGCCTTTATTTTCTCGCTTTTTAATTCATTTATAAAAATACAAGAAAATAAATCTTCACTTAATAATAAAAAAAACTTTAATATGTAATTCATTTGTGACAATATATAAATTCGGTTGTAACAACCTGTAATTCGGTTGTGTCAACCTCTAATGAGGTTGTGTCAACCTCTAATGAGGTTGTGTCAACCTCTAATGAGGTTGTGTCAACCTCTAATGAGGTTGTGTCAACCTCTAATGAGGTTGTGTCAACCTCTAATGAGGTTGTGTCAACCTCTAATGAGGTTGTGTCAACCTCTAATGAGGTTGTGTCAACTTCTAATGAGGTTGTATCAACCTCTAAAGAGGTTGTGTCAACCTCTAATGAAGTTATGTCAACCTCTAATGAAGTTGTGACAACCTCTAATGAGGTTGTGTCAACCTCTGATTCAGTTGAGACAACCTCTTAATTCGGTTACGGCTAATTCGGTTGTCTCAACCGAATTTTTCTGTGAGTGTATTTATTATCAAATATTAAATAAATAGAGTGATTCTGAAATGAGATTCAAATACACAAGTTTACAAAGTACACAAATTTCAGCAAATTGCATACTCAGCGAAGACATTTAAATTAGTGGCAAAACAATGGAGACAACATCTCTATTAAACGCTGTATTTTAGCAATGGGTCCTTAAATGAATAAAAAAATAAATAATGTAAATTTGATTTGTGTCCCAAGATAATGACGCAGCTGTAGCTGTACCGCTTGTTAAAACGTTGATATCTTTCCGGGGAAAACCCTGATTGGTCCAGATCATATTGAGTGTGGCATCGACTAAGGAATGGAAATGGAACGTCTGTATGAAAGCAATATGGAAATGATGAAACTCAAGTAATACTAATGAGATATATATTACCCTTTAGTCCTAATATTTAGCTTTAACTTGGTGCAATCGTCCTGGTTTATTATTAAGAGATGGATTTTCAACAAACATTACTCCATTGTCTAGTATGTGGTAGGTAGTCATTCAAAACTTGCATAATCTCGACATATAGTTTTCAATATATTCGATAAGGATTGTATTATTTTGAAACGACCCAGCAAACAATGTAAGCTTGTATGGAGCTTGTATCAAGTTTGTAGACGCAAGCCCAACCCTTGCAATCAGCTTGTGAAAAGATTGTCAAATTCTGATTTACAATTTGTATATCATCAAAACGTATCCCTCGCAATAAGCTTGTATGTGTGAGCTTGTGACAAGATTGCCAATACAAGCTTGTGACAAGATTGCCAATACAAGCTTGTGACAAGATTGCTTTAACAAGCTTGATACAAGATTGTTTTTACAAGCTTGCTACAATATTGTTTCTACAAGCTTGTGACAAGATTGCTTTTACAAGCTTGCTACAATATTGATTTTACAAGTTTCCTACAATATACCAGAAAGAATTACAATGTAGGATATTTAGTTTTGATACAAACCATTGTATTAGAGAATTGTGGTTAGTGTCGGTAATATGGGGCAGGCATGGGACATACGAATTATAAACTAATCGGCTAATTGCGGCATCATTCAAGGTAAGTACCCACATTTTATTACTTCAAACACCAGAAATAGTTTACTGGAAATACTTGATATTACTTTGATTTAAAAGAGAAAGTAGTTGTTTCGCTAGCGAATCGCCACCTTAGTTATTTGTTCACTAAAAATAACTAAATGTGAGAAGGTTTTAGCCGTTTCGCTGTTTGCATATGTTTCAATAACATCAGGATTTTTGAAAGCAAAAAGGAACATGAGTGGGTAGTGGGTCGACAACTCAATTAAACGCTGGCATTCTAGACATTTCTTCATTCCGTGCCCGTGGATATAACGGGTTTTTCAATAAGAGCGCTACAAAAGTTTTTTTAAATAAAACAAAACCAGTTTTAGATACCAATGAAATTTTTAATTCCTGTGAAAGTACGTTCGATGCCATTATGTATGGAACTCGATTTCTTTTGCATGGCCACCACGGCCACCACAATTTTCGACGGTTTTCAAACATAAATCGGCCGATACTGCTGCAATTTCACGTTCGATATTCGTACGAGGCTCATCAATCGTCGCTGGCTTGTTGGCATAGACCATAGACTTGACGTAGCCCCACAGGAAATAATCTAACGGCGTCAAATCGCACAACCGAGGCTCCCAATCGACTAGGCCGTTTCGTGAAATAACACGTTCACCAAACTTGGTTTCCAATAAATTGATTGTGGCATTCGCTGTGTGGCTTGTGGCGCCGTCCTGTTGGAACCACATGTCCTCCAAGTCCATATTATCCAATTGGGGCCAAAAATATTCGGTTATCAGTGAATGGTAGCGATTCGCATTCACAGTAATGTGCCGGTCTTCATCATCACGGAAGAAGTACGACCCAATGACGCCGCCGGCCCATAAACCGCACCAAACCGTAATTTTTTCGGGATGCAATGATGACTCATGGATTACGTGTGGATTGCTGTCTGCCCAATAACGCATATTTTGCTTACTGACAAAGCCATTCAGCCAGAAATGAGCCTCATCGCTGAAGATGATTTTCCGATGAAAATCCGAACCATTTTCAAGTTGTTGCTCAGCCCAATTCACGACCATACGACGCTTATGGTGGTCAAGCGGCTTCAGTTCTTGCGTCAATTTGATCTTGTAAGGATGTAGGCCAAGATATTTTCGCAAAATTCGCCACAACGACGTTACAGAGATGCCCAACGCTTGAGAATGACGTGTGAGACACACATTTGGGCTTTCTTGAACTGAAGCCTCAGCGGCAGCAATATTCTCGACACTACGGGCAGTTCTTTGTCTCACTGGCACGGGAACATCTTGTACTGTGCCTGTGGATTCAAATTTTTCCACTAGACGCTCAATTGTTGATCTGGTAGGACGATTATGACGACCATAAATTGGACGTAGCGCTCTTCAAGTTGAGGCCACTGACTCCAAATTTCGGTAGTAAATTTTAATAATTTCGACTCGTAGTTGCCTCGTATATCTTTCCATGATGAAATGGCAAACCTTACTGAAGAGAAATGTCAAAAGAGCGGAAAAAAATGGCGTCGTTTGCTGTCCCTATCGATTTACTTTTGTAGCGTCTCTGTTGAAAAACCCTTTACTTTTTTTGAGAAAATTTACTTTTTTTTAAGAAAATGTACTTATTTAAGAAATTTTTTTTTAAACTTCTTTCACGTTGGCTTTTCTAAGTTTACATTTTATTGGGTTCAAAACTACAGTTTATACTAAATATTGGTTACAGGCTCCAACTAGAAAACTTCCCATTAAACAAGAAATAGTCTAGACACACACCAAAGCAAAAGTACCCAATATAGTTGATAATACTGGGTTGTAGCATAATAGGGTTAAAAATGTGTTTTTTTCATTTAGGCCCCATCCCGCATCGTGGGATAAGGAACTTCGTTCCAAAACTTACAGATTGTCATTTGATACATATTAAGCCTTCTGAGCTCATTTATACGTGGGATCTATTTCTTTTTTGGCGTGTATTTAAAAACATTTCAATCTACAATGAAAATAAAACAACTACATTAGAACCCCGAGCGAAATTTTTGCCTAACGTCGAAAATTAAATTTTTTTTAAAAAACTTCAGAGTTTCAGTGAAGCCTGACTCTAGGGTCCATTCCCAAAGGATCATAACTTAAATTAAGTATTTTTGTTAAATCTTGTCTATCAGAAAAATATAAAAATTTGTATAGAATTCTTGGAAAAACCTAGAGGAAGTACTGAATGAATAATGGTACTGTTTCTCGAAAATATTGTGTTTTTTACAGGTTGAAAAAAATCAATTTTTGAGAAGTCGACATTTCCAAACTCCTTGAAATAACTTAAAGTTTTACAATGTCTGCCCTACTGAAGTGTTCCTAATTTAGTGGTGTTTCAGGAATATCCATTTCTTTCAAATAGCCGAGCTATTAACAAGAAACTAAACAAAAGTTATGGAAAAAATTTACAATTTTCAAATTTGATTGAGAATAACTTAATAATGGTGAAGAATTTTTTAGGGTATTTTTTGATTGCCTGGCATAGTAGAATCTCAAAAGTAAACGGTTTTTGTAATCGGACTATAAATGTAGAAATAGTAGGGTTTTAAAATTTCAACAGCACCAAAGTTGTCAACTTTGACAACCTGTAGCACCAACCGTGTTGACACAGGCTACCTAGGAATACAATATTCTGAAAGTCTGACTCTTCCTCTACAAATATCTAGTACACTCCAAAATGCAGAGAACAATACTTTAAAAGTTGTAATATTATTACAGTGGTTTTTCCAGCGGTCCCACTGTGCCATGTGATATTTCTGTACTGGCTAAAGATATTCCGGAATATATGGCGTATATTTTGTTTGCCTAGCCTTGTAGAATCTCAAAAATAAAGTCCTTGTAATCGGCTTATAAGTGTAGAAACAGCAGGCTTTGAAAATTTAAACAGCACAAAAGAGGTCAACTTTGCCACCCTATAGCACCAACTCTATTAATACAGGGTACCTACGAACACAAAATTCTGAAAGCCTAACTCCTCCTCTAAAAATATCTAGGACATTCCAAAATGATCAGAACAATACTTGAAAAGTTGTGATATTATTACCGTGGCTTGTCGAATCGGCCCCACTGTGCCACGTGATATTTTTGTACTGGCTTGCAACAGTTGTTTTGTTTTATTGGATCCCGGGTGAAGGGTATACACAATTCGGCCCGGCAGAACTTAACGCCATTTTTACTTATTTCATTTCACTTTCTAATAAAGCTCCCACACAAAAACACATGTGCCGACAGGTTCCCTAATCCGGATATGAGTGCACGTGTTTTACAAATTAGAAGTATAACATTTTCGAATCCGGATATGAGGTGCACGTGTTTTACAAATTGAAAGGATAACATTTTCGAAGTCTTCATATAAGTAACAATTGCGACATTTACAATAATATTGTGATAACAAGTACCTGCTTTAATCAATTTGTCATACAACAAATTAAAAATGGAAAACATTAAATTTAACTCGGTCCTTAATGCGACAACGCAAATGCAAACATTTTGATTACACGATATGGCAGCAAATCAAACGAAATCTCATAAGTGGGCGAGTATAATTTCCAATTGTCTCACATCCTGTAGAGATGAACATTCCCCTTTTCGGGTTCATATTATGCCAATAGTAATTTATTAATCTCCTAACATGAAAATAAATTAAACACCACAACCCGTATCATGATCGCGGTGGAACATGCAACATAAATCAACACCAGAAATGAAAAACAAAACGGCAAATAAAATATCACCCCCTGCCAAAGCGCATTTGTGGTGGTGGCCAATAGTTGGCATTACAAATATTTGCATTGTCTGTTTGGCGGTAACAGCCCAAAACCACCACCACCACCACCGCTATCAGGAGAGCATGGACAAATATCAAATTATGTATTTGTACAATAGTGATAAAAACCAATAAATTTATCTTTAACTTAGCATGAGGTCGGTCATTTGAATGGATGTTAGGTCGCTCGATCCCTATTCCATGGGGTATATTTGTCCTAAAGTGTCCTTTTTTTTTGTGTGTGTGGATATCTGTGTTGATGTTTTAGTGTTTTTCTTGTTACATCACTTGTGTGTTTCATCCTTTGTTTCATTGCAAAATATTTATCCTACGAATTGAGGTTTATTTTGCAAAGCCAAATCGTATCCATTGTCCGTCGGTCAGCCCAGCCCGTTCATTGTTTTCATTTCGAACATATTTTTCTGTTGATTTTAGGACAAATATTTTATCATGTTAACGATGATGTAAACCAAGTTTGTTTTCCGATTTCATGTTGTGAAATCGTTTTTAGTTTAGGTTTTAGTAGAAGAAAAACATTTACAATTTGGCAAAGTTTGCATGTGTATTTTTGGTAGAATTTATTTGTTTTCTTTAACTGAAAATTAAATAGTGCACCATTTGCTTTCCGATGCATAAAATAAAAGGCTGTAGACGTCAATGTCTAGGATAGAATTGAATTTTTACTTAGTTCAAAACTAAACTACAGAGATTAAACAGCCAATTAAACAAGTGCATAGGGGTCAAAGATGAAAGTACGCATAGATATTATAATGCAAAGTTGCAATGATGCAAATTTGCTATGAGGTTTTTCCCAAGTGTTCAAAGGGTCTTCTGTACAAAAATCTATCCATATAAATGATTTAATACATCTTCTGTAAATAGAAATATTTTGAATATTATGTCTCTGTTAAATTCAAAACCAAAAAGGGGTTGCATTAAATTTAGGGCATAATACCACATGCGTTTTGAAGTCAGTACAGATAAGATTTCTGTCACCTAATATTGCACCGTTCTGCCAAGTCAAAATCAATTAGACAGTACAACAAAATCAAATATTTTAACATCGGATTCTAGTAGAGAGGGTACAAAAAAAATACGTCTATAGACGTTTTGAAAGTTTATGTATGCATTTTATTTAAGTGGGAAGTAAAATTTCCCCCCTATTTTGCACATTCTTGTGATGAATCGGCATAGCAAAGCATGTGAACTTTATATTTACATGAGGATGATAACGACGAAATCAAAGCGGATATCGGATCTTACCAGCACTTTAATCTTCACACACGACCATTGAAAAACATTTAAAGGAATTTGTCAAAAAAGGTTGATATTAATTACATTTTGATATTCGAACTTTATGATAGTTTAAGTAAGGAGTGTTATGTATTTATCCTACTAGATATTTCCTCTCTCTTTATAAATGTTACAGTAATTAAAAAAAAAATACAGCAGACAGTTGTCCGAGGGCTTCGGCCACGGACTGTCCCTGCAGGCTGTGTCAGAGACACGGCCATTAAGTTTAACGTAGAATACGCCATCCGATAAGATAGAAAACATATATAACAATAAATGATAAATAATATAAGCAAATGAATTTATTTATTTGATAGTTACTTTTGATAATATACATACGCTTATGGTAGGAAAAATAGGATAAATATGTTTTTAAATTAAAAGAGTAAGGATAAATGATGAATAACAGACGCAAATCAATTTGATTATTTGAAAGTTACTTTTGATAATATGGGCTTATGATAGTAAAAATAGGATAAAAAAAGTTATCTCGCCGTTTCCTCATAATCAATGAAATAAAGGTTACAACAATAACAATCTGACATGACTCCCTATACCGTAAGGTAAGACGTATTCTACGCCAAAATGTATGAATTAATTTTTTCATATATTTTTTATAATTGTATATCCATGTTAAATTCAAATTCACATTTAACATTTTGTTTCACTTAAATACATAAGTAAATATACGAAATTTCAATATTTCATCAAGGTTTGTGTCCACACTGAAACAGCAGCATAGTTTGTGTTCACGCTACAAACTCAAACAGTCAACCAAACACCACACATATGTTTGAGTGTATGTGTTTAAACAATTTTCATTTGAGAAATTTAAATATTAGGAAGATATCAACCAATATGAAATGTATATCATTTACCTCCAAAAAAAATTTTAAAAAAAGTTATCTCACCGTTTCCTCATAATCAATGAAATAAAGATTACAGCAATAACAATCTGATATGACTCCCTATACCGTAAGGTAAGACGTATTCTACGCCAAAAAAGAAAAAGAAATACAAAAATTATAATTATAAATGTTACAGCGTTCTGCCCTTCACTGTCATCGTCAAATGTAGTACTAATAGGATTTATCCTCATCGCACTCCGTTCACTTTTCTTATTAGGTGTCGATAGTTCTGTGCACTCTTGTAGTTTATGCGTTTTGCTGTTGGGATATTTATGATGTTTAGCATCTCCAAAATCATTTTCTTTCCATATCTATTCTCAGTTGCTACCACTATCACTCTCTCTAAGTCTGGGTTGTGGCTGAGTGCTGTACAGTGCATCACGAGAGCAGTTTTTTGTGCTGTTCTCATTATTAGCTCCATTAAGATGTTGAAGAGTTTGCCTTGTCTCAGTCGTCGCTTGGTAAGGTCTTTCCCCACTTGCACTGCTGATTTGGTGTTGGTCAGCGTCATTCATGGGGCTCTCGAACGCAGCTTTGTAATCGCCAAAAATATGTTATGTATCGATTTGCTTTTCGTGAGTCTTTTCCAGGATTTGGCGTGACGAGAATATTTGGTCAGTCGCGGATTTGCCTGGTCTAAAGCCACACTGACAATGTCCAATCAGGGTTTCAACAATTGGCTTTCGTGTTTCACATAATACGCTCGACAAGACCTTATACGCGATGGATAAAAGACAGACACACGGATCACCCTTCTTTAATACAGGACATAATACACTGAGACACCAATCGTCATGGCATATATTCCTCCAACCATATACCGCATATAAGTCGATGCATGTGGGCTAGCAGTCGTTCGGCGCCTGCCTTAAAAAGTTTAGCGGGTAGCCCAGCCGCACTAGCGGCTTTATTATTCTCAAGCCGGTAGATTGCCGTTCAAATTGGATTATTCTTATTTAATGAACAGAGAACAGATGGTATCATTTGGTCGATCATTCTCAAGATCTATTTTTGTGTCATCTGGGGTGCCTCAGGGCAGTCATCTTGGGCCGGTTCTATTTTTGTTATTCATTAACGACTTACCCGCCTCCATAATGCACTCTAAATTGTTAATGTACGCTGATGACGTGAAGATCTATTTTTCTTACAAGGATCCTTGTCAATATACTTTACTTCAGAGGGATTTGTCTACTTTCCAGACGTGGTGCGAGACCAATTTGATGGAGCTTAATTTTACGAAATGTAAGCATATGCTGTTCTCTAGGTCATCATTATTTTCGGCAAAATACATTTTAGGTGGCAATGTTCTTGAATCGGTGGATTCATTTGTTGATCTTGGTGTTCTCTTGGACAGAAAATTGAATTTCAACTCCCACATAATTACGATGGTGAACAAGGCTTATGGCGTTCTGAACTTTATTAAACGTTGGGCAAAGGAATTTTCAGATCCCTACGTTACGAAAAATCTTTTTACTTCACTAGTCCGCCCTATTCTCGAATATGGATCAGTTGTTTGGGACCCGCAGTACAATTTGTATGTTAATATGATTGAATCGGTCCAGAAACAGTTTCTCATTTTTTGTCTGAGAAATCTTCAATGGAACCCGAACCATAATCTTCCTTCGTATAGCAGTAGACTAGCATTGATCAGATTGCCGACTCTTAGTAGTAGACGTACCATGATAAACTCTATTACAGTTTTGAAGATAATTGATGGATGTATATGTTCTGAATTTCTGTTATCTAAGATTTTCATAAATGTCCCATTGAGGCCCACGAGGTACTATAAACTCGTAAACATCGAGTTTCAGCGTTCGAATTATGCGTCCTTTGATCCAGTTAGGAGAATGTGTCGTGACTTTAATGAGCTATATCAGTTTATTGATTTCACAGGTAGTTGGGAAACGACAAAGTCTAGCATAATTTGTCATTTGAACCGATTGCATTAGTGCTGTATATTCGTTGACGTACATATGTAAATTTAATTTACTTTATCCTTACTATCTGGTCTGATTTATGATTTGGTTTTCGTTTTGCTCGTAATTATTATATATTGAAGTATCTTATGTTAATATCTCGTGATGTGCTTTTATACTTATTTATGTTAGTGTAATACCAACTGGTGAAGAATTTCTGTAGTTGGTTGTAACGTGTGAACTTATAATCCTTGCTCTCCCGTTATAGACCGGTCTATAATGTGTACGCTGTCCTCACGTTATGGGGACGTGGCCCTCTCGGTCGGTAGGGGCGGGTAAGAGTGGCGGCGATGGGTTCGCTCGATTTAAAAAAAAAAAAAAAAAAAAAAATCTCGTCTTGGTTGAGGGGGAGCCGGGATTACAATCTACACTGTCTACCACATCATTATCTCCTGATCTTCAGTGGAAGAATCTGAGTGGGATAGTACTGAAAAGTGGCCTCTACACATTATAAGCACACACTGCTTATCAGTCACCAGATTCCCATTCTCGTCCTTGCAAGAGGGCAGCCCGTTATTCGATCTTCTTACCCTCTGGTACAATTTTCGGGATTCATTATTCATCCTGCACAATTCGATAGCTTCACTCTCCCTCTGTTCGTACTGCCATTTGTTCCGTCTAAGTAGTTGGGTTTCCTTCCTTCTCAGCCTCTTGTACCGCTCATGCGCAGCACGCGTTGTAACTGACTGTCTGATTCATCAGTAGCAATGCGACATTCTTCTTCGTACCATGGCTTATCCTCTTGCTGCTCTTGGTAGCCAAGTTCAGCCTTGCAGCGGTTTCCAAATAATGGGAGATGTGTTTCCACTGCACTACTGGGTCCCCGGGAGGGGGAGTATTCTGATCTAGCAGGAGAGTGAGCTTTTGGTGATAGGCTTTTGATATCTCCAATATTTGCTGCTTGACGATATCTAGCTTCTACCATGATCGGCTTCGTACGTTTTTCGCAATGCTCTGTCTTGTACGAACCTTCGCAGCCACCAGGTAATGATATTCGATAGCTTCACTCTCCCTCTGTTCGTACTGCCATTTGTTCCGTCTAAGTAGTTGGGTTTCCTTCCTTCTCAGCCTCTTGTACCGCTCATGCGCAGCACGCGTTGTAACTGACTGTCTGATTCATCAGTAGCAATGCGACATTCTTCTTCGTACCATGGCTTATCCTCTTGCTGCTCTTGGTAGCCAAGTTCAGCCTTGCAGCGGTTTCCAAATAATGGGAGATGTGTTTCCACTGCACTTCTTGGTCTAGCAGGAGAGTGAGCTTTTGGTGATAGGCTTTTGATATCTCCAATATTTGCTGCTTGACGATATCTAGCTTCTACCATGATCGGCTTCGTACGTTTTTCGCAATGCTCTGTCTTGTACGAACCTTCGCAGCCACCAGGTAATGATGATATTGGCACCTCGAATCGCACGTATACTCATTCCAGTAGAAGAGTGCATGCCCATCTATTACCAAGTGACCAATCTGTTTCTTCGGCCTTTTATCAGATGACCAAGTTGCCTTATGTATTTACTTGTGTTGGAATGGCATGCTACACTCTGAAAAATCTGTCTTTTTTGGATGTTTGGAAGCAAATATAACGTGTTTATAGCTTTTCGCAAATACTATACTATACTTGTGTCCAAACACATTGTGTTTGCTACTCAATATAACATTGTGTTATATTGCAACTCAAATAACACACAATGATTAATAGGCTATAATATATGTCTTTGAGACGCAAATGTGGCTTTATTGTTGTAAATCGCTAAAAGCAAACACCAGACAGAAAACAAAGAAACAAAAAAGCCTGTGTAACATATTTTCCCAAAAATTTGGAACACTCTTCAAACATTCGTATGATTGCAAGTCCCAAACTCACTTGTATTTAAATGCAAACAGTAGCATGTTTACAGCAAACATGTATGATTTTACTTGAACATATATGCGCCAAAACATCCAAACACTTAAATGGAAGCATCCGCGTGTTTCCCCCAAACCTCCATATACTTATGTGGCAACATATACGTATTTCCTTTCAAACATACTAATATTTAATCACGAATTCTTTGATTTCAATATATATTTATGATTTACTATAATTAATTTTTTAATTTGCATTGAGTGAATTATTTATTTTTTTTTTTTTCATAAAATTTGAATCTGCTGCTCCTTTGCTTCTCGTTTCTGTGTTATCTCTCGGGGTTTTTGTGGCAGAAGGTTTCAACTATGCATTGGTTATCACTATGCGGTGGTACAAAAGAATATATTTATGTACAAATCTAGTTCATGCAAGCCAAGCGTGTATTAATTACTTGTGTATTTTTTATTATATTTCACAATTGGTCCGCCGTTCCGATTTTCTCAGTAAAGGGTCGGACAGAAAATAGGGCTTCACATTGTTGCCCTTTCCAGTTTCTGTCCTCAAAATCGTTTCTCACTTTGATAGTACACGTACATATATGCTAAACACATGCACAAAAACCAAAGCAACATCACAAACCATTTAACCGCCCGATCGTTGGTTCATTCTTTTTCACTGATCAAGGGCTTTTGATATCCTCTGACCGATGAATCATTGACGACTGAATAGATGAAACTAAAACGCAATACTTCAGCCAAATAAGAATCACTGACTTCATCTGCAGTTTGCACGCACATTCAGCAAAATTTATGAATCACTGACTGAGAGAATATTGCAAAAAATAGGTACGCACTTACAAGATAGACTCTCTCGTTGCACCTCGTTTATTCTCTTACTCTCGTGAGAGCATAAACAGTGAAAAAAACACAGCTGTATTTGTATCACAAACTCAGATATATTTGGGTCGCACACACACATATTTTATAATATATTAATCATTGTATCCCAAACATGCAATATTGAATAGCAAACACAATGTGATTGGAGACAAATATATTCCAAACACACGTTATATTTGCATCCAAACAACAAAAATTTACAGATTTTTCTGCGTGTGACTTTGCGTTCACTCACTGGGTTGAACCTTGAAATTAGGTGTCGAAGTCTCTAGCCAACTATAAATCCGTGGCCAAATGTCATGCGGTTTCGGTCATGGCAGCAGTTTTTCCTTCTCGTCCAACCACATCCTGTCGATCGCATTTCATAGATAGCTGTGATGTCAGCGTTACATGTTTCGAGGACATTCGCCAGTTGGAAAGTGGCATCCGCCCTGTATTGTGTTCTTACGTTCCAGGGACATATCTTTAAATCGTGGTCGTTATAACAATGTAATCATGGCATCTATAAAACTTATCAGAAATAAATTGCATTCATCGCAACAATGAAAAATTACTTGTGGTGTCAGGGGACGCCCGCTTGGAACGAAGTTCCGTTCCCTATATAAATATTATATACTAGTTAGTTCTAACAAGCTTAATCAGCCCGTTGAAAAATATGATAATTTAAATGGATCTTTAAGAAATTATACTTTTTGTAAAATGATAAACTTTCCGTCGTTGGTGCAATGGCTAGTGTGCGCGGTCCTTGTGCACGAGGACGTGGGCTCGATCCCTGCTCTGGCCACCTTACATTACCTTCGATGACGGCCACCTCTCTTAGTGATGGCGACACTATCGAGTACTTAGCCATGAAATAGCTTTTCAAAATACCGTTCGGAGTCGGTGTTTAAACAGTAGGTCACAATCAGTGAGTGAATAATTAGAAAGCGCACAGCTCACTGGTTGTGAGAAGCTCTCCCCAATCCCTTCATGGGATGTTATGGGACACCATGTTTTTGTCGTAAAATTTTTTTAAGAAATTTTTTTTATAGAATGTTTTTTTTTGTTTAAAAAATAATATTTTTAGGTCCGTTTTGTAAGAATATTTATTATATTTTTACGAAAAGGTCCGTTTTTTATAGAGAGGTACTTCTTTTATTAAAAGCTAATGTTTCTTTTTTAAGAAAGGTACTATTTTTAAGAAGAAGTACTTTCTGTAAGAAAAAGTCATAAACGTATGACTTTTTTTTTTACAAAGAAGTACTTCTTTTAAGAACAGTTACTTTTTAAAAAGTGGTCTCTTTTTAGGAAAAGTTTATTTTTCTTATTTTCAGAAAGGCTGCTTATCTGAAGAAAAGAAAAGTTATTATTTTATTTTTAAGAATATGTACTTCTAAGAAAAGGTATTTTTGTACGAAAACGTATTTGGTTAAGAAAGAAAGGTAGTTTTTTTAAGAATAGGTACATTTTTAAGAGTAGATATTTATCGGAAGAAAAGTTATTTTGTTTCACAAAAAAGGTACTCTTTAAAGAAAAATTAGTTTTTTAAGACAACACAATTTCTTGTAAGAAAAGGAAATTTGTTCTAAGAAAATTTACTTTTTTAAGAAAAGGTACTAATTTTTAAAAAAGTACCTACTTTTGGTGTGAAAATTTATTTTTGTAAGCATAGGCACTTCTTTAGGTTAGGGTATTTTTTTAAGAAAAGGAACTTTGTTTAAGAATATAAATAGGTATTTTTTTTGAAAAATTTCGTTTTTTTAAGAAAAGGTACTTATTTAAGAAGATTTTTTTTTTTAAACTTCTTTCACTTTGGCGTTTCTAAACATGCTTATCATTTGGTTCAAAACTACAATATATATCTACTAAATATGGGTTAAACGCTCCACCTAGAAAACTTCCCATTAAACAAGAAATTTCCCAACATAAATATTATAGTCTAGACACAAACCAAAGCAAAAGTATCCAATTTAGTTGATAATACTGGGTTGTAGAATAGTAGTGTTGGAAAAAGTTGTTTAATTTTTTTTCATTCATGCCCCATCCCGCAATGTGCGTTCAAAGTTCCAATATATACATCTCACCAACGAATCATATTGGCCGTAGTAATAAAATGTCTTCACCAAATTAACCATATTCATTCAGGCACCATTCTAGCTCACTTTCGATGAATATAATCGTCGAGGTGATCAATAATTTGACCCGACTGATGAAGTATACAATATGTCTTTAACTGCTTTATGCGTTCAAAAATGTGTAGCCATAAGTCAATTAATTTTCTCACGACATACTGGAAATGGTGTAGCAATAATTTTTTAACAAAATATTGTTTGTTCATTTTTATTATCAGAACTTTGGCAATATGGAATTAAACATTTTACAATCCAGGATCCGCATTTTATTATAATTTACATTGATTGACATGCAAAAAAAAAGCACGAGTCGTTAGTTATTTTAAATTTGATAAATAATCTGTATAAAAAGTATCCTTCCGTTCCTTTACTTTCTGTGTTTTTGATTTTTGTTTTTGTACACTTTCAACAATGTTTTCGATAAATCCATTAACTCAAATTGCCATAAAAGTTCGCCTGCGTAAAAAAAGAACAAAATCCAACACAAATCCATTGAATTTAATCAATAATCCATTTAAGCATTAAACATTGTAAATGCTGCTGCACAGAACAAAAAAAAAAACCAAATAAACGGAGAAAAATCACGTAAAAATTGAATGAATTATCATCACAAATGTACGTACATACGTACCATCATCAACAGCTGCTTTTATTTTCTTTTGGTTTTTGGTTTTCATGATCAGGAGGATGGCTAACTGCGTAGCCTCCTCCCTCGTATTTGTTTGCTGCAGCTCGGCCCTTTTGGTGTGGTAAACCACATGAGATGAATAGGTTGCCGATGTATGTATGTATGGATGGGTGAGTGCATTCGTGTGCTATTGTTTACTTTTATTGCAAATGTTTATTTGTTGATTTGTACAGTTGTCCTTTTAAAGTGGTGTTTGTTTAAATGTTTTGCACAATTGTCACCTCTCGGTTGAGAGCACTCACTCACTCACTCCGCAATCATCCCAACCCACTTTTGTTTTTCGATGGAATTGCATCTTTCCATTTGCCCATTACGTGCTTCAAACATGCGTCACATCGCAGGGGCACTCTCATCCCTACTTGCATTTCTTGTCATCTCTTCTTCCGTAAGTTGTCTTTTTTTTTTGTATTGTGGTCTTTCCTTGCCGTATCTTTGAGTTTAATGTTAAATTCATTTGCTCCGTATCAATTCCATGTGTTTGTTGTTTGGGTATATTTGTGTTTGTTGTTGTTGCAGTCGTTTGTGTAACGCTTTTATTGACAAAATTGCACTTTGACCAATTTCGTTTGGTTAAAAACCGCAATGCAAGTTGCCACATTTATTGACAAAATCGCAAGAAAAGAACTGTGAAAGCAGTGCCAACAACCATTCAGTCAGTCGCCCACTACGCGCACTCATTTACCCGCAGCAGCAAGTGACGAAACAAAGCAGGAACGACGTCATCTATGTTATAATAAAATGGACTTGGATCAAGCGGGTCTGATGAATTCGAGGTGTTCCATTGTAGTTCAGAACACAATGTAATATGAACTTTAAAATGGGGTACGTGTGTTTTCGATTGTAGCTCTCGAGACATTTTAAACTGAACTTACGCACACAGAGAAGGGATTCGTTGTCACAACTATATTTACAGCCAACTACAATTTGGCGTTTCCTTGGACTATCACATTATTCAGTTGTGATTACCAATAATTGTGTTCCGTATCGCCAAATATTGTGCATATAAATTGATTTGTACTTCAATTTTGCTTGCAAGAACTGAAATATTTGATTGATCGATTCCAGTTTTAGTTCTAGAAATCAAATTATCATGTAATGGTGAATATTTTATTGGTTGGATCACTGATAAATTGAAAAGCTATTTCGATTGTACCAAATAATATATGGGGTAGCCCAAGGTAAAAAAAATATTTTCCTAGTGACATGTCACCGATTTTAATGAAATTTCGTGGAAAGTAAATCTATGCCAAGAAAACCTCTACCCCAAAATTTGAGATTTTTTTCAGATTTTTTGTGGGTTTTATAAGCTTTCAAAGCAACCAGTATCGTTTTCTTTATTTTCAAATAACTCGAAAACGGTAAAAGCTAGACTTTTGAAATTTTCCACAAATGGTCACCAATAAATTGGCTTTAAAAACAATTGTAAAAAAAAATTTTTTGTATAAAAATTTGGGAGTTGCCTTACAAAAATGGCTACAACTCCCTCACTGTGGACCCTACCGACATGCCGAACGCAGCAAAATGTTTGGAAAAATGCCGCTTAAACATAAACATATAAAAAACATGTGTTTTGGAAAAAAAAGTTTTAATTATTTTTTTTAAAATTTTTTTTTTAAAGCCAATTTACTTGTGAACATTCGTGGAAAATTACAAAAGTCTAGCTTCTACTGTTTTCGAGTTATTTGAAAATAACAAAATTATAATGATTCTTTTGAAATAATAAACATTTTGGGGTTGAGATTTTCTGGACATAGGCTTACTTTCCTATAAATTTCATCAAAGTCGGTAACATGCCACTTAGAAAATATTTTTTTACCTTGGACTACCCCATATAAAAAATAAAATAAATATAAATATTTTTGTATTAAAATTTTTATTTTATTTTAAATACAGATATAATTATTATTATTTGTTACCAGGGTTAATATTTCGTGGGTAATGCGTTACCCTAGGAAAAAATATCGTAATAATCGTAAAAATATCTGATTTTGAGGGATTTCCATAAAGTGGGCTAATTCTCGTTTAAACTTTCGCGAAAATTAGAAAATCGCTAAAATCAAACAAAAAAAATGCGTATAACTTGGAATCGGTGAGTTCTATCGCAAAAGTAATACATTTTATATTTCCAGAGGAGGCTGTTAACAATGGATCTCTTTAATGCGGCATCACATTTAAAAACAAGTAAAAGTGTTAAATGCGGCTGTGCCGAATCTTTGATACCCTCCACCTTAGTGTTAACCAGCAAAATATTAAATTTTAAAAAGGACCTTTTTTAAGAAAATGTACTTTTTTAAAAACAATAAAAATAAGTTACTTGTTCACAAATGCAATTACTTGTTCACAAATGCAGGATGCTCACAAATGCATTGCTCACAATGCTCAAATGCTCACATTGAAAATGTACTTTGAAATGTACTTAATGTACTTAATGTACTTTGAAATGTACTTTGAAATGTACTTAAGAAATGTACTTAAGAAATGTACGTAAGAAATGTACATTTCTTAAGTACTTAAGAAGAAATGTACTTTAGAAATGTACTTAAGAAGAAATGTACTTAAGAAATGTACTTAAGAAAGAAATGTACTTAAGAAATGTACTTAAAAAATGTACTTAATGAAATGTACTTAAGAAATGTACTTTGAAATGTACTTAAGAAATGTACTTTTTTTTAAGAAAATTTACTTTTTTAAAAAAAATAAAAATAAGTTACTTGTTCACAAGTAAAATAAAAAAGCATTTTTTAAAAATAAAAAAGCATTTTTTGAAGAACTGTTAAAAAAAAAAACAAGCTGGGACGAGAGTTGAACCAACAACCCTCAGACTCCAACGCGCAACCCTTTACCCATCAGGCCACAGCGACCTTAGACGAAGTGTGACAAAATTCATATAAATGTATGAACACATGAAAGTACATCTACACATTCTAAAGTACTTACCTATTATAAAGAAGAACAAAGATTTTTAACATGGAAATTCACCACATAGCAAAAGGAGTAGTTTAGTATAAAACTACAAATATTAATGTGAAAATTTTATGAGTTTTTTTACGTTTCGAATCATAACATTTTTTCCAATGGACCAATTTCGCTGATTTTCAATACCAAACTGCTCAGGAATACGTGGAACATTCTGGCCAAAAACCAAACCGCGTTGTCGCCGATTGAAGTCGTGAGAATATTTTCAACAGACGGACAGACGGACATGGCTATATCGATCATATCGATGTTATAAGGATCAAAAATATATTTACTTTATGGGGTCGCAAAGCCTTATTTCTATATGTTACAATCAGAATGACGTGCTGATATATACCCTCTATCACTTACAGTGGAGGGTATAAAAATCGCTAAAAATGGATATTTTTGAATAAAAAGTCGATAAAACGCCATTATATCTATATTTCGGAAACGGAGCGATCAATTGATATACATATATCCAATTTTTCCCCGTTTCTGAGTTGTTATCTTAAACTGGTCCACTTCGTACGGACGATTTTTTTTTAAATAGCAAACATACAAAAATCGCTCAAATAAAAACTAGCCATAACTCGGAAACGGTGCGTTCAAACGGCAAAGAAAACAAATTGTTTACCTAGGTAGAGGCTGACACCGATGGATGCGTTTCATACGATATCCGTTAAACTAACATTTTTCAAATAAAAATCGGTAAAACGCACATATGTGTTAGCGATTTTTTTTTTTTTTAAATAAGTGATGCCGTGTTATACACATCCATTGGTTAAAGCCTCCTATGGAGGTAAGAAAGTTATTATTTTTGGGATTTTCTTAATTTGACGATTTTTTGCAAAAAATTTCTTCCGCACAATTGGATCACTTTATGAAAAACCCTTACAAACCTGTACAAATTTATTATTTTTACGATTGGACGCAACGGTTCCGAGTTGTAGCCATTTTTGAAACGAAGTTCCTTATCGCACATTGCGGGATGGGGGCTAAATGAAAAAATTTTAAACATTTTTTTTACTACTTTATTACAACCCTTTATTATCAACTAACGCGTTTTTCAATAAGAGCGCTACAAATTTCTTTATTCCTGTGAAAGTACGTTCGATGCCATTATGTATGGAACTCGATTTCTTTTGCATGGCCACCACGTGCACGCTTGCAGAAGTCCAGACGCTGAACCCAATTTTCGACGGTTTTCAAGCATAAATCGGCCGATACTGCTGCAATTTCACGTTCGATATTCGTACGAAGTTCATCAATCGTCGCTGGCTTGTTGGCATAGACCATAGACTTGACGTAGCCCCGAGGCGGCCAATCTTCTGGGCCATTTCGTGAGATAACACGTTCACCAAACTTGGTTTCCAATAAATTGATTGTGGCATTCGCTGTGTGGCTTGTGGCGCCGTCCTGTTGGAACCACATGTCCTCCAAGTCCATATTATCCAATTGGGGCCAAAAATATTCGGTTATCATTGAACGGTAGCGATTCGCATTCACAGTAATGTGCCGGCCTTGATCATCACGGAAGAAGTACGGCCCAATGACGCCGCCGGCCCATAAACCGCACCAAACCGTAATTTTTTCGGAATGCAATGATGACTCATGGATTACGTGTCTGACCAATAACGCATATTTTGCTTATTGACGAAGCCATTCAGCCAGAAATGAGCCTCATCATAAATTGGACGTAGCGCTCTTAAAGTTGATACCACTAACTCCAAATTTCGGTAGTAAATTTTAATAATTTCGACTCCTTGTTGGCTCGTATATCTTTCCATGACGAAATGGCAAACCTTACTGAAGATAATTGTCAAAAGAGCGGGAAAAAATAAGGCGTCGTTTGCTGTCCCTATCGATTTACTTTTGTAGCGTCTCTATTGTAAAACCCTGTATATTGGGTACTTTTGGTTTGGTTTTGTCTAAAAGGCAGTTTTCTAGGTGGAGCCTGTGTATTACACATTGCAGTTTTGCACCCAATAAAAATTAAAAAGTAAAAAACCCAATAAAAAGCCAAAGTGAAAGACTGGCCAATCCATGAAGTGCAACCCTGAGCATGGAATTACATTTGGCAGCACACTTACTCTTACACTCGTTCTGTTGGTTTGGTTTGTGTCTAGACTAACACATGGGACAAATTTCTTGTTTACTGGGAAATGCTCTAGGTGGAGCCTGTTTATTACATATTATAGTTGTCAACCGAACAAAATGTAAATTTAGAAAAGCCAAAGTGAAAGAAGTTTAAAAAATACAAATTTCTTAAGTAAGTGCGTTTTCTTAAAAAAAGTAAATTTTCGCAAAAAAATACCTATTAATATTCTTAAACAATGTACCTTTTTTTAAAAAAAATACCTTACCTTAAAGAAGTACCTTTGCTTAAAAAAGTTATTTTTCTTACAAAAAATTCATTTTCTTAAAAAAAAGTAATTTTTTTAAATAAAAAGTACATTATATTACAACAAATTTATTTTCTTAAAATACTACATTTTCTTTAAATAGTACCTTTTTGTAAAACAAAATAACTTTTGTTGATATAAGTACCTACTCTTAAAATTGTACATGTTCTTTCGTAAGAAAAAGCTTTTCTTAAAAAAAATACCTTCTCTTAAAAAAAATACATTTTCTTAAAAAAATTCCCTTTGTTAAGAGTACCTTTCTTAAAATTAAATAATAGCCTTTCTGAAAATAAGTAAATTTTCTTCTTTAAAAAGTAAAAAGTACCTGTTCTTAAAAAAAAAGTACGTCTTTGTAAAAACAATTCATAATCTTAGGCTTTTTCTTACAGAGAGAACTTCTTATTAAAAATGGTAGCTTTTCTTAAAAAAAAAAACATAACCTTTTAATAAAAGAAGAAGTAAAATGTAATACATATTCTTACAAAAGGAACCTAAAAATATAATTTTTTAAAAAAATACATGCAATAAATAAAGATTTCTTTAAAAAAAGGTTATCATTTTACAAAAAGTATATTTTCTTAAAGATGCATTTAAATTACAGTATTTTTCAACAGGCGCCTTAGGCGCGTTAGAACTAACTAATACATAATATATAGCCAGAGGAACTTTGTTCCAACCGAGTGTCCCCTGACACCTCATTTACTTGTTGGAACGAAGTTCCTTACTGCACTTTGTGGGAAGGGGCTAAATGAAAAATTTTAAACAACCTTTTTTAACCGTATTATGCTATAACCCAGTATACAACCCAGTATTATTCTGCATACTTTTAGGATTTGGCAATTATTACTAGATTTGTACTGTACAGTCATGGTGAGGGTTGTGTTCTTTCATGTTGGCTTTGTACGAGTCATGCCATTGTGAAGTGTGCTGGCATCAATGGAAGGCATTATGACATAACTGCGGCTAAGGAAAACGGGCTTCGCTGAACATGTTGGAAGTGTAAGGAATTAGATGTTGACTTTTTTTTAGGTTATTGCCTTTTGTGTTATTAACAGTATCACCCCATTCTGTGTACATAGTAGTTATTTGAATTTTGAAGATTCATAAAATCAAATAGTTTTTGCAAGTATGCTCGTATTGAACTTATATACGGACGGATAATACGCACATGTAATAACTAAAAAGTTGTCGCAATCAACGGGTATCTTTATGGCGTATGTCTCTAAAGCACCTAGCGAATATCTACTTTTGATATCGTGAGTGTAGTATGGTATTCTCGATTAATATAGCAGTTCCCCCACCCCTTTGTTGCATCAATTCGATGTTTGCTTATGATTTTATAATTTTTAAATATTACATTGTGTGTAAGGTTTAATTTTGTCTCATTTAATAAGAAAATATCTGCTATCTAACTACTCTTAAAAATGTACCTATTCTTGAAAAAAGGACCAATTCTAAAAATAATACCATTTCTTAAAAAAAACGTTTTCTTCAAAAAAATATTTTGTTATAAAAAATACAAAAGTACCTTTTCTTAAAAATAAAATATTAAAATTTTTTAGTAGGCTTCCTGAAAATAAGTGAATTTTGTTAAAAAATAACCTTTTCCTAAAAAGAGTACCTCTTCTTTAAATAGTACCTGTTCTTAAATTCAAAAAAGTCATATTCTTATGGCTTTTTCTTACAGAAAGTACTTCTTCTTAAAAATAGTACCTTTTCTTAAAAAAAGGATTGTCTTTTAATAAAAGAAGTACCTCTCTGTTTTGAAAAAGGACCTACATAATACATATTCCCGAAAATATAATACATATTCTTACAAAAAGGACCTAAAACTATAATTTTATTTTAAAAAATACATTGCAGAAAATAAAAATTTTCTTAAAAAACGTTTTTTATTTTCCCAAAAATACATTTTCTTAAAGATCCATTTAAATTATCGTACTTTCCAACGGGCGCTTTATACGTGCTGGAACTAACAAGTACATAATATATAGCGAAAGAAACTTCGTTCCAACCGGGTGTCCCATGACAACTCATGTGATTTTTTATACAGGGTGGGCCAAAAGAAACCAAGGGTGTAAAAGTTTAATAACTTTTTCATTTATTACTTTTTTTTATATTTTCTTTCAGATTATATAATATACAAAAGGGAAATTTTTTTAACACTAAGTATGAAAAATGATGTCTCTTAAATGACCACCGTTTTCAGCCTCGCACTGATGGGCTCTTTTTAGAGCATTTTCCATAACATCTTTCAAAACTTGTGGCTGTAGCGTTCGAATTTCTGCAACAATGTTTGCCTTGAGTTCAAGGATTATCTCTGGCTTGTTCACATACACTCGCTCCTTCAAATAACCCCAAAGATAATAGTCGGGTGTTGTCAAATCTGGCGATCGCGCTGGCCAAATAATTTCCGAATTTCTGGAAATTATTCGCTCTCCAAAAATTTGACTTAAAAGTGCCATTGTGTCTCGGGCAGTATGGGCAGTGGCTCCGTCCTGCTCAAACCATATACCAGGTCTATTTTCAAGAGCAGGACGTAAAAAATTTTCTATCATAAACCGATACCGCTCTCCATTTACGGCTACAGCACTTCCATCTTCATTCTCGAAAAAGTAAGGCCCAATGACATTTTCAGATGTGATCCCACACCATACTGTACACCTGATGGGGTGCCATTGGCATTGATGAATGGCTCTTGGATTTTGAGAACCCCAGAACCCACAGTTCATTACGTTAAAATGTCGACGATATGCTCTTTGCGTTAAAATAATTGATCTCTGGTTTAAATAATAAAATTCTATTGTTCTGGTTCTCTGTTCAGTTGTGAACCTCTCCATTATAAATTATCCAAGTGTTGTCTATATAATCTGAAAGAAAAAAAAAAAAAAAATTAATAAACGAAAAAGTTATTAAACTAATAAAAGTTAAAAAATCATATGAGGTGTCAGGGGACACCCGGTTGGAATGAAGTTCCTTTAGCTACACATTATCTACTAGTTAGTTTCAACACGCCCAAGGCGTGAAAAACTTTTTTAAGAATTTTTTTTTATGAAATGTATTTGAAAATAAGTAAAAACCCTTTTTATAGGAATATGTATTATTTTTCCCGAAAAGGTCCTCTTTTAAAGAGAGGTGCTTCTTTTTTAAAAGCTAATGTTGTTTTATGAAAAGGTACTATATTTGAGAAGATGTACTTTCTGTAGGAAATAGCCATAAGAGTATAAATTTTTTTTTACAAAGAAGTACTTTTTTAAGAACGGGTATTTTTAAAGAAGTGGTATTCTTTTTAGGAAAAGGTTATTTTTTAAGAAAATAAAAGAAAAGGTATTATTTTATTTTTAAGAAAATATACTTTTGAGAAAAGGAATTTTTGTAAGGAAAGGTCAAAATCGTTAATCGTAAATTTCAATCTGACAATTCACCGAACAAAACGCAATCAAATCATTCGATTAATCGATTATTCGAATAAAATAAAACAAAAAAACGAAAACAGTGTTCAAACATTGTACTCGGCACATTTATTAAAACAATACAAAACGTAACAAAAGCAACTTCATTATAAAGTATAAAATATATGTAGGTACAATTCACAAATCGTAGTTGCAGCAACATGGAAATTAGTGACGTTTGGTACCAAGCCAAAATTAAAAAAAAATCTGAAAGTTTGGACCCAAAAGTGCCACGCTTTCCGGTACCTCCCATACAAAGGCTAGGGTCGCTCTGAAACTATAGCACACTATAGCATTCTATTGGATTGATTAATTTTTACAACAATTTTGCAGAACATAATTTTCTGACTATTATCCTTATTGTATATAGTTTGAGCAGAATCGGACCAGGCATTTTGATACCCCCCATACAAAGTGACCAGTGGGTCTTGATATTTCATCAGACTATTACACCCAATTTTGAGACAATTTTGTTTATGTATGTCTATGAGCCAAAGCACTGTGCGACGCTTTCTCTCAACCAACTATGAAATCTGTTCGAAATGTGTGTAAAGTTATGAAATTTGTTTGCAAGTCGTTGTGATATGAGGTGCCACATTGTTGGAGTGTTTCAAGAAGGATTGCTTGCCACAAACACACTTATAATTTATTAATCGATTAATCGCTATGATTTGTTCGAGTTAATCGTTAATTGAAAAATTTTATAGCACGATTAATCGATTAACCGAATAATGATTAATTGAATGGTTACCCTGGTACTTATCTCAAGAAAAGGTGAAGGCCGCTTCCCCGCTTACCGTAATGGGTAATCTATAATTGGGTAATCTAACTAGTCATTATTTTCCCCATGTCCTGTGGGTAATGGGTAAACGATCGCTACCCATTCCTCACGGCAATAGTAATGGGTTACACAGAGTAATCCATTACCCACGAAATACGAACCCTGAGATTGGCTGGACTACCACCAGGTATTTCATCACACTGATTGTGAAAGCAGTCGATTATGCGTATTATTCAAGTCGTAAATTTGTTGTTGTTCAGTCAACAACTTTCAGCCAATGATTACACAGTACGCGTGGCCTTCAATTGATCAACTTTTATTTTATTTATTTTAATCAAATTGCATACTTTTTACTGTAATTTGTTCAAATTTCTATTGAATTCATTAAAAAAATAAATAAATGTGTGAGTTGAGTGGTAAATTGGTATTTGCTGAAGCCTTAAAGAACCAAACAGAGAAAAAGTAACGTAAAAACAGTAATGTAATGGTAGATGAACATACACTCAAAGTATTTCTTGAGTTTGCCATTAACCCTGCTCGAGTTATTGTTTTGTTTCAAAATTCAATTTCGGTGCTTTCCATAAGTAGTTGTATAATGCTATTTAATAAATTTCAAAGCTCTAATCAAATGCGAGATACATAAGTTATCATTGCTTAAAGTGGATTTTGCCTTATATGAATAATTTAATGTACAAAACTTCAAATATGTAATTTTAACATTCGTCTTCCCAAGCCCATTCAACCTCCTGCATACTATTTGTGCCACCTAAAACTCAGTTTCTGCTCTTGCTTTCTTTGAAAATCAATATCTTTTTTCTAAGTTTTGATACAAAAATTTTCATTTTCACGTCCTACTTGAAACGATTTCCCTTTCCCATTTAAGGTTGTATCAGCTGTTCTGTTTTTAGTACACCGTTAAAGTTTGACTGTTTAAGGTAAGAGGTATCGATGATACAGCTGATCAAGTTAGTACTTAGAGAACTTATAGAGAAGATGCTTTCAAAGAAGAAACGGTGATTGGTGACTGGGTTGCGTGTTACGATTTTCATACAGCCGCGTGTCAAGCCAGAAGTACAAAACACATCAACTGGGACTAAATGGTGCAAATTAAATCGATTAAAAAGTGGGTATTCATTGAAAAAATCTAAATGTAGTGAAGTGTTAGAGTAAAATTATTTGTGTAGATCCCAATTAACACGAAAATTGTTAAAATTAAAGATTTCTCTCATTCTCTATTTGTTTTCCAAATCTTTAACGGACTTTGTTACTGCATAAAAAAGCTGTTGCAAACTCTAGTTAATATTACTCTGTGGTTTATGGTTTTGTGCTCCTCTTGTTTGTAATTATTTTTGAATTTTTCTTTGTCGGGTTCTTCGACTGCTTCACGCGTGTTCTTCGCTTTTTTTGGCAATGCTAGTACCAATGCTGTTTATATTTCTAGCCTAATAGTGAAAAACAAAAAACAAAATTATCGTGATTGGATTTATTGTTTTTCGAAATATTCTCCATAAAGACCAACATTATTTTCATGTGTTTGAACCAATTTTCGAATCAGTTTTGCCAATCCGAATGAGGTAGCTCCAAAACTTTTGTTTTGGACGCATCAACCACTTCTGAAGTCGTGAAACATGATGATCACCCAGTTTATTTTTAATGGGTGGGAATAAAAAGAAATCGTTAGGTGCCAAGTCGGGCCTGTAAGACGGAGGACCCATAAAGTCCATATTTTTGCTGTCAAATTCGCGTTTATTTGATCCGATGTGTGAGAGCTAGCATTGTCATGATAGAAACTGATTCTTCTTTGGGGGTTCATCCAAAAATTCTAACAAACTAAAGGCTGTATATATTTCGGAATTGACCATCCCAAGGAGCTCTAATGAAACTTCTGCCGCATAACAAATTATGCCGAAGAAGCAGGGCACTATTTGCTTTAAATGCTTCGTGCGCGAACATTGCCTTTGAAGGCCCCTACATTCGGTTTTTGTTTAGTCTCAGGTTCATATGCAGAGATGCCCATGACAATCGCAATTTCAATGATTTGCATTTTAAGGGGTTTGTGAACTCGAAACCGGTTCGACAACTCAAATTCCGCTTTTTTTATGCTTTTACGGACTCGTAAAGGGGGTCGAAACGGATCCGTAACTGTATTTGTGCACATTGAAACGAAATTTTTATATTACCATTTGTGGCCATCGGTGGTGCAATGGTAATGTGCGTGCCTTTTGTGCATAAGAAATTGAGTTCGACCCCTGCTCTGAATTCCCTACAAGACTTTTGATGGTGATCGAACCCTCGACTTACTGTGCAAGAATCACGTAAACTAACCACTGCACCACCTCGTTTTTAACGTTCCCTAATTTTTTTGATTCATTTTCTTTCTTGACCTTGGTACAAACTATTTTCGTCGCATTAGCAACTGATTCGTTGCAGCAATGATTTTGTTTCGTCAGCTATAGATGTTGCAGACTTAAATTTTTTTTAAATTTTGTTCAAGATAATTTTAATGTAAATCTAATTCAGTAGCTTTATGTTCTTTTCACAAAAGTTCTGCAATAAAAACAATCCCGATTAAGAATCTTCCCCAAGGTAAAAATTAACTATGAACAATTGCAAAATCAAGAGATAAAACATATGACAATTGTTTAAATCTCATACGCCATCTATGTTTTTAATTTCTTTCACTTTGATCTCCAAAATTCACAGTTTAGGTAAAAAAAAATTAGTCGTTACTGCAACGAAACGAAAAATTTGTCAAATAAATCTTGTATAAACTATTTCGTTGCAGCAACAACGAAAGTGTCAGATGGACGAAGCTTGTCATTTCAGTAACGTACACACATTAGGGAATATGATTCATCCTTGTGATGGAACCATTTTTCATTCGTGTTGTTGCAGGAACGAAAAATTAGTCACGGCTGCAATGAAATGAAAAATTATCAAAGAAATTTTGTATAAACTATTTCGTTGCAGCAACAACGAAATTGTCAGAGGGACGAAGCTTGTCATTTCAGTAACAACACACATTAACGAATATGTTTCGTTTTTAATTTACTGTACTAGTATCGATACTTTAGTTTTTTACTATCCGTTATTGGTAGCTGAATATTGAATATTTCAACGATAACGATCTTAATTTAATAGTTATTGAATCAGGTTGTAAATAAGTATTCTGCATAAAGATTGTGAGCTGAAGTTTGTCTTTTACTCAATATCAAAAAACCCTATCTCATAAAAGCAGCTTCTCAAGTTTACCAAATTTCACTTTTCTTGGTTTTACCCCTAAACTTACGTGTACAAAAATATCTCTCTAACTAAAACTTTTCAAAGATCCCTCGTTTCGGTTCCCTGAAATTCATTTATCCATTCGTTCATTCAGTGGCTTTTCTCACCCTGTTAATCGTTCATTTGTTTATTTTGTTGTCTCCTGCTTGCTGACCAGCGACCTCAGTTTTGCGTTTGTCCCTTGGGATGTTTTGTTCTTGGTTTGTTGAACTATTAACCGGGAGTTCAGAATTAAAGGCACTTACAGGCAGACATACAATCCGAGATGCAGTCAAATCCACGCAACGGTTTTGTTGCAACACATCGGTGTAAACACAACTGCATATAAAATGCAAACATATCCGATTAAAAAGTTGCATTTATTGCAATTTTTGCAATTCTTTCTTCTCTTTGGACTTTCATTGATCTGCCACTCTTCCTCTACTGAATGTTACTTCTGATGTTATTACGGCATTTGTTAATACACGCTTGAGAGATTTTATGTTTACCCTCAGATTAAGCGTATTAACACTGAACCATCGTGCCATGTAAGGAGTGAAGTGGTCTAGGGATTTGGACTTCGCTTTTGTTTTCCGGCCGGTGTTGTTTGATGTCGGTTGGTGTTGTAGGATGGTGTTTTATTATTGATTAAAACAATAAAATAAAATTAAATGTGAACCAATTTAATTTACGGTTGCATTTGTGGGCAAATGATGACTGACATTCGAAATGCGGAAAGCCATGGCAAATGATTTATACCAGCGGTGGCAAATCTTTTACATATTGCTCATATTTCGCGCGAGTATATTAAGCCAAGTACTGAGATCATTTGCGTGCAAAATATTGAACAATAGTAATTTGTTTATTTGTGAAATATTCCACCACGCACAAAACAAGTTCCTTTTGTCTACCTCTCAAAATGTACCTTGGTTTGTTTTATGATCATTCCCAAAATAGTTCGTGTCTACACGCTGAAAAATAACGGTCTCTCTAACATATTCTCTCTGCAGGAACCATGTATATGATTGGAACACACTTCAAACATTAATAAGTTTGCAAGTCCAAAACCCACTTGTGTTTAAATGTAAACAGCATCATGTTTGCTAGCAAATATGCCCTTTCCAGCTTCTTTTCTCAAAATCGTTTCTCACTTTGGTAGCACACATACATATATACGAAACACATACACAAAAACCAAAGTAACATCACAACCCAGTTAAGCGTACGAGTCTTCGTTTATTTTTTTTTTTCACTGATCAAACGCTTCTGATATCATCTTGTCCGATGAAGCATTTACGACTGAATACATGAAACTAAAACGCAATACATCAGCCAAAATAAGAAACACTGACTTCATCTGCAATTTGCGTACACATTCAGGAATATTTATGACTCACTGACTGAGAGAATAACGCAAACATACAGATTCACACTTACAAGATAGACTCTCTCGTTGTCCCTGTTTTCTTCTCTTGCTCGCGAGAGAAACACAAACACAGCTGCATTTGTATCACAAACTTAAATATATGTGGGTCGCAAACACATAACATAGTATTCATTGTGTCTCATAGATGTAATATTGAATAGCAAACACAAAATTTTTGGACACAAGTATATTATGTTTGCGACAAGCACCAAACACACTTTATATTTGCATCTAAATAATACAAAAAGACAGATTTTTCAGCGTGTAGCATTAAGATCCCGTGAGTTGGACCATTCTTAAAAAATGTATTTTTTTTTAGTTTTTCAAACAATTTTGTCTTTAACTAAAGATTCTTTATACAATATTAGTATCAATATTAGTATCGTCCAACGGTATATTTAAAGATGTCAATGCATGTCCTGAGACATCCCTGTTTCAGGTATATTCTGCAAAAATAAGCATTTTTTGTTTTTAGTACGAAGATTTTTCTGATTTAAATGTCAGATTGACATATTTTAGTCTTTAGTCGATATAAGTACACGCTGAAAAGTGTGTGTTTTTTGTTGTTGTTTGGGTGCAAACATAAATAATAAAAATAAACATAGTATATACATAGTATACTTGTGTCTACACACATTGTGTTTGCTTTTCAGTATAACATGTTTGGGACCCAATGATTAATAGGTTATAATATACGTATTTGGCCGTCGGTGGTGCAATGGTTAGTGTGCGCGGCTCTTGTACATGAGACCCTAGGTTCGAACCCTGCTCTGACCACCTTAAAATATCTTTCGGCGGCGGTCACCTCGCATAGTGACGGCGACACTAGCGAGTATATAGCCATGAAAAAGCTTCTCAAAATACAGTTCGGAATCGATGTAAAACTGTAGATCCCAATCAGTGAGTGATTGTGACAAGCTCTCGCCTGTCCCTTCATGGCAAACCATTTATTTTATTTTAATATACGTATTTATGACCCAAATGTGTTTGTTGAAACCTGCTCAAAGCAAAAATGTGACAGGAAATAAAGAAACAAAAAGCACCAGATCTCTATGCACGAAAGCAATGCTTCCAAACATGTATATAGTTCCTGCAATATGTTGCTGGGGCCGTAATTTTTCAGCGTGTAACTACGTGTTTCAGATTTTTTTGGAAATTCGCACTTGTTTGCGTTTTACCAAAAATTCTATGCAGTTGGAAAATTACGTTCCAAACAGGGTCAAGTGGGTATCATATTTTTTTTTTGACACGGACATCATTGTTATGTGGATATACTTTGTGGAACAAAGTGCCTTATCGCACGTTGCGGGATGGGTGCTAAATGAAAAAAAAAAAAAAATTTTTTTAACACTATTATGCTACAACCCAGTATTATCAACTATATTGCGTACTTTTGCTTTGGTTTGTGTCTAGACTAAAATGTGTTGGGAAATTTATTGTTTAATGGGAAGTTTTCTAGGTGGAGCCTGTAACCAATATTTAGTATATATTGTAGTTTTGAACCCGATAAGAAGTATATTTAGAAAAGCCAAAGTGAAAGAAGAAAAGCATTTTCTTAAATAAGTACCTTTTCTTAAAAAAAGTAAATTTTCTCAAAAAAAAAACCTAATTAATATTCTTAAGCAAAGTACATTTTCTTAAAAAAATAGTTTATCTTAAAGAAGTACAAAAGGTACCTATTCATAAAAAAGTATGTTTTTAAATAATTACTTTTTCTTAAAAAAGGAAGTTTTCTTACAACTAAATGCCGGTTTTTAAAAAAATACCTTCCCTTTGAAGTATAAATTTTTTGTGAAACAAAATATCTTTTCTTGAGATAAGTTACCTAGCCAATTTGTGACCTCTATGAGACATCATAAGGGTACTGATGACAACTTTTCTATTGCCCCCGGGAAAGATGTTCGAGGGTCGTTTTTATCATAGGGCATCTACGATTCGATTATGACGTTAAAAGGAAAATATTCAGATCATTTCTGGCCACAATTCAGGCTCTGGGATCCCATACGATAGGTGTGGTAGTTAGGAAACCCACAAGATCTGGCGTTAGAAAACCAGGTCTCTTGAGTTATGATCACATCCACTTCGCTATTTGCTAAGGATAGGCTTAAAGTCTCGGATTATACTTTACAATGATGCCGCCGCATATGTTGGTCTCTCCACCACCTCTAATTTACATCCTGTTCGTTGTCAGACACCAAAAACAAAGAGTCTTCTCTAGTATCACTATTACCAGTTTTCTGAAGCGCATCTATAGGCTTAGCCAGATTGGTACCGCATAATTGACAATCCTATTCCAGATCTGCTAAAGCATTCAACAAGTCTATGAGTATGTCCGTAGAAGTCGACACATTCGAACCCATTGCAGAGAATCTCTCTATATAGACTGTCTCCTGGCTTTATACATGTGGCTGGTTCACCGGCACGTTTACCAAACATGCCTTCTATCCTCCAAGGTATTGGCAACGCCGGACCTAGATCTGGTGGACTGTGCCATAACGGTATTTTAGGGAGTTTTGCTAACTCTAGGCCTAGCGGTCTACCCTCCGTTAGTTACATTAGTCTGCGTTGTAATTCCCACGAGTGTAGTTACCCAGCGGGCAAAAAACCGAGCCTTAGCGAGTGTTACGCTAAATGCTCGCAAACGGGCTCAGAAACGAGTATTTACCGGATCAAAACGGGGGGAGAAACTAAACTCGCCCAAATGTTCGCAAACTGGTCTAAATGGACGAAAAGAGAGAGAGAAACATTGTTGTCGTTGTGTCGTGCGCCAAACAGAGGCACACACGTGCAGCACTCGACACAACAACAAAGTTTTGGCAATTGCATTTTGTTTTATTTTTCGTGTTGTTCTCGGAAAAGATATTGCAAAAGTCTCGCAAACGAATCTCTTGCAAGACATCGTAAACGAAACTTTTACTGCCACAAACTGAGCGACTGATGATTCATTTTCCGATCGTTTTGGGATCTGTTTTCGAGAGTTTTGCCCGCATAAGTTTCGCGTAACTCTCGTATGCGATATCGTATACGAAGTATTGGTCCGCTGGGTAGTAGAGCGTAGTTGGGGTTAACCCTACCATAACCCCTAGAAGTACGGTAAGAACTTGGCCGACGGTCGGTTACCCACTGAGGAGACAAGGGATTAGCGAGGTACCGCTAAAATACCGTCAGATACCCCCGACTGCAAATTATCCGCAGTCACTGTATGCGTGACACCCCGGATTGGGGACTTAATTTCTGAGTAGAACCACTACTGTGACAAACAGCCGGCTGTACCATGGAGAAAAGACGCTGACCAGACAGCCGCACAATGTGGCAGGCGCTTCTGGATTTTCGTTCCACCGGGGACCCACGGAGGCTTCATTCTTCTGATATCACTCCTTGTAGAATTGTCCTCTGTGATAAGATTCGAAATAAATGACGACATTTTTTGTCATGTCGAGGAATCTTTTTCGACCACTTATACCCTTTTCTTGTACGTTCTCGGACTCTGTCGCTCTTGGTCGCAGACTGCTTATTCTTCGTAGCTAACCTACATATCTGTAGGCCGTCAAGCTATCCGCCCGTTTCTGACACCCATAATAGCCAGAGCTCAGGCGTAGGTATGTGTAAGTACCACAGGTACCCAAGATGGCTACCAACCGCATGCACCTGTGTTAGGTAACTAGTATAGACAACTGCCATTGTTAACTTCGTAGTCACCTACATGTTAGTATCGGTGGCACTATCGAGTACTCGGCAATGAAAAAAGCTTCTCCAAATACTTTTCGGATTACGGTGAAATTGACTTACGGTGAAATTTTACGTAGAATATTTTTTCAATTCCCACCAACCCCTTAAACTGTAGTTTTGTAAGTTGGAATAAGTACGAAATTAACCCTTAAATGGATTTTCAGTTTTGATTAATTTTTGTTGAATTTTGAGCTTTCATGTGTTCAGAAACTTATAGTAGAATTTTATGAGGAATATTTTTGTGATACAATTTAACTCGTTAAAGCCCCGTTTTAGGGGTGTTTTTTACCCGTTTCCACAAGAAGAACAAAAAAGTCCCTTACATTGTGGAGGTAGAGGGTTAGAGTATTCTAAAAAAATGTTTCTCGTAAATTTGTACACAAAATTGCTGAACACATCCATGCCTAAAATGTAAGGATAACATGGTTTCCTATGCCGATTTATCATAAGACTGTGAAAAAGGGGCGAAAATTTCACCGCCTTAAAATAAATCAGATGTAAACTTTGAAAACGCCGATACACGTGTACTTTTTGCCACTCTACCAGAGTCCGTTGTCAGGACCTTGTTATTTTCGAAAAAGTTTAATTTTGTTCCACAGTGTTATCAATCGGGAGCAAACTGCCTGGCCGTTTTCAAACGTAGGTGAATAATAAATGAGTTTAGGTTATATAAATTAGACAATGCAGAGCTATCATTATGTTCGGAAGCCACATATCTTGGTGGTTTCATTGACCTGAAGTTGAACTGGACACCCAACACTGAGGTGTGTATGAAGAAGAGAATGACTGCTCCATGTGCTTGTCGAAATTCAGTAGGAAAATCCATGGTCCTCTGTCTAAAAACGGTCTACTGATTGTATACAGGTGGAGTGCTATATGGACTCAGGCGGCCTTGGCCATTATTCTAAATTTTAGCACTCTGGATGATTATGGGAATGCTGCTCTACCAGACGCTCACTTCGACTAAGATTATTGTGGTTTTGGATACATGCTCCGACAGCGCATGCTAATAATCACCATGATGAAAGGGGATACGATGTGGGTGAATACAAGAGTCGGACTACTGGTGGTTTTCACTGTGACTGTGGTTTTCAAAAGGGTTGCGGTTTTCAAAAGGGGTGCGTAATACTTAACTGACGGAACCGATACCCCTTCAATTGAGGCATACATACCGCTTACTGCTGGCTCCAAATTGGTTATTGGTTCGCTAGGGAGGCAGAAACTTCAGCGATGACCTCCAGCTCAACTTGTAAAGGGTTTTTCAACAGAGACGCTACAAAAGCAAATCAATAGGGACAGCAAACGACGCCATATTTTTCCCCGCTCTTTTGACTTTTCTCTTCAGTAAGGTTTGCCATTTCATCATGGAAAGATATACGAGCCAACAACGAGTCGAAATTATTAAAATTTACTACCGAAATTTGGAGTCAGTGGCCTTAACTTTAAGAGCGCTACGACCAATATATTTTCTTCAGCGATGAGGCTCATTTCTGGCTGAATGGCTTCGTCAATAAGCAAAATATGCGTTATTGGTCAGACAGGTAATCCATGAGTGATCATTGCATCCCGAAAAAATTACGATTTGGTGCGGTTTATGGGCCGACGGCGTCTCATTGGGCCGTACTTCTTCCTTGATGATCAAGACCTGCACATTACTGTGAATGCGAATCGCTACCGTTCAATGATAACCGAATTTTTTTGGCCCCAATTGAATAATATGGACTTGGAGGACATGTGGTTCCAACAGGACGGCGCCACAAGCCACACAGCGAATGCCACAATCAATTTATTGGAAACCAAGTTTGGTGGACGTGTTATCTCACGAAATGGCCAAGTCGATTGGCCGCCGCGGTCGTGCGATTTGACGCCGTTAGATTAGTTCCTGTGGGAAATGATGAACTTCGTACGAATATCGAACGTGAAATTGCAGCAGTATCGGCCGATTTATGCTTGAAAACCGTCGAAAATTGTGTTCAGCGTCTGGACTTCTGCAAGCGTGACCGTGGTGGTGGCCATGCAAAAGAAATCGAGTTCCATACATAATGGCATCGAACGTACTTTCACAGGAATACAAAATTTCATTGGTATCTAAAACCGGTTTTGTTTTATTTAAAAAAGCTTTTGTAGCGCTCTTATTGAAAACCCTTTACCTGTGACTGGATGACAACTACAATGTTTTCGAAGTTGAAATCCTTGCCGTAATGAGAACTGTGGAGGAATAGTCAATTCAATCAAGTCAAACTCGCGAAGATCGAAACTGATTGAGGAAGGTAGACGAGTTCTGAAAACATGGCATACCACAGCCTGAGACTCTTCAGGGTTCCCGAAAGTAGTAATATTGCAGGGAATGAATATAGGGTATATCTTGCTAGACATGATTGTACTATGACTAACCGGAACTTGCGTGGCTCTTCTATTCCACTGATTTGCTACATAGTTAGGCTGATTGATCGCCGGCTCAGTCTTACGATTAACTACTGATCGCAACTGTGGTCGATGCTTTACTGGGACCGGACACAATCGATACTTCAACCGGGCAAGGCTGAAATCCGTCTTTTCATTGGTGTTATACGGGCCACAGTTATCTGTTAGCAATATCTAGTATATAAGACAATACATTTTGGAATTTATATTTAATCCTTTTAGCAACGGTGTGGAAATTGTTAACAAAACTATATGGATACGAATATTTTGGGCTTTTTAATCACGTGACATTTTGCCTTTTTTGATTTAGTTGGTTGTTATCTCCACTTTATTACTCCTGTATTACTCAATTACAATGAAAAACAAACCATTTCCCATTACATCTCAGTAAGGGCTCGGCGAGAGATTCTCACAACCAATGAGCTGTGGGCTTTCTAGTTTTATACTCACTGATTGCGACAGTTTTTTCATGGCTAAATACTCGCCATTGTCGCCGTCACTAAGCGCGGTGACTGCCGTTGACAGAAACTAACGCTGATCAGACCAGGGATCGAAGTAGATTGTCCAAAACCGAAACACAAAAACCGGTGAAACGGGCTAACCGGGGATTTCTGCTATTAACCGTGTGCCGGTTAATAAACGAAATTTTCGAACAAACCGAAAGTCGGTTATTTGACTTCGGTGACCCGATTAACCGGTTTTTACTCAATTTGTGCTAACATCCTTAATAAATTATATGATTTTCGAATTTTCATGAAATTTTGAATTTAGAAACAATATTTGTATTTTCAAATATGACAAATAACATTTTCAAACAATATTTTTATTCAAATTTCAAAATGATTTGTTTGCAAATTTAATAATGTACATTGTCTTATAATAAATGTTATGAATTTAATACGATTTTCATCAGAAAAATCATTTCCTAATTTGGAATTTGATCTTGAAATTTAAATCAGTATAATAATATGGCCGTCGGTGGTGCAATGGTTAGTGTGCGCGGCTCTTGTACATGAGAACGTGGGTTCGATCCCTGCTCGCACCACCTTACATTTCTTTCGACGGCGGTCACCTCGCTTAGTGATGGCGACACTATTGAGTACTTAGCCATGAAAATGCGTCTCAAAATACCGTTCGGAACCGGTGTCAAACTGTAGGTCCAAATCAGTGGGTGTACAACTAGAAGGCGCACATCTCACTGATTGTGAGAAACTCTCCTCAATCCCTTCATGGGATGTTAAGGGACGCCATTTTAATTTTTATTTTATTTCATAATATGAATTTGAATAAAACTAATCAATTTTATACTAAACACGTATTCCAAATTGGAATATGATTTAAATTTTAATTTAAAATAAAAACGTGGTTGTCAAATTTAAATAGAGTTGTCAAATTTTGAGATATAAACACAAATCAATGGTCAATGGTGTCTCAGTAAGATTGCACTTTTAAAATTTAGTGTAATTTTTTTGTACAAATGGCAACTCTGAAATTTGACAGCAGTCACATATGTTTATTCAGATTAGTACGAAGGAACAACGCGTTATAATTATGAGTGCCGCTCGCAAACTTCGAAGAAACTTCAGTCGAGAAAGTGCATCTAATGTGTCAACCAATCGAAGAGTGGTCAACAGATTTGAAGAATCTGGGTCGGTGATGGACAGCAAATCGAATTTTGACTAAAGACCTCTTCTTTCATTCGTATAAAATTTGGCTTACTCGGGATCTCAAACCAGCGCCGAGAATTCGTTCAACGGGTAATGGAGCAAAGTGAATAACGGGTGGTTAAATGTTAAGGGCCGATGTTGGATGTGAACCACAATTAAACGTCAAGTGTTTTTCTGCATTTCATTTGATATTTCTCAATTTCAGACTAACACAATTCGAACCATGGAAAGATACACAATGGAGTAACCTCAGTGGCTTCGTCAATAAGCAGAATTGCCGCATTTGGGCGAATGATAATCCAAGAGTGATTGTCGAAAAACCAATGCACCCACAAAGAGTGACTGTTTGGTGCGGTTTATGGGCTGGCGGCATCATCGGGCCGTATTTTGTCCAAAATGAGGCCGGTCAGGCAGTTACTGTGAGTGGTGTTCGCTTTGGTGAGATGACAACGAACTTTTTATGGCCCGAATTGAAAGATATGGATGTGGACGATATGTGGTTTCAACAGGATGGTGCCCCTTGCCGCACAGCTAACGAAACAATGGCCCTTTTGCGCGACAAATTCAATGGCCGTGTTATCTCACGTGGTGGCGATGTCAATTGGCCGCCAAGATCATGTGATTTGGCACCGTTGGACTTCTTCCTTTGGGATTATTTGAAAGAAAATGTGTACGTCGATAAGCCAGCAATAATTCAAGAGCTAAAGAATGAGATAATTCGGCACACTAACGGCATAGAACCTCAATTATACCTCAACGTCATCGAAAATTTGGACCATCGGATGGAGGTGTGCCACCGAGGTAGCGGCGGCCATTTGGCCGATATTTTGTTCCATACATAATTGATCCATACCATATTATCAGAATAAAAAGAAACGACAATAATTTCTTAAATAATTTGTGTTTTATTCAAAATCAACATCGGCCCTTAAAATTTAACCACCCAATGGTCATTTTTCAAAAAAAGTCATCTTCTCCGATGAAACGCATTTCCATCTGAATGACTCCGTGAACACACAAAACTGTCGAGTTTGGGGCTCGGAAAATATTCGTGCAGTCCATGAGAAACAAATGCACCCACAACGAGCAACTGTCTGCTGCGGATTTTGGTCTGGCGGCGTGATTCGGCTATTCTTTTTTTGAAGATGAGGCCGAAATTGCAGTGACTGTGAACAGTATTCGTTACAGAAACATGATAAAGGAGTTCTTGTGGCCTCAACTGGATGGCATAGATCTGGGCGACATGTAGTTTCAGCAAGACGGCGCCACCTGACACACTGCGCGTGAAGCAATCAATTTATTGTGACAAAAATTTCCAGAATAAATTATCTCAAGAAATGTTGATGACAACTGGCCACCAAGGTCATGCGATTTAACGCCGTGCGATTAATTTCTTTGTGGTTTTGTGAAATCATGGGTTTATGCGAATACTCCAGAAATAATTCCTGAGCTCAAATCAAAGATCCAGCTCGTCATCAGACACATCTCTTTGAAAGTCATGGCAACACATGGAAACACAGACACATCTCTTTGAAAGTCATGGAAAATTTTATGGAACGAGTAATTGCCTGTCATCAGAGCCATGGAGGCCATTTGATGGTTATATTATTCCGTACTTAATCGGAATATGTCTTCTTTACAATCCGGTAAAAAATTCACAACTATCTCAAAAAATACGTGTCTTTATTTCAAAATAAAAAAGTGCATTCTTCCTGAGACACTCTTTATATGAAATGCTCGCTAAACAAATGTGTTGGAAGTGCTACATGAATACTTTAATTTAAAACAAAAAACCCAAAACACGTTTCCACTGGTTTTTGCCAAAATTCAAAAGCAAAACCCGATTTCATGAAAAACTGATTTTTCGAACAAACCTAAAACTGGTTTTTAAAAAATTCCTATTTTTTGGAACCCACATTCTCATGTTAACTACAATGAGAATGGACAAAATTCGAATTTGCATTTGAATACTTATATGTAATTTCAATACATTGTAAATAATTTTGAGGTTGTTTTTTTGTTTCCTAAACCTTCCCATAAATTCTATTTTCAAAAGATTTACTAGCAAACAAAATGTGCAAATTATTTCAGATTTTTCATGAATTCCATTCCATTTATCAACTCATACCCACTACCGTTCACTATCCAAGAACTAACGAAAAAGAGATTGTACATAAAATGAATTTCACTAATTAACATTTTTTCACCATTCACCAAAAAGACAACGAGAATGAGAGAGCAGACCATTAAATATCATTAATAGATATTGTGGTAGTCCCCATTATTATTAGCCATATGTACATATACATATATATAATAAAATGATTATGATAAATTTTAATCACAACAATTTATCACTATTAATTTTATTGCTTTTCCAAGCGCATTCGTACAAACAAATACACAGACATTCGTACGCACACATCCGTTTGGAAAACTCAATAAAAACACTTTTATTGCGTAAATTACTCGTAATATTTTTCAACTATTATTTTGGCATTAACAATTCACAAATACAAATACAAACACAAACACATACATATATTACTTTCTAGGAGATACCATGAAGTAGAGATACCTAGAGGTGTCACTTCTCTCAGCAAATTTACGACATTAGGATTAGTTGCATATATACGTTGTATGGTGAAAAGTAGTGCTTTAATAATAGCAGATAGAGGCATTAGTTCAAAACAACCAACAAGACAACAACAAAGGCATTTCATGTGTGTGTGTTAAAATTTTTGTGATAAATACAACAAAAATGTATATTAACAATGAGAAATAACAAATAGTCCAAAATTAAACATATAGTTCTCCACCACATCGACATGACAAATTTAATTCACAGTCCTTGTAACTCCACCTGGTGTAAGTCAATTTGCATCGAACATCGCTCTATCGCACCGACCTCACCACAAAGAATGTGAAATTACACGTGCTATTAGACGAATGTTACCTCTAGGTATCTTTACTCTATGATAGATACAGCTACGCATTTAGTATTCATGTGTATTGAAAGAAAAAGTCAGTTGGAAAGAAAAAACATGTAACTGCAATTATTTAAACATTTTCAACATGAAATTCACCACCCTATATAGTCGTCCCTCTGCTACTCGCATGCCGAGCAGTCCTATATAACTTGCAGACATATTTATGCTGTACGAAGAAGAGACTGTATTTGCGAAAAGAGTCTACGGTGGACATTTGGTAATTAAGGGAAACAATTCCCAACGCTTAGTACCTGTAGTTTCTGTATTCAACGATGATTTTGGTATTCAACAAAATAACAGTACATAAATTTCAGTTGGGTAAACCGACTTAAACCTACCCTAAACCTAAGTCATCTATTGCGTCCGAGTTCTGTTAAAAAAATGCTTATATTCACCCTTACGTTGAACGAATGGGCGTGGCAAATTGTATCATAGTCAATAGCAGATTGACGTTGCGCCACATGTTATTTAATACCCAACTTTGTTTGGATCCTAAGGGGTTATAGGGAATTTTTGTGACTAATTATAAAATGAGCGTGGCGAAATTGTTAATTTTTTATTGCACAGTAACTTTTGCCAAAATGTTGGTCAGTACCAATTTTTAATACGATCGGTTGTGGTTGACTGGAGATATCGGGTCGGCCAACCGGAAATACACCCAACTTTTGTATGAGAGGTACGAAACTAGGCGAGGCACAGTAGTAAATTATTAGTAACACAGTAGTTTTCAACAAAATATTGCCTAGTACCGAATTTCATTAAGATCGGTTGTGGTTTACGAGAGTTATCGTGTCGATCAACTGGTCATCCGCCCAACTTTTGTATTGGAGGTACCAAAATGGGTGTTGCAATACCGTTCACTTTCCGTAGGAGAGTGACATTTCATTAAATATTGTCTACTACAAAATTTCATAAAGATTGGTCCGGTTTTGAGGTTCTTCTCTGGCCGAACAACCAGACGGCGAAACATCTTTTGTAAGGGCGGTACCAAAATGGGTCTGGCACAATCAGCCTTGTTTAATGGATGATTGGCGTTTGATAACGTGAAGCGTTATAAATAATTTCATTAAGGTCGGAAGTGTTTCACGCGAATTATCTTATTAGCAACGTGGACGATAGGTTGCGGTTTACGAGAGGTATCGTGTCGATCAACCGGTCATCAGCCCAACTTTTGTATGGGAGGTACCAAAATGGGTGTGGCAAAACCGATAACTTTCCAGAAGAGAGTGGAAGTTCAATAAATATTGTCAACTACAAAAGTCCATACAGATGGCTTCGGTTTTGCGGGACTTCTCGTGCCGAACACCCAGACTGCCAAGCAACTTTTGTATGGGAGGTACCAAAATAGGCGTGGTAAACACAACCTTGTCTTAAACGGTGACTTGCGTTTGATAACGTGAAGACCTATACCTAATTTCATTAAGTTCATGAAGTGTTTCACGCGATTTATAGAATTGACATCCTGGACGACAATCAAGCTTTTGTATAGGAGGTGTCAGAATGTGCGTGGAAATTTGGCCTATTTTCTCCAGTTAAGTAAATATTGAAAGTGTCGTGTCCTCAGTCACGCTCAAAGAAAATCTAACAGCATTGGTGGGCAGATGAGCTCACAACGCTAAGACAAGAATCTCGCAAAGCTTTCAATGCAAGCTGTGTGTATATATGGATCCTGGCAGCCGATCTTGGTCAAAGTTCTATGGATCGCTGGAGAACAAAAAGGATACAGCTAGACTGAGTAAATTAATGCCCAAGGGGCAAGGGGCATGGTGGGCAGATGAGCTCACAACGCTAAGACAAGAATCTCGAAGCTTTCAATGCAAGCTGTGTATATATATGGATCCTGGCGACCGATCTTGGTCAAAGTTCTATGGATCGCTGGAGAACAAAAAGGATACAGCTACACTGAGCAAATTAATGCCCAAGGGGCACTCAAATCCCTCCTATGTGAGGAGGTATGACGTTACATGGTCAAAAGCTCAGCTGAATCGCTAGAGATACTTTTGGAAACAGAGTTTCCGGGCTGCGAGAACACATCCAGGGTGGTGCCGACATTATCAACCCAATACTCGGATACTTATGGTATAGAGGATATAATCAGTCCATACAAAATATCCTGGGCCATCAATAGCTTCTCACCATATAAATCTCCGGGCCAAGATGGTATTATACCAAAGATGCTGCAATGCGCGAAAGTCATAATCAGGCCGTGGCTTCATATTATGGTCCGATCGTGCCTGACTCTTAACTTCTTACCAAAGAGTTGGATCCAGGTAGGAGTGGTTTTCATTCCCAAGGCGGGGAGACGGGGTGACGAGAGCGCAAAAGACTTCAGACCGATCAGCCTCTCATCGTTTCTTCTGAAAGCGCTTGAAAGGCTAATCGACGAATACATCCGCACGAAGATGGATGAATCGCCCAAAATATCACGCAGCCAACATGCATATTTAAAAGGCCGCTCAACCGACAGCCCTGAAAGAAGTCGTCAGAACTATTGAGAGGTCCTTGAAACACACACAATATACCCTCGCAGCCTTCTTGGATATACTTATAGAGGGTGCATTCAGTCACATGACCTCAACGGCTGTAGAAGAATCACTTGAAAATCTAGGCTTGGAAACATTCAAACAACAGACAAGAGTTGGATAGTGACAATGCTACAGAGCAGAATTATCAATATCTCTATGGGCTACAGCGAGTCATCGAAGCGAGTGAATGGGGAACGCCTCAGGGTGGAGTAATTTCTCCCCTACTTTGGTTACTCGTGATCAACAACATACTACAAAAACTGGACAATAGAAGGATTATAACCGTGGCGTATGCGGATGACGTGATAATAGTGGCGTCTGCTTTGTTTCTATCCATGTTGGGGAAAATCATGAATGGGACCTTGAAATCACTTAACGACTGGGCCAGTGGGAGTGGTCTTGGAATGAACCCAAGGAAAATTGAGGTCATGCTTTTAACCACGAAGACAAATATACCAAAGTGTAATCCTCCTCGGCTAAGTGGAATAGAGATTCCACTATCAACTCACGTCAAGTACTTGAGTGTGATTCTAGACCCTAAACTATCCAGGAAGCGTAACATAGAGTACCGCGTACAGAAACCAACCGTTGCGTACTACTCTTGTTAGAAAATGTTCGGAAGCTGACCGAAAATGGTGCCTCTATACTCTCCTACGGAACAACGGTCTGAAGGCCTGTCGCGAGGAAGACGTTCACCATGAAACTGTAGTATAGAGTACAGAGATTAGCTTGCATCGGCATGACAAGGGCATTGAGGACGTGTCCAGCTGAAGCCCTTAATGCAATGCTTCATATTATACCAATTGACATTCACATAACAGCTAGTGCGGCCTGGAGTGCTACCCGACTATATGCTCTGGGAATCGGGAAGAGCAACGCGTATGGACATGAGAGAATACTACAGACAATCCCATGAGAACTCACTATAACCACCGATTACTACACCCCCTCATTGTCGTTCGATAACGTATTCAATGTCAGGTTTCCAAGAAGAATAGAGTGGGATAAAGGGGAACCACTGATAAGTTTTGACAATCAAAGTATTTACGGACGGATCCAAAATGGAATGTGGAACCGGCTCGGGTGTCTTCTCCGAAGAGGTAAGCCTCAATTTATCATTCAAACTCCCAGATAAGGGCAGCGTTTTCCAAGCGGAGTTACTGGCCATCAAGGAAGCCTGCGCCGAACTTATACTACAACGGAGAACAGAGCGCATTGGAATATGTGTAGATAGCCAGGTAGCTCTCCTATTACTTAAATCTAACAACACTGCATCTAAACTCGTTTCCGTATATAGGGATCGATCTAGGTCGACTTGCCAACGTGGTTCTTACTTGGGTACCAGGCTACAAGGCTTTACTTGGGAACGAAAGGACAGACGAATTAGCCAGGGCAAGATCCTCTTCCACCGAACTCCATATGGTGTCAGTCGCAAAGCCTATAGGGTTGGATAAAAGAGGTATTTTCCTGCATTACCTTGAAAGAGCAAAGGCCAGATGGGATAGGACAGACATGTGCCCCATATCCAGAAACACATAGCCGGAATATAACTTTCAGCGGACTAACTCTCTGATTAGCCAAAATTGGGGGAACATGTCAAGTTTAATTGCCGTGCTAACCGGACACTTTACTTGGGAACGAAAGGAACGTTTTTACACATGATACAATCATACAATTGTGTCGACAATTCCATACTGTAGATTTATTTTCACTTTCGTTATTACACCGACCTCTTTTGCAAATTTCACATAAAATACTATATAAATGTTTTTGTATGTGTGATGTTTTTACAGTAGTGGTCACTGGCATAAATACGAAATAAAGAATATGAATGTTAAAACATTTTTCCATTTCCGCCCCATACCAAACAAAGCAGACACACACACCAAAAAAACCATCGTCTGTGGCCAAAACTAAATATGCAATTCGCACAAAACCAAAAAGGAAAACATTAAAACAAGGACACATAGTTAGGAAATGTAAACGTTGAGACCATCGACAACAAGGACACCAACAGAAAGTAAAATGAAATCAACAACTCGAATAGGAAATGACGACAGGAAACTCATATTCTTAATCTTAATAGCGTCACATTAACGCAACAACAGTCAACGCCCAAAAGTAAGACGTCGGGAGCACCCTCATCATCAGCATCAGCATTAGCATTAGAGTGAGAAGAAGCAGGTGCAGTAACAGCAGCACCATAATCATGATAAATTTTCTTGTTCCTATCCATGCGTTCGTCCTTCTCTGTATGCCAAAGCATTATCATAAATAATAAAATACCAAAGTTAGAATAATTATTGTATGCATAAGAATTTCTAACATCAGACTGCTGTACTACCCCTCACTTGTGCTACAGTACCGATGTTTCAATCTTTTTCAGATTCCTTGCCGGAGCTTCCTGGACATTCTTACCCTAGCTTACTGTTGAATGCCTCAGCTATTATGATCGCATTTCAAACATTTGCACATATGGTCGGTTGTTAAGTTTGGTTGTTCCTCCACCCACTTTAGATTTTGGTTCAGACATTTATGGGAAGAGGGTTTAAATGGATGCGGGTGGTCGGCATCAGGGGCGTATGAATAATTTTGGAATGAGGAAGTAGATGTTTAGAAAATATTTTCTGCGGCAATCCAAGTCTCGGAATAATAAATTTTGAACTTCCATGAAGCACAAAATTCGGTGTTGCACCGACTTATCCTTATCTTGATTGCTATTTACAGTGTTCCGCAATTAATTTTTCATTGTTTCGTTTGGCTTTAACAGAGGTGTAATTTAATCCCAAGACAATTTAATACAAGACAAAGGACGTCGATTCCGAGAATATTCCTGTGTTGTGAGATTTAGTCAATTTAATGTCATGTGCACGAGTATTGATTAAACTTATCTTTAAGATCTTCAACAATGTTTCATTCATTGTTCATTTAAATAAAATATAACGTACAAATAAAACGGTCACGGCCATCATACCGCATCTACGAATTCCACCAAACGATTTCTTTTGCCGGAAAAACATTTAATTTGATTCGATGATAGTAGTCGGATTCTATTTTTCTACACGCATCGCTGTATGTTTTTCGTGGTCTTCCTGGACTGTGCGTCCATTTCGGGTTCCATTCAAGCGCAGCTTTAGGAATATCTAATGTTAGACGACTGATACATGCCCAGTTTCTTCTACCTATACACACTTCAGTAGAGCTGTTTTTTCTGACAGCTGAGACTTTTCTCTGTCCCTACACGCTACAAACAAATCGCCTCTGTAATATATTCTCTCAAACACATTCTGCAGGAACCATAAATATGCTTGGAACACACTCCAAATATTCATATATTTCCAAGTCCGAAACTCACATGTATTTAAATGCAAATATTAGTATGTTGACTTGCAAAAATGTGTACTTTTCCGTGGAGCCATAGGCGCGTTTAATCTCAAACATGCACATACTTACGTCGAAGCATTCGTATGTTTCCTGCTTGACGACTGAATGCAGGAAAACTTAATAGATGAGTCAACATAAGAAACACTGAATTCGTTATAAAACACCGACTGAAAGAGTAGTACACAAATACAGTTAATTGAGGCTGAGAAAAATCTCTCTTTCGCTCTCTTATATTACTTTATTCTTGACAGAGCATAGTGACCAAAAAAAAGGTATGTTAACATCCGTTCTCTGACCACCTTACATTGCTTCCGATGACGGTCACTTTGTTTATTGATGGTAAATCTAGAAAGCGCATAGCTCTTTGGTTGTGAGAAGCTCTACACAATCTCTTCATGGGGTATAGTGGGAAAGCAAGTTTTCCCGTTATAGCTTTCACCGAGTCTGATCTTAAATGTCTTTTTCATGTTTGTGTCTTGGATCATGTAGGTATTCTGCACAGGTGTCCACGTTTCCGAATTTCTGTCCAGAATTCGAAACTAATACAAATTTATCGTGACCTCTTGGACCATCCTTCAGGTTTCGGTCATCGTTCGAACAATGTATGGCGAGGAATTTTGACTGGTAGCTATGTGTCAAATTTGCTCGATGAATTTGATCATACAATGTTGATCTAAATGGCCTTTCAGCTAGCCTGTATTGAATTTTAGGCATTTGCTACTGATACGGTTGACAACCGCTGGACGGGCGTGGATGATGCCCACTGAGAATTAGGGGTTCCAAACACACCGTTTCTTCGCTGGTTGTTATTACCAGAGTATATAACGCAGTGACCAAATGATTATTAAATCAGTTTATTTTCGTCAGTCCTAAGATGTCCGCATTGTAGAATTCGATAAACATTTGAACATTTGTGCGGCTCTTGTACATAAGAACGTGGGTTAGATCCCTGCTCTTTCGACGATGGACACCTCGCTTAGTTATGGGAATTCTATCGAATACTTCTCAATAGTCCGTTCGGAACCGGTGTAAACCTGCAGACCCCAATCAGTGAGTGTAACACTAGAAAGCGCTCCGTTCACTTGTTGTGAGAATCTATCCCCAATCCCTTATAAGCGGTTAAGCGGATTAAATGAGCGGTTCACTTGATATATTCACAGAAAAAATAACTGCATTTGCCGTAACCCAATTTCGAAGTTGTCACAACCACATTAGATGTCCTTTCATCTGAATTAGAGGTTGTCGAATTTCAGTTGTCGGGTATAAATTCAGTCGTGACAACCTCAATGCGGTTATAGCAACTGCAATTCAGTGGCAGCAGCGGTTGTTAGAACTTCTCTTCAAACAATTAATTCTATGAGTGTTGTCCTAGGGCAACAACAATTTCTAGGCACGCATTAAAGTTAAGCTCTAGGAAATATGTTGTTCTTTGTTGTATCCTTATTGCACTGCCGTCAACAAGCTATTCCGGATGCTCAATCAATTGCTCTCTCAATTTGGCTGGCATCAGATCGGAGTCTGAAAATTACACTACCAGAGGAGAGTTAGCCTAATGCCGGAAGTAGTGAGATGCTTGACAATTTTTCAGAGGAATTGCTACAAAGAATTTTGGACAAAATGAGAAAGACCCCATTCTCCAAACGATTATTCATTACAACTGCAAGAATTGTCTGAATATCACTGTTTCAAATAGCGATTCTGAGTCAATCCTCAGGATTAGTTTTGATCGGTTTGCATTTCACAGTCTGTACTAAAGGCAATGACTTTGTCCAATGGCATTGTCTGCTGTTCAGTCGTCACTGGATGTTTTGAATTTATGAGTCCTGACAAAGGCGTCACCGTCGGTGGTGCAATGTTTAGTGTGCGTGTCTCTGGTATATGAGCTCCTGGGTTCGAGCCCTGCTCTGATGACCTTAAACTTCTTTCGGCGGCGGTCACCTCGCACAGTGACGGCGACACTATCGTGTAGTTACCCATGAAAAAGCTTCTCAAAATATCGTTTGGAACCGGTCTAAAACTGTAGCTTCCAATCAGTGAGAATAAAACTCGAAAGCGCACAGGTCGCTGGCTGTGAGAAGCTCTCCACAATTCCCTCATGGGAAGTAATGGGAAATCTTTTTTTTTTTGATGTGTTAACATCTGTAGGTGCAGGTAGGGACTTAAGTCACAAAATGAACACATCCAAACACAGTTTGTCCGACTGCGATCATATAGTTTGTCTGACTGCGATCACAGATTGTTTGGCATTAAACTCCTCCGAAACGGCTAGACCGATTTGTACGAAATTTTGTGTGCATATGGGGTAGGTCTCAGAATCGGCCAACATCTATTCTTCATATCCCTAAATGATAAGGGCGACCCACCCCTATATAGACCATAGATTTGTCGGACTGCAAAACACAGATTGTCAGGCTGCGATAAAACACACACTGATGTAGAGGCAGCGAATAGTTGTCCTATGTGGGTAAGGAGCACTCTCAGAGCAAAGAGAATAATGCCGTAGTTATACGTATATAAAAATGAGATAGTAAGAGAGCAACGAAAATTGTGTGAACTTGTGTAGCATATGTACGAACATAACAACGTATGTACATGTGTCTTTTGCTTTGCATTTTCTTTGTTTTTTTTTGGGAATAAAACAAAAAGTATTAAGCAAGAAAGTAATGACACATGTGCTTGCACTGGTCTTTAAATAATTTTAAGTATTAATATTATTTAAATGTAACGTCATCATATGATTGAACGCTGTTTTTTTATTTTCCAATGTAACATTAACGAATGTGTTCATAGAAATCGAACAGGTACCGTGTAACAAAAAGGTGTTAACACATCACCCGTGAATTTGAACACCTTCCTCTATCGTGGCAATCCATATTGATTTCGTTCTTACAATTGTTGGCTAAGCATCTTCGTCTAGCCCTTATAGCTGCGGTAATTCTAACACAAAATATCATGGCCTATGTAAATTCAAGTTCTACCACCACGATCGAATGAGGGCTCTACATGTTCTAGGACTAGCTTTTGATCTTTACAAAACATTAAAAACACGGTCTGTATATTTTCTGAATGGACTCCAAATATTCAGGTGTTTCCTTGCCCTAAACTCACTTATGTTTGAATACAATCATAAGCATGTTTGCCTGCAAAGATGCATAAGTTTAAGTGGAGCCAAATGCGCGTTTCATCCCAAACATCCACATACTTACATCGAAGCATTCGTGTTGTTCCTCCCAAACGAACGATTGACGACTGAATGCATAAAACTAAAATGGAGCAGGCCAATCAATATAAGAAATATTCTATTCGTTTATCCACGCATTCAGGAAAAGAGTTATGTACACGCTGAAAAATCTGGCTTTTTTTGTTGTTGGTGTCCAAACACATTGTGTGTGCTCTTCAATATTAAATTTTTGTGACAAAATTACCAATAGGCTATAAAATATGTTGTTAGAAGTCTAAAGTGACTTTGTTTGTTGGAAACGGTTGAAAACAAAAATGTGCCAGATAACAAAGAAACAAACAAATAGCAGATCTTCAACTCATGAAAAAAAACGATTGCAAACATGCACATGTTTCCTGCAATATGTTGCTGGAGCAGTTTTTCAGCGTGTACTTGTAATAATACAAACTGATAAAAATCTCTCTTTGTCCTCTTTTAATATTTTGGTCTCGACAGAGCACAGCGATACAAAAAGAATTGTAGCAAACAGTGCACCACACACAGCTGTATTTGTATCACAAACAGAGCTGTATCACCAACACATATGTCTTACTATATTAGATATTGTGTCTGCAACATGTAATGTTGAATAGCAAACACAATGTGTTTGGACACAAGCATACTATACTTGCGAGAAACTCCAAGCACATATTATATTTGCATCCAAACAAAAAAATACAGATTTTTCTGTGTGCAGGAATGGAATGATTTGAGATACAACTCCGAACAAAACAAATGAAGTAATGAAATATTTGTGAGGTTAGGTGAGTCTTTGGAAGGGGGTAAATACCAGGGTGAAGGAATAATAAAGTGTGAGCTCAATTTCGTTTAGAAGTAAATTTGTAATTTGTGTTCACAACGGTGACAATATCTCATGACGCAAAACCTTTTTGAAAAATAATCGATTTCAATTAAATTATTGCGCCAAAGTCTAATATTTTATTTGAGTGTGAGTACCTTATAATACTCCATTTACGCCTCCACTGAGTTCAGGCACAGACCATGTGTCCTGGTTAGACACACCGACACCATGAGATCCTTGTTCATTGTGTATGCGAGCGCGTGTTTGTGTTGGTATAGTATATTTTTCTAGCATGAAAATTTTATTTTATGTTTTCACAATAATATGCCAAAGGCCATAGAAAATATTAGTTTATTTCTTACACATGTAACATATCATCATGTCCTTAAAGCCGAGCAGCACTTAGACACACTTATACAATTACACTTAGGACAAACACAGCCACACGCACAAACACACCGGCATAGATATGAGGGGATAATGCAATGGTAAATGATAGTAGTAGTCTTCTTTAGAAGTTGTTCTCATCTGCTTCTTCATGGGCTTACGTACGAACGTACATATGTACATATAAGTAAATAGTTTTCCTTGCCACCCATTAAAATTTAATTTATTTTCATTGTTGTCATTTCATATTTACTTTTGATTTTATTACATTAATATAATGTTGTTATTGTTGCCGTCGTAATTTGTGGCTTTTAGCATTTTTCCTAGAAATTTTCCCAAAGTTTCCTATTTGGTGGTTTACCATCGTTCTCGTCATTCTTCTCATTGAAATCTTATATTGAAAGAGATTTGATTTGTTTGCGGATGTTCTGTCCATTATCGAATGCAATTAGTTTTGGTCCTTTACGATATCCTGTCATTTGGCAAGTGCCACCGGTTGGTGGTTATTAGCTGGTGGCAATGAAGTTTCATAAATCTTTTATTTCGCCCCCAAAATACCGTATTGAAAACGGGATGGGAAACAATCTGGATACGAGTATTACCCAACTTTGTGTAGTTAATAATATTTTATTATTGCATTTTCTAATTAATATTGATTTATTATTTATTTATCTTAAGGAAATTAGAATATAAATTATTTTCTATTACAACAGGAAATCAATTAATTGAACACACACAGGACAAAGTTAAATAGATACTAGCATAGGAGAGAGCTTAATATCCTTAGGGGAAAGTAAATATATGAATATGCTCAATTGTTTTAAAAGTATTTAAATGTGTAGCCACAAAATTCTTTAATAATTAATTGAAGAAAAACTAATAAAATATTTTCATAAATTAATTTAATTTATTCATGCATTCTTACAGAAAATGAAATTGAAAAAAAAGGATGTGGTTTAAGAGAACTTGAGTTTCTTCCTCAATAAATGTGTTTCTAAACGAGGGAATATGCCAACAAAGGCGGCAAGGGACTGTAATAATTGAATTTTTCGCAATATAGGATTAAAATCGAAAATTTCCACGTAGGAGATTATCGTCAGGATGGTAGATAATTTTTTTGTGTTTATGTATGCTTGTGTATATACACATTAAATAGTGACAATTTTACTACAAAGGAAACAACGTTTAATATAAAAATTTTTATTTGCGGGCCGCCGGTGGTGCAATGGTTAGTGTGCGCTGCTCTTGTACAAGAGAACGTGGGTTCGATCCCTGCTCAGACCATCTTATATTTCACCTCGCTTAGTGATGGCGACTCTGTCGATTACATAGCCATGACAATGCTTTTCAAAATACCGTTCGGGACCGGTGTAAAACTGTAGGTCCCAATCTGTGAGTGTAAAACTAGAAAGCGCACATCTCACTGACTGTGAGAAGCTCTCCCCAATCCCTTCATTGGATGTTATTGGGCCCCTTTTTTTTTTATTTGCAGGAAAAGTCTAACAATTGCACTCGCTCATGAGATTAAGTTCATATTTTCGCATAACATCCCATAGAGGGACTTGGTAGGGTGTATCACAGTGAGTGAGCGGTGCATTTCCTAGACATACCCATACAAATTGGGATCTAGAATTGTACGTTGGATCCGAACCGATTTGTGAGAAGTTTTGTCGTCTCTAGTTATTCGTTCCTGTCGCCTCCACTAAACGGGAGTCGTCGAGAGAAATGTAAGGTGGTCAGAGAAGGTAGTCACGTGTAACGCACACTCACCATTGCACCACCGACATTCACGTAGACTATGTAGCAAACGAAATATTTTTCGACACATGAAATGTTTTTCGGGAAGCTTTTACAGGGATGCATTTTAGCCGGAGCTTTGTTTCTATCTGCATCCTGTTCTTTCAAATGTGCACTCTAAAACCTCTAGCCCCTATTCATTCTACCAATATGTTCTAGAAACCATCGAAATTCGTTTAACTGCATAGGTATGTATAAGTAGTGAGTCAAATTGCTCTTGGTTTATAACGGGTCCGCCAGATAACTTTTTTTTTTGAAAATTCTATAAAAAAAAACTACTGAAATTTCTTTTTTTATTTGAAAGTACAATCCTTCCGGTTAATAATGGAAAATTATTTCATTCAAATGGCTGCCTCGGCTGGCCATGCAGTAGCTTACACGATCGATCCAATTTTTAAGCACATTATCGATTGTGTGCAGCTGTATTTCACCAATGGCTTCACGAATATTGTCCTTTAAAGCGTCAATTGTCTCTGGCTTGTCGGCGTAACACTTATCTTTGAGGGCACCCCACAAACAATAGTCCAACGGTGTCGAATCGCAGCTCCGAGGTGGCCAAACGACATCAGCTCTGCGGCTGATAATGCGATCTTCAAAAACAGGGCGCAAAACATAGAGTGTAGCTTCGGCTGTGTGGCACGTAGCGCCGTCCTGTTGAAACCAAATGTTGCCAATATCCTCCCCTTGAATTTTTGTGAACAAAAATTCGTTCAACATGGCCCGGTAACGATCGCCATTGACTGTAACGGCCACTCCTTGCTCATTTTCGAAGAAAAATGGCCCAATTATGCTTCTGGACCAAAATCCGCACCAAACAGTGACTCGTTTTGGGTGCATCGGCTTTTCGATGTATGCGTGAGGGTTTTCTGTGCCCCAAATGCGACAATTTTGCTTGTTTACATACCCGCCAAGATCAAAATGAGCTTCATCTGAAAAGATGTTTTTTTTTTTTTGCCAAAATCGTCATCTTCTGTAAGTCGATCGCAGGCCCATTTTCCCTATATTTCCCAGCGTTGTTCAAGCGTATACACAACCATATTCGTTCAGCGGAAGGATAAAACTAATTATCTGTCAAATCAGACATGAGCTAAGTGTTACCATTCACGAAATAAGCACTAGTTGAAAAAAAAAACGTTAGATGGCGGACCCGTTACTACATTACACTAAACGTTTTTCCCCCTTTTTCTCCATGACTCCCCATGTTGTTTCATCTACTTTCAATATAATTGAGATTTCTGCATCAGAAATTCAAGAGAGTTACTTAATTATCAAGTCTCGAACAACCCCGGTGGGACTGGGACCTTACAAAACGAAGATAACATATTTCGCCAACCAGTTCGATCTTTTGTCATATCGCTCCAGTTGGTAATACCAACTGAACACAGGTATTTGTCGTCCTAATCCCGCCAACGGATTCTTGGTATTCCTATTTTTCATCTTCCTTCGAGTTCGGTTTCGAAAATCCTACATGGTGGTTCGTCTTCGTCCATTCAACTGACATGGCCTAGCCAGCGAAATCACGTTATTTTGAAATTGTAACTGTTATTAACGTTATCGCCTTGGTCTAATCTTGTCCTCATTTACCGCCAGACCCAATTTTGCTGACTCCTTCTCAATTCTCGAAAAAACTGCAGTAACTTCTCTAATTGTGCGCCCAATGATATCTATATCCTCAGAATACGCGAGCAGCATGTGACTTTTGCTGCTGATGGTTTTATTCATGTTGACTGCAGTTTTTCTCACAATGATCTCCATTAAGATGTTAAAGAGATCGTAGGATAGGCCGTCGCTTTGCCTAAGGACTCGCTTAGCCTCCAAAGGTTGGGTAAGATCCTTACCAACTTTCACTGCGGATTTGGTGTACGTCAAGGTCATCCTGCAAAGGCGTATAAGTTTTGCAGGAATACCAAGCTCAGACATTGCGTCGTAGAGTTTCTCCCGCATCGGGCTATCGAAGACCGCCTTATGATCGACAAATAGATGATAGGTGTCTAATTGGTTTTCTTGGGTAATCTCCAGGATTTGGCGTACCGTGAAAATCTGGTCAGTTGACGATTTTCCAGGCCTAAAGCTGCACTGGTATGGTCCAATCAGGTCGGCGATAATTGGTTTTAGTCTTTCACACATTATACTTGATAGAACCTTAGATGCTATAGATAAAAGGCTTATTCCACGGCAGTTGGCACAGAGACTCGGGTCACCGTTTTTTAAATATGGGACATAGTACATTGAAACTCCAATCGCCGGGCATGTACGCATCTAACCGAATTTTGCTAATGAGCTAATGCATGCACCTTATCAGCTCATAGCCGCTAGATTTTTACAGCTCCGCCGGTAATCCATCGGCTCCTACGGCTTTATTATTCTTAAGCCAGACAGTAGCTGTTCTGACCTCGTCTTGATTAGGAGGGGCAATCGATGTCTTCGTCCAGATTATGATCGATTGTCTCATCGTCATTGAATATCTCAGATAATGATCTCTCCATATTCTCACCATAGTCTGCATATCTGCGTTGAGATTTTCGTCCTTGTCTTTACAGAAGGAGGGCCTTAAACCATGTCCATTAGTTCCGTTTTTGACATTTTGGTAGAATTTTCGGGCTTCGCTCTTCCTGCTGTATGTCTCAATTTTCTCACTCTCGCACTTTCTCCACTGCCGTTTCTTACGCCTAAAGAGACGGGTTACCTCCTTCATTTTCTCCCTATACCGCTCAGTCGCAGCTCGCGCTGCAATTGACTGAAGGACTACCATACGTGCAGCGTTCTTTTCATCATTTGCATTGCGACACTCTTCATCGTACCACGGTTTATTGCGAATCGGTTTTTCGAAACCAAGTACGGTTGGTGCGGCAGTTTTTATAGAGTCGGAAATGGGTTTTCACTGCGGATCGGGATCGTCATCGGGAGGCTGTGGGTTCTGTGTCAAAAATTGCGAGAGCTTCCGTGAGTAGGCTTTGGCTACCTCTGGTAATTGTAGCTTTCCGATGTCCAGCTTTCTCTGCGTCTGGTTTCGTACGATTTTCCGTCTTTTGCGAACCTTTGCTGTTACCAAGTAGTGATCAGAATCGATGTTAGCTCTTCTGATCACTCGTAAGTCCATTACACTGGCTGAGTGCCTTCCATCATTTATCACGTGATCTATTTGGTTATTCGGTCTTTGATCAGGGGATACCCAAGTAGCCTTGCGGATGTCTTTATGCTGGAATCTTGTACCACTAATGACCATGTTTTTTGCCTCGGCAAAGTCAATCAGTCTTTTCCCGTTGTCGGAACTGTCAGCATGTAGACTGAAATTTCCAATAGTTGGATGAAACACATTCTCCCTGCATACTTTAGCATTAAAATCTCCTAGTACAATCTCAATGTCATGAACAGGGCAGCGGTCCCCTAGGAGCTCATAGAACATGTCTTTGGCATCATCATCTTTGTCTTCTGCCGGAGCATGCACACAAATTAGGGAAATATAAAAATATTTCGCTTTTATGCGGATTGTGGCTATACGTTCACTCACAGGATTGAACCTAGAGACTAGATGTCGCAGTCTTTTGCCAACTACAAATCCGCAACCAAATTCATGTTTTTTTCTCATGGCAACTGTAGTATATGTCGCAGAGTCCTTTTCTTGTGCAGCCATGTCCTGTCCATCGCATTTCCTGTATAGCGGTAATGTCAGCCTTATAACTTTCGAGGACATCTGCCAGTTGGATATTTGCACCGGATCTATTTAGAGTTCTTACATTCCAGGTGCATATCCGTAAATTGTCAACCAATAGGGTTTGTTTATGTTTTCCCTTTCGTTTTCACTGCCATTATGAACGGTGGCGGGGGGCACACCCAGTACACTGGGTTTTTGCATTTTACCTACTGCCGGGATATTTTATTGCAGCCGCCCATTATGGATCAGACGCTGACCAGGATGCAATATGTCGAACCTGGATTTTCTTCTTTTGGATTCTATCCGCCGTTGGTCCGTATATATGTATATTTGGCTCGTCCGCCTTCTAAAGGACAAAAGAATATGCCCGATAGCTTGATTAACTTCACCGACAGGTTGACCTAATAAGCCTGAGATGTATCAGTGATCGCATAACCAACCAGGCTGCTCATTTCTTCCATCTTCTCACTATAGCTAGCGAAGGGAAGTTTACGATAAACATACTGCGTGGAACTAGTGAGCTGCTTGGACTGCTCAATGAAGGTAGCATTTCTGGCCACTCCCAAGTGAATGGCTATCAAAAACTTTCCACGGACATGAACATGGGAATGAAGATAGGTAATATAAAAGTATTTTGGAGATTTTTTCCAGATTTTTTTCCCCAAAAATCGGGTATTCCGTACGTTTTTTGAATTTTACTTAAAACTCGATCAATAAACACAATTTTCTTAGTTAGTAAGTCAAAATTTTTAAAGAAAAACGTCCAAACTTTTATTGTATATGCATAAACCACCAGTTTTGCCAATGATTTTGCTCAATAAATTTCGTAAATTTTTGGAGGAATTTTGTAAATAACGCTTTATAACTCTTAAAATTTCTATGAACATTTAAAAAATTAATGATGCACTTGAAAAGACGGATAAATTCTATGGAATTTTTACCAAAAAAAAAATTGAATTTGCAGTTACTGTTGCAGAGTTATGCCATTTTAAAGCCTTTTACCCATTGTATGAAACTAATAATATTATAATCTGTTTGCTATTTTTGTATCGGAATTGCTTTAAATTTTTATGAAAATTTAAAATACTAATGATGAACGTTAAAAGGCGGATAAATTCCAAGAAATTTTGTGAAACAAATTTTTGAATTTGCAGTTACTGTTCCAGAGATATGCCATTTTAAAGCAATTTACCCATTGTATGAAACTAATAATATTATTAACTTTTTCTCATTTTTGAATCGGATTTGCTTTAAACATTGCTTTAACGAAAAAATCTACATGCGCGTAGTAACGACAAAGAACTACACGCAGAAAAAAACGGCCCCAGAAATATACTGCAGGAACCATAGGTATGTTTGCATATATACTTTGCTTTCAAGTAAAGCTTGAGCAAAAAATAATTTTTATGGATGGGGTACCCTAACCTATATATACACAGCCACGTACACTCAAAAGTTATAACTCTATCGAAAATTTGTCTTTTTAAATTTTAATGGTAAATTGTTGGAATGCCATTGCAGATAAGGTACTTCAAATGAAACAAAGACAACCATGTATAAGTATAAATATTTATATGATTACAAACATTCCAGCGGCGAAATTTGTGAGGCCTTCCACATATAAGGCATGCGCAATCCTTATTTGGTAATGCCTACTTTAATAAAGCCTGCGAAATGCATGATTTTGTATGGCTTTCACAGGCGTTTTAAAACAATGCCAGAAGACGCTGTTGTTCATGAAAACCTGTCTTTCCACATGTTCGCAATTCGTCGTTGCAAAATCATAACATCCGTTAGCCCAGTAGTTAAAGCGTCCGACTAAAAGTTCTAAGGTCGTGTGTTCGATTGCTGTGGCTGCAGAATTTAAAAAAATATTAATTTATAAGAATTACAATCGGTAAAGGGATAAATCTGAAGGATGAAACTAATTTGCATAAATATATTTTTTACTTCTACTTAAGTCCTTCTAAAACTACTCTTTTTGCAGGCCTTCATAAAGCCTTCTAGTAGATATGGTTGAAAGGCCATGCCTCCCTTGCCTCACTCAATGTTTAAAAGAAAGGAGGAGGTAATGTGTAGGGAAGGCCTGCCGTATTCTATGGAATGTCTACTGGGTCATAATGTCAAGTCTTCCAGGTCCTGATTACGAGTTATATCGTGAAGTTTACTTCAATGCACTTATAGCAATTCATCAACGTTGACTGTCACTTGAAAAATAAATCGTCACTCAATCCACCGGCTATGAAAATTGAATCCAGTCAATTTTGAATTTATAAAAGTTTTAAAGATTTTTTTTATTTCTCCTTGAGTTTGTGCTACATAATAAATGTATCTTGCTTACTTTTAAATGGATTTTATGTGTATTGAGATATTTTGGGAAATGTCAAAGTTGATTCTTATGTTTCATTGTGTTGGCACATGTCCTTGGTTTTAAGAAAATAAACAGACATTTTTCCTTGAATTTGTCAATTTATGACAGTGAAATTCTCGCTTTTATATCTTGCATATGATTTAACTAAGACATCTGCAATAAAATGCCATGAGAGAGCGTCATTAACTCAGACTAATTTGTGAAATTTAAATACATTCCGACAAACCGCACGTCAGACATGATTTTCAAACACCATTTCCTGCTGTACTCTTCCAACAGAGTTACACTCCAAAATAATTATATAGGATATCCATCATCGTCAAAAGTACGAAAGGTCGAAAGCAAAACAGCGTCATAAAAGGAAACAAATTAATTGTGGATTTTGTCGTTAAAATTGATTTTCATCACACGTAAAATCAATAAAAATTAAAAATTAAATTAAATTCTTACAAACGTGATGATGACAATGACGATGAATGGCGTTGAATGCCAACACCAGTCCTCGTATACCTACGGTAAAGGACAAATGATAGGTGATAAGTTTACAAAATTGTCTGCTGGGTTGGACAATTGGTGAGTTGCATATACACAGCAAGCAAAAAGTTCCATCGAAAGTGGCCTCACCTATCCATTCATCGCCACAAAGTAAATGTTTATTTCGTTAACGAGAAAATCGTCGGATGTAGAAACTGTTCCTAGTTTCAATTCATTTTTTACGTTACAGCGATTAATGGTTTATGTCGGCTTATTTCCCGGACTTTTTCATTTCCTGAGATAGTAGGAAAAATATATAAATTACCGGGATTCCGGGAATTCCCGTCTCTCATTTTTAATAATTTTTGGTTTTGTTTAGGTAAATTTTGTACCACAAAACAGAGAAAAACAAATATATAGAGGCGATAAATTCGTTTTGAACTTTGGCCGCTTTGTGGCATAATCTGAGATGAAAATATTGGTGTCGATTACGTATATAAAGCTTTAGTTTAAACTCTACAATGCTTGAATATATAATCGGGCGTATTTCTGGCAGGTTAAATCCTATCGAGATTATATATTTAAGTAAATCATTGAAAACTGTTTGAAATATCTAACCAAAAATATAATAATCTATTGAAGGTCACCTTAAAATTTCAATTTCAGAAAGTACTATGTTTTGGTACGTAGTTGTATAGATCAGATAATAGATAAGTCCGCTTTCAAAATATGAAATTATTTGCTTACCTTTCAACGACAAGAGATTAATTCTAATAACTATAATAGGTAACAATACACTTTTTAATTTCATAATAAAAACTCGTATTCCTTTACACGCTGAAAAATAACCGCCTCTGTAATATATTCTCCCAAAAATATTCTGCAAGAACCAAGTATTTGTTTGGAACACACTTCACACATTTATATGTTTGCAATTCGCAAACTCGCTTGTGTTTAAATCCAAACATTAGCATGTTTACTGAAAAATAAGTATACATTTACGTGGAAACATATGCCTGCTTCATCCCAAACTTCCATATACTTACGTGGAAGCATTCGCGTGTTTCCCCAAACCTCCATATACTTACGTGGAAACATATGCGTATTTCCTCCCAAACATAATAATATTTAGAAACAATCTATGCTTTGATTTCAAAACATACGTATTATTTATTATAATTAATTGTATCAATATAAATCCACATTTATAATTAAGTAATACAAAAAATTAAAAGATTTAAAACGGCCCATTTTGCATTTACTTCCATTGAATTCATTATTTGTTGTTTTCATGAAATGAGAATCTACTTCTCTTATGCTTCTCCTTTCATTGTTGTCGCTCACGTTTTGTTTTCGGAAGGATTCAACTAATCGTTGGTTATCACTATGCCTTGGTACAGAAACAATATATTTGTATACAAATGTAGATCATGTAAGCCAAGCGTGTATTAATTACTTGTGTTTTTCTAATCTATTTCACAAATGGTCCGCCGTTCCGATTTTCTCAGTAAAGGCTCGGGGAGACAAGAGCCCTTTCCAGTTTCTTTCCTCAAAATCGTTTTTCTCTTTGGTGGCACACAAATAATATGCGAAATATATACACAACAACCAAAGCAACCGTCCGAGCCTTTGTTTATTCTTTTTTCACTGTTCTAGTGCTTTTGATACCCTCTGTCCGATGAACCATTGACGACTGAATACATGAAACTAAAACGCAATACATCAGCCAAAACAAGAAGCACTGACTTCATCTGGAATTTACACGCAAATTCAGGAATATTTATGACATTGACTGAGAGAATAATGAAAAAATACAGATACACACTTACAAGATAGATACTCTCATTGTCCATCTATTCTCTTGCTCTCGAGAGAGCATAAACTGTTCAACAAACACAGCTGTATTTGTGTGACAAACACAGATATATTTAGGTTGCAAACACATATATTATAACATATTAATCATTGTGTCTCAAACATGAAATATTGAATGGCAAATACAATATGTTTGGTGGCGGGCCATTACTCTTGTCATGATATCTGCCATGATTTTTTCACAGAGATATGTATGTCACCGATATCGTGTTGGATCTGGGATTTGAGGTCAGGAATTCTGTCAGGTTTATTCGCATAAACACGAGACTTCACAAAGCCCCAAAGAAAGAAATCACACGGCGTTAAATCGCATGATCTTGGTGGCCAGTTGACATCAGAATGTCTTGAGATAATTTGTTCTGGAAATCGTTCCTGCAATAAATCGATTGTTTCATGCTGAAACCATATGTCATACAGCTGCATGACGTCCAGTTGAGACCACAATAACTCCGTTATCATGTTCCTGTAACAAATGCTGTTCACAGTCACTGCTATTTCGGCCTCATTTTGAAAAAATTAAGGCCCAAGCACACCGCCAGGCAAAAATCCGCACCAGACACTTGCTCGTAGTGGGTTGCATTTGTTTCTCATGAATGGCATGAGGTTTTACTGAGCCCCAAATTCCAAAATTTTGTGTATTCACGAAGATAACCTTTTTTTTGGAAAAATTGTCATTGACTTCACTTTGCTGCATTATCCATTGAACGTTTGAGATCCTGAGTAAACGGAATTTTGTTCGCATGAAGGTGAAGGGAGGTCTGTCTTTTGTCAAAATTCGCTGGGTGGTGACTCATGAGAACGATGCCGAATTGATGTTTTATGGTTTTAGGGACGCTTGTGTTTACAGCATTAATATTTTCCAGAGACCGAACGGTACGTTTACTCACAGGGGTCATACTACCCATAACCGACACAGTTTCTTCAAATTGGTTGACAACTCTTCGAATGGTTGACACATCAAGTGCACTTTCTCGAATGAAAATTCTTCGAAGTTTGCAAGAGGTCTCAGCATAACCTGCAAAATTTTTGTAATAAGTTTTCACAATTACAGTGGCGAGCAGATGTGGATACATCATAATCATTTCTTTTTATCCAGTTGTAAAACCCGTAAAAATACAACAATTTCTACCAAGTTTTTTTTTATTTTTATTCTTTATTAATTCTAGAAAAATGAAACATAACTGGATTCTCCAATATTTAATGAAAAATATAACATTTGGAACTTAAACCGAAAAAAAACTAATGTATCCACTTATGCTCGTTCGAAATTTAAATGTTTTTAATCACGTTGTTTAATATTTTGTTCAACGATCTTTGACTTCAATGACGCATTTTATTCGTTTGACCATTCTTTTAACCAGTTTCTCGATATGTTCCTTTAGAATATTGACCCACTCCGCATGTACCAGAGACCATTGTTCGTTCAAGTTCTGTGATGCATTTTCGTATGTAGCCAGTCGTTTTTCAACAAAGTTCATATATTTGCGATCAGGATAAGATCCGAACTTTGAGCTGGCCACTGCAATGTGTTACATTTTTGACTACCAAGCCATTGCTTGACAATTTTGTACGTATGATTAGGATATCTATCCTGCTGAAATATAACTTTATCCTCGGAATACGCCCTTTTGTCCACAAAACTTAGTAAATTATGCTCCAAAATACAAAGATATCTTCCTTTTTCATTAGTTCGTCGATTTTTACCAATGAGCCGATATGCCACCAAGTAAAACAACCCCAAACAATCAAGTTACCTCCTCCATGCTTCATTGATTCTTTGACTTGGCAATTCTTCAACATTTCATATGGGCGGTGCCAGAAATATTGCTTACCATCCGACTGAAAGCGATTGATTTTGGTCTGGTACAACCATATTACCCTCTTCCGGTCGTCGATGCTCCAATTTTTGTGCTCTTTGGAAAACTTGAGACGCGCCGATACATTTTTCGCGGATAATGCTGTTTTTTTTCGCTTTTCTGCCGTCGTCAGCCCAATTCGCCGAAGCGTTCTACGTGCTTTCCACCCACTAACGGGTTTGTTTATGGTTTCTGCAGCTTCTTTAGGTGTTGTCACATGCTTGGTCGGTATTTCCCGCTCCATAGCTCGAGCATCTCTATTGGTAAGCAATCTTGGTCGCGATATCCTGGCTTCTGGCGGCTCTTCATTAGTTATTGTTCTAAATTGCAGCACTGTTCGATGACAAAAACCCACTTCTTTGGCAATTCTACGGGTTGAAACACCGTTTTTTGTCATTTCAATGATTCGGTTTAATTTTGTCACAAAGTGAATATTTTTGCGAAAGATTTAGTATCCAGCTAATGAAACTATCAACGGTGGCGCAAAAAGTATTTACTCTGTTGAATTTCACTATAATTCAAATAATGGTAAACATTGCGTTTGCTTTTGACTCACGTGCCAGTATTACCAGACACCAAATACCAAAACGGGCATAAGTGGATACATTGGATTTTACGGCTTAAGCTCAAAATATTATTTTTTGCATTAAATATTGCAAAAACTAGTTATGTTTTCGTTTTTTATGATTAATAAAGAATATTAATAAAGAAGCATGATAGAAATTATTGTGGTTTTATGCGTATTACGGTCAAATGTCAAATGTGATTAGAATGTATCCACATCTGCTCTCCACTGTTCTATCGTAAACCGCTGCATTTTTAATAATCGCAATAAACATATGTGACAGCTGGTAAATTTCAGAGTTGCCACTTGCACAATAAAATGGACTAAGTTTAAAAAGTGTAATCTTACTGAGGCACTCTTTTTATACGATTGATGATCTACCCAATGGTGCGAATTCAGGCACAGTGAGTAGGCATGTGATGAGTTCGAAACTAGTCATGTCAGCGCGTGTGCTTTCCTGAATTATGTATTATTCCAACGAACCCAAGCATTTTTCACTTAGAAAAATGTACCACACCATTGTAGTATGAACGTGTCATTCATTCCATTAAAAAAAAATAAATAAATGGCCATATCGATATTTCAAATGTAGCCATAGATTTCATCAGCTTCTGTTCGAATTTAAAAAAAATATCCAAGCAATATGCAACGAAAATTGTCACTGCAATGAGAATTCTTTTGTATGGAAATTTTTGAAAAACAACGTTATCAACCAACCAAGGCAAATCCTCGTAAAACTGATTTTTCTTCTATAAAGTCTATGAACTACTTCATGTAAAAATTTAAACGGTTCAATAAAGTTGTGAGCTAGCACATTGTTAAAGAATTTTCAAAGAAGAAGTTTCGTAACGGCAACGAAAATTTTGCATTCAATTAGTGAACAATGTTTTGTGAAACTTTGTTTTTATAACAAATTTATAATAGTTTTATGAAACTCTTACATAAAATTAACGAAGTTTACGAACAATTTCATTGAATGCATTAAGTATAACAAGAATGTTTTATAAATATTGCGAAGAATATTTTTGAGCTTAGCAGTTCCGTGAATTTATTTTTGAAGTATATAAATTTTGTGGTACAAGGTCTCGTGTTTCTGGTACGATGCACACAGGTGATGTAGGGTGAAAGAGTAGTAGGACTCTACTGCAGTTCTCAATCCTTAACCTATGCAAATTTCACTTTTCCACCTGGAGTGAAAGTAAAAATGAAATTAAATCTGCTTCTGGTAATCGCATCTGTCTCCTTGTTCTTCCTCATCCTCTTCTTTTCGTTCGTTTTGTTGTCTTTCTGTCGGAGTGTTTGGGTGCAATTTTTTGTAATTAAAACTGAAGTCACATCGAACATAAAATGTTTTCATTACACATTTTCAAGATTAAAATGATTGAATTGACATAAACGTCGGATTTTAATATAAAATCACCAGAACGCAATTACAACTTAAAAAATATTGTTATTGAAATATAAATTTTTTTAATCGATATCGCTTTTTTTCTTTACTGTGGTTGTATTGTAATGTTCTGTTTCATGATTGTTTTATATTCATAATCGTTTTTCGATTGCTAAAGGTCACCTCTGCTGCTTGGCGACAGTAGTGTTTGAGTGTGGGTGGTGGAAGAGGACAAAATCGAAGTGTGTTTTAGTTGAAATGGTACAGTGATAAATGTGTTGTTTAATGCAGTTTTGCAATTTAATGCCGCTAACATCTTGCATAAGTGTTACCATAAACGATGTGCGTGAATATTGTACATGAGGGCGTAAGTTTTAGTCCCGAAATTAATCTTTTACGGAAATAAATAAATAAAATAAATGGTTTCCCAATACATCCCATGAAGGACTTGCGGAGAGCTTCTCACAACCAGTGAGTTCTGCGCCTTCTAGTTTTACACTCACTGATTGGGACCTACAGCTTTACACCGGTTCCGAAGAGTGTTTTGAGAAGCTTCGCCGTCACTGTGAGAGGTGACCGCCGCCGAAAGAGATTTAAGGTGGTCAGAGCAGGGTTCGATTCCAGGATCTCATGTATAAGAGGTGCGCACACTAACCATTGCACCACCGACGGTCACTTTTTATGGAAATGGTTATCACGGTTAGTGAGTAATGTTTGCAAACATTTCCGACGCTGCGCATAGAAATTTGTAGTGTGATTTCCGGACATCCATCCAGAATCGGACGCTATCAATTCTAACCCGATTTTTAATATATATAAAAATAATGTCAGCTTTACATGCCACATTAAATACACCATTACATTTAAAATAATAACATTGTATAACATAGGCTAATGATTTCCAGCTCCTATCATCATTTCTTACAAACAGTGATTAATGATAAACAAAACGTTCTTCCACACCACGATGATCTCACCTCAGCTCAGGAACTTTCTGGTTTATTCGCATAAACCCACACGCAAAGAAAAAACTTGTTCCTCCCAAAACGAAATCTCAGATAACTGAAGTTCGTTTGGGGACTGTAGTTGGGAAAAACGAACTTCTTTTCATCCATACATGTCATTTCGTTTGGGAGAACTGAAAAATGTTTGCAACAAACGAGTTATGAAAAATATAAGCTGGAAACACGTTTACTTGAAACGAAAAACGGTTCCGCCTACTGTTGTTTCGGTTACAGTAACCGAGTTGTAGTTGCTCCCAACTAAAAAAATGTTTGCGAGAACTGACAAACGTTTGCAGTAAACGAGTTATGAAAAATTAGAGCTGAAAAAACGTCACCAACTATTCTTTCAGTTACAGAAACCGAGTTGGAATTAAAACTTTTTTTTTTTGTTTTTGTTTAAATTTCTAACTTTTATGATTTTGGTTTCACCCATAAAGTTTGTTTTAAAAAAAGTTGGAATTTTTGTCTATCTTTTCACTGTTTACTTACACGTCTGTCTCACCTTGCATTCAAATAACAACTAAAAAGCGCTGCAAACTCCAACGCGTCAATTATCCCTCCAAGATATATTGACAAGGTGGAAGCATTAGAGTGTGTGATCCATATACTAATACTTATAGTAAACTTAATAGTTCGCTCAGCAAATTTATGACATTTGGCCTGGTGTGATATTAACGCTCGATGTTGAAAAGACTTGCTTTACTAATACCAGATAGAGGCAATGGTTCAAAGCAACGAACAAAATAACAACAACGGCATTTCGTTTTGTGTGTTAAAATTATTGTGTTAAATACAACATAAATGTATGCTAGCAATAACAGTCAATAAAAAAGTATAAAACACATTTAAATTTTACAGTTTTTCACCAAAACGACATGAAAAATTAAAGCCACAAGTTCTTGTAATTCCACCTGGTGTATGCCACTTTTCGTCAAACATCTCTCTATCACACCAACTGCATCAATAACTGGGTGAAAGGAAACGTCAGATGAGCTAAATATTATCTTTAGTATGATTTACTCTATGGTGTAATCACTTTTATGTGTATGCATGAGTGTGTATGCCAAACGAGTGGATAGGACTGTGTATACAGTCGACAGAATGAGAGAAATTTACGTTCTTCGTATCCTGTGCTCTCATTAGAAAATGACTAACAGTAATTTTGTACGCGTTTTATGCAAACGAGAACTCGTTTGCAACGACATGATACACATTTCCGATATATGAGTTTATTTGGGAGAATTACTTGATCGGTTGCGATTAATAAATTAATAAAAATCAATCAAAGTATTCTTGCGGCAATCGAGCAATAAACGTCTTTTTTTTCGTTGCGTGCACGATTTCACAAAACCCCAAAGAAATATATCGCACGACGTTAAATCGTATGATCTTGGTGGCCATTCAGAATTTGTTCTGGAAATCGATGCTGCAATAAATCGATTGTTGCATGCGCGGTGTGCCAGGCCGTGCCGTCTTGCTGAAACCACATTTCGTTCAGATCCATACCGTTCAGTTGTTCCCACAATAACTCCGTTACCATGTGCATGTAATGGATGCCGTTTACATTTACTGCAATTTCGGCCTCATCTTCAAGAAAGTACGGCCAAGTCAGTCTTCCTGACCAACATCCGCACCGGGCAGTTGCTCGTTGTGGGTGCATTTGTTTCTCCTGGATGGAATGAGGTTTTTATGAGCCCCAAATTCGAAAATTTTGTGTATTCACGAAGGCATTCAGATGGAAAACACGGTCTACTGGTTTGAGCTTCAGTGCAAGTTGAATTTTGTACTCAAAATTCGCTGCGTAGTGCTTCGTGAAATTTGAGGTTGTTGAGAATGATGCCGAACTGATGTTTTTGGGCACGTCTGTAATAAGATTTCGGAATTATAATGCGTTGTAAAGCGCTCTATTTGCAACAATCGGAATAAACATATGTGGCAGCTGCCAAATTTCAGAGTTGGCACTTACACAAAAAAGGCACTAAATTTATATACGGGCGGATTTCCATCGTAGTTTTCGAACTTCCCTCGTAGTTATATGAAATATAACACTGCTTCCATCAAGTGCCATCTATTAGTAGACTACTGTCAAATTTTGAGCACGTTCCGTCATTTACTTTGCGTTTAACAGCTGTTCAAAACATACAACTTCGTGCATTTTTTTTTAAATTGGAAAAAAGTGAATTTCGAGTGCTCATTAAACATTATGTTTTGCGGAAAACAACCATCAATCAAACCAAGAAAAAGCTTGATAAATACTATTGGGACTCTGCACTATCGATTACAATGTTAAAAAAGTGGTCGTACAAGAACAAATGACGCTGAACGTTAAGATCAATACACCCGAAAATGTCGAAAAAATCCACAATTTTGTGTCGGGCGATCGAAGAGTAAAAGCGCATGAGATTGTTGGTGCCATAGGCATTTTATACGGCAGTGTGGTTTTGATTTTAAATGATCAGTTGGGTTTAAGAAAGCTGTCTGCAAGATGGGTGCCGCGTTTGCTCTCAATTGATCATAAACGTAATCGTGTGACAACTTCAAAGAAATGTTTGGATTACATGAATTGGGCTACGAATTGGTACCTCATGCGCCATATTCTCCGGATTTGGACTCCAGTGACTACTTCCTATTTCAAAACCTAAAGAAATGGCTCGGTGGAAAGAGATTTAGCTTCAACGATGAAATTATTGATCAAACAAATGCCTATTGTATGGACCTCGAAAAATCCTATTTTTTGGAAGGGATACAAAAATTGGAGAAATGTTCGACAAGTGTATTGAGGTGATTATGTTGAAAAATAATTTATTTTTTTGCAAAAAAAAGCTGTTTCATTCAAAAAGTCACGGACTTATTGATCCGCCGTATGATGCCTAGCAAAGTGTAAACCTAATTTAGATCAAGCTACAGTTCTACATCGCCGATTGTTCTAAATGATGCTGTTTAAAAATATATTCTGGTATAAATAACAAAGAATTCTAATTTAAATGAGAATTATTTAGTTTAAAATTTCTCGAGAAATAATTTTGACACATGACACCGAAAATGCAAAAACTACCGTTCAATGAATGAAAATAAATGTATGCATTTTTTTACAAATAGGCTTCGTAAATTTGTAAACTTGCTTTGAAAGGTTTCCATCCTCCATTAATGTGAGAAAGAAAATCTTTTCAGTGTAGTGGATCAGAAGTGCCAAACCGGTATCGTACACAATTTCTGACATGTTGAATGAAAATATGTTGGGAATCGCATCAAAATATATGAATCTTCATTTATAGGGGATTCATTTGCAGTCAGTTTTTTTTTTATGGCCCAGGCCCTTACAAATATAAGTACCTTAATGTGCCGGTTGGAATCGGCTAGTATAATTTTCGTAACATTTATCATTATTTGTATCGATTTTTATGAAATTTCGCAACAGCAAATGTGAAAGAGCTCAAGTTTTGCCTTCCTACCTGGCAAGCAAGTTTCGTGTGTTAAATACAACACAAATGTATACTGATAATATAAGATAACAAACTTCACAGCGCTTCACAAAAACGACTTGAAAAATTTAAGACAGAAGTTCCTGTAACTTCACCTGGTGTAAGGCAATTTACGTCAAATAACTCTAACACACCGACCGCACTACGAAGAGTGTGAAATGAAACGTCAGATGAGAAAGATGGCGCCTCTAAGTGACATTACTCTATGGTAGAGCATTTTAGAAATAAATTAATGTCATATAGAGCTGGAAATTTTCTCATCTGACATTTTCTTTGCCACTATTCGTGGTATTTGAAGTAAATTGATTTACACCAGGTTGAATTATAATAATTGTTCGCTTAAAATGTTCGTGTCGTTTGATGAAATACTGTGAAATTTAAACGTATTTTGGACATTTTTGTTATATTTCATTAGTAGTATATATTTGTGGTTCATTCATATAAAGATTTTACCACACAAAAAGAAATGCCGTGGTTGTTTGCTTGTTGGTTGGTTTGAACCATTGTCCCTATCTGGTGTAATTAAAGCAATTCTTTCCAACATGCAACCGCCCGTCTGCAATACACAAAATGTCATCAATCTACTGGGAGACTTGGCTACTCTATACGCCATTACTCTACGATTTTAGATACATGAACTTTTTGAAAATGCGTCAACATCATAGAGAAATATATTGTATAGAGAATATATCTCTCTCACCGAATTTCTGATATTTGGCCGTTGGATGTCGGAAAGAATTGCTTTAATAAAACCAGATATAGGCAATGGTTCAAACTACCCAACAAGAAAACAATCACGGCATTTCGTTTTGGGTGTTAAAATTGTTGTTTCAAATACAACACAAATGTATACTAACAATAAAAGATAACAAAAAAATCAATGAGTGTTCGAACTTATGGCGATGTTTTATTTTTGCTATCTTTTGCTATTACACTTTCTTTTTTATTACATCTGCTTTTACATTAGATGTTATATCATTAAAATAAATAAAGCAATATTTACCTCACTGAAATAATTATTTTTGTTTTGTCATAAAGAGAGCGATGACAAAAAGTATTGAATAATATAGAGAACTTATTGCACTCTATTTCCCCTCTCACGTAGAGAGCCTAAGTAAAAGAGCATAAACGAGTTTAATTTTCTTTATAGAATATTTCAATATAAATGTACCATTTCGACAATGTTATTACATAAACGAATACAAAAAGCATAAATGTTTTAAAAGGCATCAATGTATCACATTAAAATTATGAATGGACCAAAAGGTATCACAAAAAGAGAGCAATACGTTTCGAATCAGTCGCCAGTGCGTTTGAATCACACAATTCGTCCCATGAGTCCTCTATACTATTCCATACTCTTTGCCGATAACAACCTGCTTGTTTGTTCGCTGTCGCTACATCAATACCATAATACTTATTTTCAGACAGTGACTATTGTTGTACAACAACCACGTAGGTAATGCTAACGCTGTGTGTCGTTTGCATGTGTTCACTTTGATAGATTGCCCTACCCGAGCCTATAGATGTTAACACATCAACAAGTGCAAAATACCTTTAAACTTAATGATTCTCCAACAAAACGACATGACAAATTTAAGTCACCAGTTCTTGTAACTCCACCTGGTGTATCACACCGACCACACCACGAAGAGTACGAAAGCAAACGTCAGATGAGACAAATTTTCCATCTTTAAAGGATTACTCTATGGTCAAAATTTTATATATTTTCCCTGGTACTTGTGTTGGACATGTGGGATAGGGGTACCCTGACCATAGCTTAGTGGCGTAGGGTAAAAAAAAACCGGAAAATATTACACCAAAAAAAAAATCAAAACAAAAAAATTGCTTCATTTTTCTTTTGAGAGGTTCACATGTCAAACGTAGATTATTTCTTGTGTTGTGATTGACATATGCCAACGGTTAACTGGCGTAACTCACACTTCTGCGCCCACGTACGAAAAAAGGACCTCTTTTTCATACAAGTATATCCCAAACACACACTCGTATGTTTGAATACACACTTAATAATATTTTGACAGTAACATTGGTGTGCGTTGAATTCCACTCATTGACTTATAGACAGCTGAATGGGTTGGGATGACTCCCCACCCAGATGTGATGCGTGTGATACATTTATGTACATGTCGATGGAATGATGTTGCCACTGCTGCTGCCGCCGTGGGAGTATTATAAATGCCCTGCCGCTGATGTCGTTTTGTCTCAAATATACGTATGTATTGAATGTTTGGATCAATATTATTGTATTTGTCAGGATATACAATGTCAGCAGAAAGTGAAAGTGAAACTCAATTGGTTTTATTTACGGCAAATATGGCCAATATGTATTTGTAACAAGAACAACAACGACAACAATACTCTCTAAAGGCATTTTGGTTTAATAACAAAAAAAGTGAACAGAAAACAAGAAGAACAAATTGATCAACGAACCGTAGAACATACGGTGAATTAAGCTCTTGAAGGATGATGATGAACATTGGACAAATAACACGGGATGACGATACACATCAAATTAAAGTTACGACGATAAATGTATTTTGGTTGGACTGAATTATTAGAATAATGCCCTACACTACTCGAAGATTGCAAAAAAATTGCAAAAGTTATTACAAAAGTCATGCAAGGGACCCACAATGCGCAATATAGAAGACAGATGAAAAATTCAAATTCAATATCGAGCCAGAAATATCAAGGGCAGCAAACAATCTATAACTTTTCCTAGAGAAAATATTTTGAATAACGTTTGATGTGTTTGACGGTCCTAGTCTAAGACTTTCATTAAACATACAAACATACATACATACGTCGAACCTTGAACTCATCTGATATTAACAGCCTCTTTCTCTTTGTCGAACGAAAGCTGCCGTTCGTATTCTAGACGAAAGAATTTAAGTTTGGGTTCCACAATCATGTCATTTCAAGTCGAATGAAAACATAACATTTTTCAAAACTTTTCAGTACGAATTCTGGTTTCTCCGTTTCGAATGTGTTGTCAGTTGGAAAGAAACATAGCGTCAGCGAAACGAAAATTTCTACTTAGAAGAAACCAATTGGAGTCGAATGTGAGTGACTGATTTTCGTTCGCTTAGCTTTGCGTTCGAGATAGGAAAACAGGCTATTAGTTTTTTACAATTTCAATTCAATTGGCTGTAGAAGGAAAAGCTTGAAATTAAAACGCAATACATCAGCCAAAATAAGAAACACTGACTTCGTCTGCAATTTTCACGCACATTCAGGAATATTTATGAATCACTCACTGAGAGAGTAATGCAAAAATACAGATACACACTTATAAGATATTCACACTCTTTGCCCCTCTTTTATTCTCTTGCTCTCGAGACAGCGTAAACAGTTCAACAAACACGGCTATATTTGAATCACAAACAGCGATATATTTGGGTCACAAACACATATGTTATATTATTACCATTGTGTCTCAAACATGTAATATTGAATAGCAAACACAATGTGTGTTTGGGCACAAGTATTTTATATTTTATATTTGCATCCAAACAACTAAAAACTACAGATTTTTCAAAGTGCACAACTATTCTAAATTTCAGTTGTCACCAGCTTTCCATTGCAATCTCGACATATCATCCAATATGCTATAGCGCACAGTTCACGAAAATACCAATCTTAATACTACAACTCTTACACATTTTGGGCTTTCCTAAACTGCCCACAATGTCCACATCTTAAAAAATGAGCAGTTACAGGAGCTAACGTCAACATCAGCAGCGGCAGCGGCAGCAACATCGAAAAGGATAATGGCCCAGCGTTTAGCTTGTGCCGGTTGTGATAAATGATTGTCATAAATAAAAATATTTCATGTTGGCTTGTTTTTTCATTCTCTTTTCCTCTTCATTTCACTCTCATTCTTTATCCATTTGGAGCTATCGTCCCCCCGGTACGGGTTGCATCGACCATCTCAGCTTCTACGGCTGTGGCAGTTGTGTACAAACCGTGGATTTTAGTGTAACGCCGGCCACTTTAAACGACGGAAAATTTTAAAAAGTCATTAATCAAAAATTGATGGCTTTGTTTGTTGCCTAACTAACTATATGGGTTGGGATGTTCGATTACAAACAATATTTGCTTAAATTTTTATATGTATATTTGTTGTTTCTGCTTAAAAATAACTTTATTATTGCCAACATTTGAGCGTTTAGGCCGAAAGGGGCGGGACAGCTATTACAAAAGTTTGTTGTTTCGATTACAATAAAAAAAAGGGCAGTGATTAAGACCAACCATTACACATTATAACAACATTTTTGATATAACAATTATCGTAAAAAGTTTGCTAAAACAATGTTGGTTTGAATGATGATGATTTGAATGAGAATTATGTCAATCAAATAAAAATTACATTTTGAAGGGACGAATGTCAAAAATTAACACAAAGGTCATTAGTGATCGTTTACATCATTAATGGTGGGTATAGTTATTTGGGTGACCATGAAATAGGGTATATACATCTATACAGAGTCGAGGTTGTGAATAAATTTGGAGAAAACACTTTACTCGACTGAATACGATAACTAACAACAAATGTGGACAACACGTTTTAAATATATGATGTATCACAGACGTGTCTTCTATGACCATGGGCTTGGTGGATAACTTTTTATCTGACTGATGAATTTGAAAAAATGTTACCAACTATTTTTAAAAACATGATAGTGATGGGAACAGCTTGCATTGCATTCTTACTTGGCATCAAGAAGGGTGGCAAAACGACAATAAATGTATGACAAGTCTGTGGTTCGCTTAAGAATCAAAGCATTTCAAAATTTCTAAAAATGTTGAAAATCAAAATCGCTATCGAATACGATATTAGAAGACTAGAAAAAGTAATCTGTCACTCTCTGTTACGAAAGAATGCTCAAAATACACAATTGGCATCTGATTATGCATCCATACAATAGCAATCAAATGGCGCTTGATTATTTGCTCTTGAACATAAAGTGAATTCACAGTCACTAAGAAATAGTTTACATAGAGTAATGGCTTATAGAGTAGCCAACTCTCTAAGTAAATTGATGACATTTAGTGTTTTGCAGATGGGCGGTTGGATGTTGCAAAGTATTACTTTAATAATACCAGATAGAGGCAATGGCTCAACCCACACAACAATATATCAGCAAAGGCATTTCGTTTCGTGCGTTAACATTTTTGTGTAAATACACCAGAAATCTATAACTTTACTTTTATTGACTTTTATACAACCTTATGAGGTCAAATGTCATACACACATGAATTAAACAAACAAATCAACAAATTAATTAAATTAAACTTATTTTAACAAATTTCTCCAACTGGTTCTATCCTTCGCCTTTTCACGCCAGTTGCTAACACCAGGGATGCGGAGGGATTCTTTGGCCTGGTCTTTCCATCGGAGTCTTGGTCGTCCTCTTTTTCTGCTTCCATCGGGTATGTTACCAAAACCCTTTCGCGCTATCTCATCTTCATCCATTCTGATAACATGACCTAGCCACTGCAACTGGCCTAATTTGATTCTCATAGAGATGTCCACGTCAGAATATAAATGATACAGCTTTTGATTTCAACGACGGAATATTTTACGGAGAATTTTCTTCTCGAATACTCCCAGGTGTTTTTCATCTGCTTGCGATATGACCCAAGTTGCGAAGCCATATGACACGACTGGTAAAATGAGAGTCTGGTATAGTTAGACCTTTGTCCGTCGCGAGAGGGCTTTGTTTCATACTGTTTGTTGAGCCCAAATAATCATCTATTTGCAAGCACAATTCTCCTATTTATCTCCAGGCTGACGTTGTTGTCCTTGTTCACGGCGGATCCAAGGTACACAAATTCATCTACCACTTCAAAATTAAATTGGTTCAAGTACGAACCTAGCCGAGAGGTTTGTCCAGTCGTTAACACCATCAATGTCCTCATTAACCTTCGCTGATAATTTTCCGATTCTTGAAAATTTCGCCCGATGATGTCTATGTCATCAGCATACGCCAGCAACATAAGGCTTTTCGTTTTGATGGTCTTGTTCATATTTACTGCAGCTTTTCTCATTATTATCTCCATTAAGATGTTGAAGAGATTGCATGAAAGTATGTCGCATTGATGTATGTCCTCGCTTGGTGCAGAATGGTTCGGTGAGGTCTTTCCCCACTTCCTCCGCTGATTTGGTGTTGGTCAGCGTCATTCTACAGAGGCGGATCAGTTTTGCCGGAATCCCAAGTTCAGACATAGCTTCGTACAATTTTCCACGTATTTGGCTATCTCAAGGAGCTTTGTAATCGACAAAAATATGGTATGTATAGATTTGCGTTTCGTTGGTCTTTTCCAGGATTTGGCGTGGCGTGAATATTTGGTCAGTCGTGGACTTGCTTAGTCTAAAACCACACTGATAAAATCCAACCAAATTTTCAACAATTGGTTCTAGTCTTTCAAATAATACGCTCGACAAGATCTTATACGCGATTGCTAACAGACTGATACCGCGATAGTCGGAACATATACACGGATCAGACTTGTTGAATACAGGACATAATACACTGAGACTGCAATCGGCGGGCATAGATTCCCCCAGCCATATACCGCATATAAGTTGATGCATCTGGGCTAGCAGTCCTTCGCCACCTGCCTTATAAAGTTCAGCTGGTAGCCTATCCATACCCGCGGCTGTAGTATTCTTAAGCCGGGATATCGCCGTTTTAATCACGCCTTGGCCGAGGGGAGGTACAATCTACACTGTCTTCCCCAATCACTACCTCCTGATCTTCTGTAGAAGAATCTGAGTGGAGCAGTGTGGAAAAGTGGTCTCTCCATATTCGAAGCACACAATGACTATCGGTAACTAGATTTCCATTCTCGTCTTTGCCGGCGGGCAGCCCATTATTAGGCCCGTTATTCGATCGTCTTACCCTCTGGAAAAATATTTGGGTTTCGTTGTTCATCCTGCACATTTCGGTCTTTTCACTCTCTTTCTCTGCTCCCACTGCCATTCTTTTCTCATAAATACTTGGTTTTCCTCCCTTCTCAGCCTATTTTACCGCTCATTTGCAGCACGCGTTGTAACTGACTTTTTCGTTGCCATAAGTGCGGCGCCTTTTTCATCAGTTGCAATGCGACATTCTTCGCCGTACAATGGCTTATCCTTCTGAGGTTTTTGATAGCCAAGTTCAGTTCTTGCTGCGGTTTCCAAAGAATGGAAGATGTGCTTCCACTACGCTTCCGGGTCCTCAGGAGGGAGTATTTTGCACTACCAGGAGAGTGAGCTTTCGTTGATTGAACTTTGATAACTACGGTCTTTGCAGGTTGTCGATATTTAGCTTTCCAGTGTTCGGCTTTGTACGTTTGTCGCCCTGCTCAATCTCGTGCGAACTTTCGCAGACACCAGGTAATGATCCGAGTTTCAGTTGGGTGGTTTCTTTGTTCATTATTATCCTTGTGTATTTTCATTGCCAATATAACGGTGGCGGGAGGCAAACCCAGCCCACCGTGGTTTGCATTTTACCTACTGACAGGATGAATGTGTTTCAGCCGCCCATTATGGATCAGACGCTGACCAGAATGCAGAGTGTTGAAACTGGATTTTGGTTTCTTCAATTTTGATTCGCCGTTGGCCAGGGATGTTAGCTCGTCCACATTCAAAGGACAGAAGAATATGTAGCAGATCTTAGAATATATACACCTAACCAACATACCCAATTTTGTTCAAATACCGTGGGAGGTACCACGCCCATTTATCCAATACCGCCCATGTTTTGATAGTTTATTTTTGTCATCGCCATTACTTTGCCTGCGAAGCTTCAGCTCGATAGGATCACGAGAAAGGGTTAAAAATCTATCAAAAGTTTTTTCGGTGCGGTGCATACATACATGCATACAGATAAGCGAAGTTAACATAAAGAATTTAAAAACAGCAATTCTAACTTAAAAGACGTCAACTGATTAAATGACGACAATTAAATTTAACGGAAATGAATTTGGAAGCTGTCAATTTAAATATAAATGAAATCTAAAATACTATGAATGAAATTTGAAACATATCAATTTAGAAATCAAACATAGAAATTTAGATTTCGTCAACAAGAATTTCGCTTGACGTCTTTATATTTACGATGACCAGATTTTTGCTCGAAAAATTATGTGAGAGCGTTAAAATAAATCCATCGTCTCCTAATATATCTCATGTCATATCATATCACTCGCCTCGATTTTACATTCCAAAATCTGAAATTTGATAAAAATTTCTTTGCCTGTTGCGGACTAGTTAATTACCAACAAAGCCGGATGCGTTTTGGTACCCCAGACTCACGAAAGTTCTAACTACGACAGAGTAAAGTCTGGGATATAAAAATCCTACTAAAATCAGTTTGGAACCGGTATAGAACTGTAGGTCCCAATTAGTGAGACTTCAAGTTACAAACTACACAGCTAGCTCACTGGTTGTCAGCAGCTTTCTTCCATGGGATGTACTGGGAAACTACGTAAGTTTACAAAAGAGTTAGCCATTTTTTAACCAAATTATGCTTACATCAATGTATTTTGGAATAGCAACAGGATGTTTCAAAAAACTATAAGGTGGCGTCGTACATTCAAAACTTAAAGATGTCGGCCTTAATATGTAATTAGTTCAAAGGTTTCCAACCATAATTTCTTGGCCGTCTGTGGTGCAAGTTTATTGTGCGCGGCTCTTGTACATGAGATTTTGGGTGCTATCCGTGCTCTGACCACATTAAATTTCTTCCGACGCACAGTGGCGCCATTTGAGTGTTTTCGTTGCAAAAATCGTGTCTTTTGAACCGAATAAGATAATTGAACAATTTAAACAGCATATGATAGATAACTGTTCAGGTTGTGAAATATGTGTTTGGAAAGGGTGCTAGGCTTTATAGGTACTTACTCCTGGATTATCAAAGTTAAAATTTGCACAGAAATCAATTTTGTGGTAAGTAAAAAAAATAATTTTTTACATTTTTAGATTGTTTTTTTTTAGGCTTTTATGTTTTAAAGTTATTACCCAACAAATTAAAAAAAATTAATTTTTTTTTAAATTTATTTTTTAAATTTTCTGTAAAATATTCATCGCAATTCGTAACAGGAGGAATATCTAAAAGTCTAATCATTTCTAAAGTATATTAATTTTCGAACTCTATTCGTGACTTCACATGCCGCAGGGAAGAAATAAGTGGATCGGAAGATGCTGCAAACATGTTGAAGAGGCCCTCATTTTGGCTTACCCTTGATGCTTTGAATGTGTTCTGCAATCTATATTTTTTATAAAAATTTTTAAGGGACTCCCGTGCTTCTTTAGAAACTCTACAATTGGCAAAGACTGGTACTCAATTATTTTTTTGCCATGCCGCAATATTTTATGGACGGTCGGGGTCAACTTCTTCTCTGGATACATTTCTGCTAAAATAGATGCAGTTTTCGATGCATATTCTCCATATTTTGCAGAATTAACATTTTATTTGCAGTTTAAAACATTTAAATCATCGTTCGCAATCTTTTCACGATTTGATTGTTAATTTCCGTGATTCTAGATACTGCCTCATCATTTTCAAAAAATCTCCCTGAAGTGTTTCCATCGTTTGAGTTACCGTATCCGCACTTGGGACAGTCTACTTTTAGTCCAACTTGTTTAAAAAAGCATCCCGTATTTGCTTCTTTCTGATCTTTTCCTTATCCTTGATTGATGTATTTTCATCGATGTTTTCATCTTTTTGTGGTAGGGTGTACGCCAGTTTTAGCAAGAATTCCATACACCTTATCCTTGCGTGCAATGGTGACATTCCATATTCGTAATTCTCCTCGTTTGTAGAATCGTTTAAATTACCGAAGTTCCTCTGACTCTTTTTTGCAAATCGTGCATGACAATGTTGAGGTTGTTCCTGGTTCCTGGTCAGGTTGAACTCGTAACTACATTCAATATATTTTCCTTTTCCCATTTGCAGCTTTGTAGGCTTAATCTTGCTTATTTGTTCTTCTATGTCCTTCATCGTGGTCCTTATGAATTCTGCCAATTCCTTTGCAAATGAAAGATTATTGGTCGGCAATAATGCACTGATGACGGTCGTGGATTTCACCAATGTAGGGAAACATCACATTTTAGCCGCAACGGACCAACAAATGCCATAAACATATTTCCGTCAGATATTGTAGCGTCATCGCAAGATATCCTTTGCTTATAATCGCTTTGTCCTGATGATCCATCGCAGCCTCATTTGGTGATCAATGTCAGTTTCTCAGGAAGAATTTCTACCTCATTTTCAGGAAGACCGTTTTGCTGTATGGCCCATAAGATCCTGCAGATTGGCTTTCGCAGAGACTCCCGTAAACTCCGTATGCAGTGGTCGTGAATTTATTTTGGCTTGCGTAATATGCTTGTATCCGGGTAAAACATCAGCCCCGTGTCGGATTAAAGATGCCCGTAGTTTCTCATAAAGGGTTTTTTAACAGAGACGCTACAAAAGTAAATCGATAGGGACAGCAAACGACGCCTTCCCGCTCTTTTGACATTTCTCTTCAGTAAGGTTTGCCATTTCGTCATGGAAAGATATATGAGCCAACAACGAGCCGAAATTATTAAAATTTAATACCGGAATTTGGAGTCAGTGGCCTCAGCTTTAAGACCAATTTATGGTCGTCATAATCGTCCTACCAGATCAACAATTGATCGTCTAGTGGAAAAATTTGAATTCACAGGCACAGTACAAAATGTTCCCGAGCCAGTGAGACAAAGAAGTGCCCGCAGTGTCTGCTGCCGCTGAGGCTTCAGTTCAAGAAATCCCAAATGTGTCTCTCACTCGTCGTTCTCAAGCGTTGGACATATCTGTGACGTCGTTGTGGCGAATTTTGCGAAAAGATCTTGGCCTACATCCTTACAAGATCAAATTGACGCATGAACTGAAGCCGCTTGACCACCATAAGCGTCGTATATTCGTGAATTGGGCTGAGCAACAACTTGAGAATGATTCAGATTTTCATCGGAAAATCATCTTCAGCGAGAGGCTCATTTCTGGCTGAATGGCTTCGTCAATAAGCAAAATATGCATTATTGGTCAGACAGAAATCCACACGTAATCCATGAGTCATCATTGCATCCCGAAAAAATTACGGTTTGGTGCAGTTTATGGGCCGGCGGCGTCATTGGGCCGTACTTCATCCGTGATGATCAAGACCGGCACATTTCTGTGAATGCAAATCGCTACCGTTCAATGATAACCGAAAATTTTTTGCCCCAATTGGATAGTGTGGATTTGGAGGACATGTGGTTCCTACAGGACGGCGCTACAAGCCACACAGCGAATGCCACAATCAATTTATTGGAAACCAAGTTTGGTGAACGTGTTATCTCACGAAATGCCCAAGTCTATTGGCCGCCTCGGTCGTGCGATTTGACGCCGTTAGATTATTTCCCGTTGGGCTACGTCAAGTCTATGGTCTATGCCAACAAGCCAGCGACGATTGATGAACTTCGTACGAATATCGAACGTGAAATTGCAGCAGTATCGGCCGATTTATGCTTGAAAAGCGTCGAAAATTGGGTCCAGCGTCTGGACTTCTGCAAGCGTGCCCATAGTGGCCATGCAAAAGAAATCGAGTTCTATACATAATGTCATCGAACGTACTTTCACAGGAATAAAGAATTTCATTGGTATCTAAAATCGGTTTTGTTTTATTTAAAAAAACTTTTGTAGCGCTCTTATTAAAAAACCCGATATTTTTCTTTGGAAAGTTATAAGTCGAAAAACAGGGCCAAGGCTTCTTCGGAACCATACTATTTAATGTGGGCGTGGGAATGCTATCCTTAATCCATTTTAGTCGCAGTGGGCTTGCATCGGCAACAGATTTTGTAATCTTCAACCTAACTCTTTCACTATGCTTAGTATATTTAATAGACAGCGCGTCCGATAAATGCTTCGTGGTCAAGTCATTGGTGGCATCGGCAAGTTTCCTCTTTCTTGTGAAAATTTAACACACCTCCATACTTTTTTTTTTGGCCTTCCGTTTGCTCCTCTGGTTGATGTGGTGGGTTTATTTACTGCCAATATATCCTGGATGGTGTTTTCATTAAGCCAGTCCTCGTATTTGGAGTTGAAGTTGCGAATGTTTCGATTGCATTTCACCCATTTTGCCATATTTCTTGCATACAAGGATACAAAGATTATTTTTTATACTTTTGTTTCTCTCAATATTTCCTTATAAGCTATCGAGTTCTTCTAAAGCAGCTTCCGCCAAAAAAGTTGGTGTGGTTGACTTATAATTTTAAATTGTTCAACGCTATGTTTTCAGTACTTGTTGCACCAACTTTTAGTCGTAGACTAACGCAGGCATAATGCTTATTTTGCAATATATTCGCTTATGCTACCATGCGTAAAAATGTAAATGTGCAATTATGCAATTTTGATATTATGCACGTATCCAAATAAGATATGTTCCTACCTGTAGGGACCACAAGTCACTATTGTAATTTTTAAGTGAGGTGCGTACCTGCTAATTTCAATGAGTAGATTTTGTGCATCCTATGTCTGTAACAGAATGTTGGCAGCAGATTTTGCCAGAGGCTCTCAGGTAGACAACCGACTTAAAATACAAATTTCAAACTATTAGATCAAACTAACTGTCAGTCAAAACATGTAAGGGATGCACGCCATACATTTTCTGCAACCATGTCTTTTTAACCTGTAGAAACCAAACGCCTGTAGAAGAAAAAATAAATAATCAAAGCACATATTTTGAAAATATGGCGGAGGTAAAAAAATATAAATTTTTTTTATTGCCCGTCAAATTTGAAAAATAGTGAAAAAATGGATAGTTTTTAAATAGTGATTTACCTAGAGAAACACAAAGCAAACAGTACATTTTTTTTTATTTTTATACATTTAATAAATACATCAATCAATTAAAAAAAAGAAGATGATTCGTTACCAAGTTTTCGTGATAAAATAAATAAATAAATGGTTTCCCATTACATCTCATGAACGGAGTGGGGAGAACTTCTCACAATCACTGAGCTGGTCGCCTTCCAGTTTTAACTCACTGATTGGGACCTACAGTTTTACACCGATTCCGAACGGTATTTTGAGATTTTTCATGGCTAGATACTCGATAGTGTCGCCGTCACTATGCGAGGTGACCGCCGCCGAAAGAAAATTTGGAGGTGGTCAGAGCAGGGTTCGAACCCAGGACCTCATGCACAAGAGCCGCGCACACTAACCATTGCACCACCGACGGCCTGTTTTCGTGATATTACACCTGAAATCGCACCAAATTAACTAAAAATTGTGTATTTTTTGAAAACCGAAAATCGGTCAACTTAGAACGGTTATGTCTTCTAAACTAAAAATCTGATATTATTAAGAGTAGCATATTTGAGATCGTTGAAAAGAAGTTTCCTATAGGATGGGTTTATTTAAAATTTCATAGGCGCACATGCAAATTTTGATGTTTGCAACCTCGCTTGCCCTACGGGCGCAACTGTGCATCTTGGTGAATAAAGTTATTAAAAAAAAAACGACCAAACGCTCGAAGATTTTAATTTAGAATTTTTACGAAAATAATTTTATATTTTTTTCTGGTATGCCACCCTAATTTACAGTCAGTCCCGACTTGGGATTATATCAATATTTTACTTGCAAATAATTGACCACAAAGGCAATTAAAAGCAATCAAAACCTTTTCCATTAAAGTATCTTTTCAAAGTAAATCAATTCAAAGATATCATGTCCAATATCTGTTTAATCGTATGTCCGTCCTATCATCCTTAGTGTTGTACGAAGGGAAAGTAAATATGTAAGTGGCTCAACCGAAACTGAAAACTGACCGCACTCATGTCTCTGAAAAAATCAATACATTGAGGATTATTTGTATTTGTATCCTTACTGTAGTTACATACAGAAGTGTATATTAGTGTGTCCAGTAAATGCGAAATTAACTTTTTTTTTTTAAATTACCAAATTATGGAAGCAATAAAAATTAACGAAAAAATTCGAATCAACCAACAAAAAATTCATAAATACCCTGGACTCGCCAAATTCTGGTGGGTGAGAACATTTTAATTTCCCCATAATCGTCCGATTGTTACGCGACTTCTTTCTCACCCACGGGTCACCCTATTATAAAGTATACAATCGTCCATATATTCGTACCTTGATAGTTCAATGCCGTATCCAACTGATTGCCTGAACTTTCCATGAGCACCAAGAATGCTGCATAACTATTACACACATAACTTTTGCCTGTAAACCGGAATGTTCCTCTGACCGTAAAGAAATAAAAATATATAAACATTTTTCGGTCATAACCATAAATTTGTAATCAAAGGTCTGTTAAAATAAGATTATGAATATTGTAAACACTTGTTTAGGTTAGGGTGTTTGGGGGTTGTATTGGGAGAGCACAAGTTTGAGTTAACAAATGTGTAAAGTTTGTTAAGGAATATAATGCCAGGAATGCCAAATTTTTAGCAGAAAGTTATTATCTTCATTGAATATGTTAGTTGTATAATATTATACTTTCTATTTGCAAAATGAAATATCAATGAAATAATCTGAAAATATTGAATCTAACACGCCAAGAAAAAAAAAGTTTAGAGGTCGTTTGTCGCGACCATATCTTTTCTTTGTATTAGTATTATTGTTGTCAGCAAACGTTTATATATTTCCGGCAAATAAACAAAATTTTATTTTAATTATTTCACCGAAATTTCTTTTCCGTCAAATTTGTCGTAATGTACGTGAAGTTTAAACAACAAGCTTAGAAGTTCAGAAACATTTTTCTATGTGAAAAAAGGTTGGAAATGGTTGGATCTGAATGGTCTGTTATTCCAGCAAATGTCAATCGTCTTTTATATAGGATAATGTTTCTGACCTTGTAAGCTTGTAGTATGAACTTCTTATATATTACGACCTGGACTAACAAAACCCAGCCATAAAAATTAAATTCAATTCGTAATTTGCTTTTGCAGCAAATAAAGAAAATCGTTTATTATGAGCGAAAAAGTTTATACCCACACGCGTTCCCCTGGGAGTCCCAATGCCACAGCTGATCGACGTGGTAGTTGCAATTTCATAGCGAACCGAGTAGATGGAAGAATGGGCGATAATTTTTAAATAATTTAAATTAAAAAAGAATTTAAGATTAATTTAAATAACAATAGTAATAATTTAAATTAAAAAATTGTCGGGAAATTTTTCACTTTTGCGACTACCTAAACGCTACTTAAGCGCTACCTAAACGGTGTTAAGAATCATTCCTAGGAAGTTCATATGATTTAGAAAGTTGTTTACTGAGATCTTAGGTACATTCTGGTTGTTGATTGTTTCCTTGAATTTTGAACGCTTTGTTACCTATGGACCTGAACAGGGGAAAAATGGTAAAAAATCAAATTTTTTAAATTTTGTTGCGATTTTGACCCTGAAAATGAAGGTATATTAAAAATTTTTATTCTTTATGACAAGAGCTATAACTTTCCCTCCGAGGGTAAATCAAAATTCCGAACGGTTTGCAAGATATGTGCCTAAAAAAATTATCACTTTTTTGCTAAATGACACCGAGGCCCCAAATCTTTTGAGGCCCATAAAAAAGTGCATGACTTTGGGCAAAACTGGGAGACTCGGGTCTTTTTTTTTTGGTCTTTTATTACGTAGTGGTGCCCGTATATGGTTATATTTCCATGACTTACAAAATTAAACACAGTGTACGCAAGCAGAAGCCTACCATGCAGCAAACTAAGTTTAAATAGGGTTTGATTGATAGTCCGACCAAAAAACGTAGAACAGTGACGAAAATAGAAACAGTTATTTTCCATAAATAGACCAATTTCAATACTTCAGCACAGGTCATTGTAAATAAGAAGGAAAAACTTGTCAGTAACGGGAAAAGTGATTCACACGAGAGAGAGAGAAAGACGAGAGAAACCCCAATAAGAAACTTCAATTAGTGATAATGTAAAATTGAAGCCACCGGAACGCTGAGGCTCTGATAGGAAGAGTCACAAACTTCGAAACGACCATCCGCCAACATGAGTGCAAATCCTATTCCCGACTGTTTGCATTTTTATGGTTGTAGAAAACCCCTGATTTGTTAGCTCAAAGGGAATTTAAAATATTCTTCAAAGAAGTTTGGCTCAATCATTTTTTGTTTATCTTAAAAGTTTTTATACGCTTGTGACAACTATAACTCGTTTGGAGTAATGGATGACGCACTTGGTCGAAATAACTATGTATATAGAGGACGGATCAATAAGTCCGTGACTTTTTTAATGAAATACAGTTTTTTTGAAAAAAAAAATTATTTTTTACCATAATTTCCTTTTATCTTAATACACTTAGTCCAACGTTTCTTCAATTTCTGTATCCCTTCCCAAAAATAGGACTTCACGAGGTCCATACAAAAGGCATTTGTTTCACCAATTTTTTCATCGTTGGAGCTAAATCTCTTTCCACCGAGCAATTTTTTTAGGTTTAGAAATAGCAAATAATCACTGGAGGCTAAATCCGGAGAATATGGCGGATGAGCTACGAACTCGTAACCCAATTCGTGGAATTTTGCCATTGAGACTACACAGATGTGCACGTTTATGGTCAACTGAGAGCAAACGCGGCACCCATCTTGCAGACAGATTTCTTAAACAAAACTGATCACTTAAAATCGCAACTACATTGCCATATGAAATGCGTATGGCATCAACAATCTCACTCGCTTTTACTCTTCGATCGGCCAATACCATATACTGGATTTTTTGACATTTTCGGGAGTATTGACCTCAATTAGCCGTCCAGAACGTTCAGCGTCATTTGTACTTATGCGACCACTACGAAAGTCAGTAAACCAGTTTTTTACCATTGAAATCGATGGTGCAGAGTGCCCATAGTATTTATCAACCTTTTCCTTGGTTTGATTGACGGTTTTTTTTCGCAAAAAGTAATTTTTAATGAGCACTCGAAATTCACTTTTTTCCATTTTTAAAAAAATGCACGAGGTTGTATGATTTGAACAGCTGTTAAACGCAAAGTAAATGACGGAACATGCTCAAAATTTGACAGTAGTCTAGGAACAGGTGGTGCATGATGGCAGCAGTGTTGCATTTCATATAACTACTAGGGAAGTTCGAAAAGTCATGGACTTATTGATTCGCCCTCGAATAAATAAAAAAATATTAGATATTGGTTACAGTTTCCACCTGGAAAACATCCCATTAAACAAGGAATTTCCCAACACATGTTAGTCTCGACACAAACCAAAGCAAAAGTACCCACTATAGTTGATAATACTGGGTTGTAGCATAATAGTGTTAAAAAAGTTTTTTTTTTCATTTAGTCCCCATCCCGCAACGTACGATAAGGAACTGCGTTCCAAAAATCATATGGTAGATACCAGCCTATAACAACGTAGAACACTGACGAAAATATACACATAGTTATGTTCTATGCTTATAGTTATATTTACTTTCAAACTTTGGCCCCTGTCACACGAGATATGAGGAGAGGCAAGGAATTTTAATTATTGCCAAATTGGAAAAGGCGGCCATTGTCCTCGAAAGAATTGTCCGCCGATGCGACTTACATTTTTTTTTGCCGACTGTGTGTTTGTTTATTGCAAATTGGAGAACCCCCTGATCTGCTACCCCATAGAATATTAAAATCTTCTTGTAATTAAAGGGTCCAAAACCGAGACCGAGAAACCGTTGAAGCCGGTTATTTGCTATTACCCTCGTGCCGGTTTTTTAAAAAACTTAACTTTCGAACAAACCGGAAACCGGTTATTTGAAGTCGGTTAATCAGGTTTACTCAACTTGTGTTAATATCTTTAAAAAATTAATAATAAATACTAGGGTTTTGTATTTTTACTTTTTTATTTTATTGTTCAAGCTCAATGCCATATATTTTTATGAAATTTTTTTATTAAGGAACACGAATTCTGTCTCCAAATATGATTTTATGCTTCAGTAGGTTCTTAAAGACATTTCCAAACAATTTTTATACAAATTTCAAAATGATTTCATGCCTTGAATAAGAATTATTTAAAAACCAATACCGATTTTATTAAGCATTTCAAACATTTTCTTTTTAAAATTTCAAATCTATAATTATTTTATATATAAATGTTTTAAACTTTTCATACCTGAAAATCTCTTCCAAATTTGGATATGATATTGGAAAATTTAAATCAGTTTAATGTGAATTCGAATAAACCTTTAAAATTTTATAGTAACCCTTTGACGACCACAGGCAAGTACGTTTCTCACACCAGTAATCTGTCGGGTAGGAGAAAGAGCAAATTTTTCCGTGGGTGATTTATACAAGACGGTAAGGGCAACAATAGCGTAGTTGGCAGGTAATTTTCTAAGTGATCCGATTTGACTCCTATCTGTCGCCAAAGTGGGCCAAGAAGTGGTCTTAGAAAAAAGAGGCGAGCGTAGAGGAAACATCAGTTACGTGTTGACATCATACCTAACTTTTACAAAATGTAAGGTAGAATATCAACGTGCCTCTACGAACCGAGCATATGTTCGCCATTTAGCTAAAATCGAAAATAAAACTTCCCCAAACAAAAAAATAATTGGTCCTATTTTTTGCGACATAGCAATTATTAGATCACGAAATGAAATCAAAGGAAGCGTTTCTGGTAACCGTTTCTGGGAGTTTATAGTTCCTATGAGTCGTCTGTTCTAAACGTGTTTCTGTCCTCGCAAACTGTTCATTTTATTTGGGACAAAGGAAATTATAAGTTTGAAGTCAACAAATGTTCATTTGCCGCAATAACAAGGAAGTTAAATTATATCTAGTTGCGTTTGGATGCAAGATAGTTTTCTTTGCGAGTGGTCACTAAGCTATGCACCCAACTTGCGGATGGATGTTGAGTTTTCCTCAGCAAACATTCCTGATTTGAATTAATATCGAAAGCCAAAAATTCAGCTACATCGTTCACATTGACTGATAAACTTGTTTTATCATTTGACTTATTACAATATGGCGGAAAAATTCCATGCAGTTCGGCAAGAATCAATGTCTTGAATTGTAGTATAATGCAGGATGTATCGAAAGGATCACAACTGATTGTCCTCACTAAAGTAATTGTACAAAGCAATAACTTGTTACAATTCCATAAATAATATGTTTTCCATTTTACAGGAATGTAATCAATATATAAAAGGACGTTGGAACGTTGGTTCGACCCCACCTCAGACCACCACGTAAGTGTTCCAACGACGGTTATCTCGCTTAGTAATGGCAACAAAAAACAAATAATTTGTCCTAAAAAACGTCTCAAAGCAAAAACTGTTCGAAAAAGGAGTAAATCTGTAGGTCATAATTAGTAAAAGTATAGCTTAATTAATATGAAAGGCTGTCGCCTGTCTCCTTATGCGATGTAATGGAAAATATTTATTTACATATGAATGCATTATCGTTAGCTTGTGGTCCTTCGAACCTTATACAGAAAGAGGTTAAGTTGGAATAACTGTGAGTTCCTCCTGAGGAAGCTCACCCAAGTAGCAGTGATGCCGTTTTAAATTGCGACTTTACACTGAAAAGAACACAAAGAAAAGAATCGAATCGAATTTTACCCACTTATAGCCAACTAGTACTGTTAATGTATTTTCGAAGTAGACTGTTTTGGTAGTGTTATACCCAGTGACGTTGAGTTAACCCCTCCTCCCATTCCACTATCCGTCTTTGATCCATCCGTGTAAGACGGATTTATCTCAATTATGGTAAAGCAGAGTTTAATTATTTCTAAAGACTGACCAATAACTTACCATATACAACGTGGGTCTCTGTAGATGACTCTAACGGATGTGTACCTCTGTCTTCTACTATTATGAGTAATTATAGGGATGGCATTTTTGATTTAGGTCTCCATCAGTTAAATTTTATTAAAACTGTGAACAATAGAATACTGGATCTCGTATTTTCGAACAGTAACTGTATTTCTTTATGTAGAGTTTCTCCCATTGTCTTACCGGAGGATAAACAGCATCCAACATTTACATTTGCTCTTGATGTACAGGAAGAAAATTCTGGGTTAATCCAACGGAAAGAGCTACGTACTATGAATTTTAATTTCGCCAGAACAAATTCTGCCTTACTCAGATCTTTTCTACATAATGCAAATTGGAATTATGATGGTGGTCTTGTGTGCAAAATTGAAAATTTTTATAATATTGTCAACTCTGGGTTTTCTGCTTCAATACCTTATCATCCTTCAAGTTTGGAATCTGGGCCTGCTTGGTTAACAAAAGAATTAAGGGTTCTACGTAATTTAAGAAATATAATGAAAAGTAGATATGATAGTTGTGGTTCATTAATTTATTTGGCGAAATTCATAGTTGCTAGGAATAAATTTAACGTTCTTAATAGGAAATGTTACTCTTTTTATATCTCTAAAATGAGAAGAGTTCTACTGAAGAACCCGAAACATTTTTTCACCTTTGTAAATTCAAAGCGGAAAGTAGTTGGTTATCCGCGTAGTATGAAATTCAATGGTTCAGAGTCATCAGATGATACCGATATTTCTGATATATTTGCTAACTTCTTCCGTAAAATATATTTTCCTTCTGTTGCTTTACTACATTACCCCTATAATATTAATACGTTTAATGGCATTCCGGATATTATCTTGTCTGAGGATGAAGTTCTTTATGGATTGCAAACTTTAAAACATTCAAATTCGCCTGGACCTGATGGTATTCCCACATCAATTCTTAAAATGTGTGCTCATGAATTGTATATTCCACTCACAAATATATTTAATGAATCGTTGACATCGGGTAAATTTCCCTCTTATTGGAAATCAAGTTTCATAAGCCCACTCTTTAAGTCCAGAAGTCGATCCAATATTGAAAATTACAGAGGAATTGCAAAGCTGAGTGCAATTCCAAAGCTTTTTGAAAAATTGGTTACGAATAGACTACTTCATTTTGTTGGATGTTTGGTTTCGCCATATCAGCACGGTTTTGTTAATGGCAGGTCGTCTACGACTAACTTACTGGAGTTAACGTCTCATGTTTTTGCAGCTTTTCGTGATAAATGTCAGATGGATGTAATTTATACAGATTTTAGTAAAGCTTTTGACGCAGTTGATCATAATATGTTAATATACAAACTTGATATTATTGGTTTTCCACCTAAATTGTTGCACTGGGTATCTTCTTACCTTAGTGGGCGTACCCAAAAAGTGCGGGTTAAAAATGAAGATAATACAACTATACAACTATATCAGTAACATCTGGTGTTCCTCAAGGCAGTCATTTAGGTCCTCTACTTTTCGTTCTTTATTTAAATGATCTACCGTCTATAGCTAAATCCTCTAACATTTTGATGTTTGCAGATGATGTTAAGTTATATATGCCTAAATGCGATACTGAGGATTCCACCCATCTTCAATATGACTTGGATGGTCTCACTAATTGGTGTTTGGTAAATGGTATGTCGCTAAATCAGGGAAAATATAAAAAGCTTTCGTTTTGCCGTAGTACACCGTTGAATTTTGATTACCTTATTGGTTCTTATCTATTGGAAAATGTGTCTTCCTTCATGGATTTAGGAGTACTTCTTGATCAAAAGTTGCGTTCTGATCTTCATATTGATTCCTGTATAGGCAAAGCCAGATCACTGTTAGCTTTTATAAAAAGATGGGCGAAAGAATTTGCTGATCCGTACGTCACTTAACGTCTTTTTGTCTCTCTCGTTAGACCTGGATTAGAATATGCTTGTATTGTGTGGTGTCCGTATAATGCCTGTTACGTAGACCGCATCGAATCGATTCAAAGACAATTTTTACTTTTTGCTTTACGTGGTCTAGCTTGGAACATTGATGATTTGCCACCTTATAAAAATCGACTGATGCTTATTGATCTTCCTACACTTGAAAAACGCAGGTATATGTTAAATACTATGTTTATTGTAAAACTCAGTAGCGGTTGTATAGATTCAAATATTCTCGTGAGTTAAATAAATTTTAATGTTCCCTGTAGACAAACCCGATATTTCTATCCTATAAAACTACCGACTGACCGTTATAATTACGATTACTACAATCCTTTTCGACGCGTGTGCCTCATTTACAATGAGATCTATAATTCCTTACCCGCTTCAGATTCTTTGAATATAATTAAGCAACAGTTAATTCGTAATTAAGCGGGAACTATTATCCAGCTTGTGTTGCCAACCATTTTCCTCTGATAAACAATCTTATTATAAATTCTGAATTCTACAATGAATTGTAGCTGACGCTGAATAGTTGGATGGATCATTAGCGGTTGACGCCAGATGTTGACATTCATATCCCTCATCTTCATGTTCCAGATCTTCAAGTCCCTACTCTTCCTGTTTATCTCCCATTACGCTATTTTTCTATTTTTATGTTCCTGTTTATCGTTCCACACATATTGTTGCGACGTTCCTGCTCCAGATGTGACTGCCTATGTTATCTCCTATGATTTTATCCTAAAGTTCCTGTGAATCATTCCACTAAAATTTGTGGAGTTTGTTTACCATTTCTCTTGTTCCTGCTCATCCCTCTGTTGTTCTACTCCACCTGATGTTCCTGTTCCTCATGTTCCAGATGTTCCTGTCCCAGCTCCTGTATTGCTACTGTTTTAATTATAAGTTATTTTTTATTTTTGTATTTTGTATTATTTTTTAACTATTTTGTTTCATTTTAATTATTTTATGTTAATATTTTTTAATTTATATTTTTCTTTTTTTTTTTAAATTTTTAAATTATACAAATTTTCTTCATATTATTTTGAATTTTACTCTACTCTTTTTCTTATGTTAAATGTATTTTAATTTTATTAAGTATTATATGTTATATCTACTAAGTATAAATATAAATTTTATAACGTTGTTGAAAACATATTACCGGCTGTATCCAATTGAGGATTGTAGCTGTGAGATAAATAAATAAATAAATAAAACACGAGGCGGCTCAATAAGTCCGTGTTTTTTTTTGAGTTTTTTTTATTATTTTATTTTTCAACATAATTTCGTTTTACCTCAATACACTTAGTCTAACGTTTCTCTAAATTGTTGTATCCCTTCCAAAAATAGGATTTTTCGAGGTCCATAAAATAGGCATTTGTTTGATCAATAATTTCATCGTTGGAGCTAAATCTCTTTCCACCGAGCCATTTCTTTAGGTTTGGAATAGAAAATAGTATATATTGTATATACTAAATATTGGTTACAGGCTCCACCTACAAAACTTCCCATTAAACAAGAAATTTCCCAATATATGTTAGTCTAGACACAAACCAAAACAAAAGTCAACAATATACATGATAATAGCACCCATTTTCATTTAGCAGCCATCCCGCAATGTGCAATAAGGAACTACGTTCCAAAAAGCTTTTCTGACTTGTTACATAGGAACAATGATGAAAGCACTTGAAATGACTTGATTTTTTTTGGTTCTAAAGACTTTGTTTCAAACAACTTCCGATAATATTAATGTTAATTAAGTAGTTCTAAATGATGTTCTCGAACTATTCATGTATATGTAGGGCAACGATAGGTAAATGAATTGATGGGAGAGTAGGCTTGGGGACTAAGTTCCTGGGATTTATTCCTAATCGGAGTAAACTATCTTTTAAAGAACCATGTAAGGAACCACATTGTGCTTAACGGTTAGTTATTTTTGCAGTATCTAACTATTTAACCAATACCTATAAACAAACATAACTTTTGTCAATTTCTTCATCCTTGGCAACTCTGTTCCACAAACCTTTACAAAGGTGTAAACTGAGAAATCTTAAAAGTGTCGTTGTTATCTTTCATTTCTTATGTCTTGTAAGATAAAATAAATATAATCAAATGTTTGATTATATAAATTGAAAAAATAAAAGAGAAACAAAAAGCAAAAATAAACTTCACCTAACATCTCATTCTATCCTTGTGTTGGTTTGGTCATTCCACTTGACCATTTCCAAGAATTATTAACTTTTGCTGTTGTTGTGTTTGTGTCCTTTTTCACTTGCTCCTTTTTCGGACCCTCATCTATCTATGGGAGAAGCCATCATGATATGGTTTGTTAAAAAGCCATAAACAAATTTAAATACTTATGTGGTTATACAAATTATATATACGTATATACACACTATTATAAGTCCTTTCAGTTGTTGGATCAGCTTTGACTGGGAAACGTAAAAACTTGGTTGTGTTTGTTAAGCAGTTTTATTTAGTTTTTGCATAAGGAATTATGTATTAGTTTCTGATAAATTGGGGATTTCGTTCATACGTTTGGTAGATTTTCATTATAGTAAAATGATTTTTGTTAGTAAAACTTAGTAAAATCAGAAAACGAAGATTTTTCAATACTTGCTATCATATTTCTTTTAACGTTTCTTTCTGTGTTGTTGTTTACATTTAAATTACCTTATGAACTGCAAATTGGACTAAAGTTTGGAGAACTGCAATGCAAAGTGTTTACTAATTTTCACCCAGCAACAAATTTGAATTTAAATCAGTGAAAATCCGTATGTAGTCAAATCGCAAGTCTATTTTATAAGGGACTAAATCTATCAAAGTCAAAATCTGCTAAAACCAGATTTTATGCTGCTGCTAAAACCATCGCAGTCGACGTTATGGTGACATACTAATACGTCAGCTACTTCGTACAAAGTATGTGTGATGTTGTATTAATATTATTTAACTGTAACGTCATCATATGATTGAACGCTGTTTTTTATTTTCCAATGTAACATTTACGAATGTGTTCATAGAAATCGAACAGGTACCGTGAAGCAAAAAGGTGTTAACACATCGCCCGTGAGTTCGAACACTCATTGGATTTTTTTTAAAAAAAAACGACGGATTAACACTAATTCAGGTCGTATAAATCGAATTGCATCATTAGTTTTTGGCGTATTATGATGGGTTTATACAATTTTTTTAAAATTTTTTACTCGTAGGCTGCGATTTAGAGCTCATTTTTTGAAACAAGTTTATGCATATGCCACCATTATTCGTGAACGAGAATTTTGTTTAAACAAATTCAGAAAAATTAAGAATTACAATTTTTTTTCATAATCAACAGTTTCGTTATTTTCTCAACATAATTAACAGTTTCGCCGTTATAAATAAATTTATGAAGAAGAAAAATAATTTTTTGATTAAAAAATTAAAATTTTTTATTTTTAAAAATCATCAAAAATCCAAAACGCCAAAAATGTTGAATCTTATTACCTTCGCGTATTTAAAATAAAAATAAAATAAATGGTTTCCCATGGAGGGGAGAACTTCCCCCAATCACTGAGCTGTGCGCTTTCCAGTTTTCACTCAGTGATTGGGACCTACAGTTTTACACCGATTCCGAACGGAATTTTGAGAAGCTTTTTCATGGCTATACACTCGATAGTGTCGCCGTCACTATGGGAAAGAAATTTTAAGGTGGTCAGAGCAGGGTTCGAATCCAGGATCTCATGTACAAGAGGCACGCACACTAACCATAGCACCACCGACGGCCACTAGGTATGTACGGACACTAGTTATTTTTTGAGAAAGAGGGTTTTTAAGAAATATAAATTTCTTGGGACTGTCCGTGGACGTGGGAAGTTTCTGATTGCCATTCACTTGGGAGGGGCCAGAAATGATTCCTTCATTGGGCAGTCCAAGCAGCTCACTACTTCCACGCAGAATGTCCTGGGCAATGGCTTTTCGGAAACCTCCGTTAGCTAGCTAGAGTGAAAAGGCGAAACAAATGAGCTTCAAATCAAATCAGGTTTAGTAAGTGACTGATGTCACAACGAACAGGGCCTCCACGGTATTAGACCAAACCGTGAACGTTTATAACCGTTATAACTTCGAGGTAGTGGACGAATTTATATACCTCGGATCTGCCGTGAACAAAAACAACAACGTCAGCCTTGAGATCAAGCGGAGAATTGTGCTTGCGAATAGATGTTATTTTGGGCTAAGCAAGCACTTTAGAGATAAAGCCCTCTCTCGAGTAACAAAAGTCCAGCTGTACCAGACTCTCATTCAACCTGTCTTGCTTTATGGCACAGAATCCTGGGTCCTATCGCAAGCAGACGAAACATCTGTAGGAGTCTTCGAGAGAAAAATACTCCGAAAAATGTATGGCCCTATAGTGCACAACGGCGAGTATCGGCGACAAATGAATCATGAGCTGTATGAGCTTTATCCTTACATTGACATAGTTAAGCGGATCAAGATAACGCGATTGCGCTGGCTAGGCCATGTCAGTAGAATGGATGAAGATGAACCAGCGCGAAGGGTTTTCGAAACCGAACTCGAAGGAAGACGAAAAATAGGAAGACCAAGACTCCGCTGGAGGGAGCAGGTTGACGAATCCCTGTTTACACTTGGTATTGCCAACTGGATTAATAAAGCAATAGATCGAACTGGTTGGCGAAATATGTTATCTTCGTTTTGTAAGGTCCCTGACCCACCGGGGTTTTCCGTGACCGGATAAGTAAGTAAATTTTTTTAGAATTTGATGCCTTTTCAGGAATAGGTACATTTTGTTTAAAAAAAAGGTAGTTTTTTAATACAATTTTTTGTAAGACAGTGTACTTTTTTAAGACAAGGTACTTATTTAAAAAAAATCTTTTTTTAAGAAAATGTACTTTTTTAAGCAAAGTACTTTGTTTAAGAATACGAATAGGTATTTTTTTTTTGAGAAAATTTACTGTTTTTAAGAAAAGCACTGATTTAACCCTTTCGACCCCGCATCTAAACCAATAGGCACAACATTTTTTTTACCTCATTTCCTGGCTTCATATGCCTATAAGCAAGTTTGGGCCGTTGTGGAAGTATTTTGGGTGTAAAAAAATACGCCAAGAAATGTTTATAATCAAGGTCCTTGCCTTTTTGCGTATTGCTCAAAAGCACTTTTTACGTGTGATACTATAGAAAACAATTATTTTGTGTATTGCAGCATAGGTGGATACCACATTTTGCGCATTTTGATAGTAGCCCTCCGTCTTACATAGGCAGCATCGACCTTTTTCTCGCCAAACCATCCAATGATCGCTTCTGTCATATCTCTTTGCAGTTGGGGGCTCATGTGCTGTTTGACGACGTTTGGAACTACATGCCTCGGATGAAGATTGTGATGCTGCATCTGAATCTGTTTCCACATTTTGCAAATTTCCACTAGGGCGGCCCCTTTTTTTTTTTTGAAGGGAACTAGCAAACTAAGGCGTTGCATTTAGTAGCTCATTCGCTATTTCCATCTGGAATTGGTTGGTTGGATGGTTGACTTTATACAGTTCCATTAGCATATCAGAGAGGTCAACTCCTCTCATGTGTTGATTATACTCTGATACAATTGCTGGTCTCGGTACATCAATAAACTTTTTATCCTTTCCGTTCCAGCGGTTGCATGTCGCGATTGGTTCATCTCCCACAAATGTAGACAACAACTGAACAGCCTTATTATCAAGCCAACGAACTGCGACAACGCCATGATCGGGCTCACACTTTATGTCATACGAGCCAAGCCTTTTCAAATCTGATTCAGATTTTAATTCGCAGTTAGCCATTCGATTCCTTCTGACTGTGCCGATGCAAAATATTCCCATTTCTTTCAAAGATACCAGAAGACTTACTGAAGTGAACCAGTTGTCGAAGTATAGCTAGAAATTTTGACATTTTGGCACTGCGGAAGCTAAATATAAGACAATGGCCGATGATATCCCAAGTCCATATCAGGGACAAGTTCCATCACCGTTATAGAGCGCAAAGTCGTTGATAATTCCTGATAAGCCTGCTCGTGTAAACATATTTAGTCCCCATTTGTGGGGCCTAGCAGGATTATATTGTTTGAAAGCTAATCTTCGTGAAAAATGCAATGGACCATATGTCCGAAAATATTTCTATATAGACATTGGAAACATTTGAACCTACCTTGTTGATCTTGATGTAGATCGTTGAACATTTCCTTGAACATGGATAACAGCGGACGTATTTTATACAATTTGTCATAATTCTCATCACTTTTAGAAGGCTGCTTGGACATATCTGAAAAGTGGAGGAACTTCTTGATTTTTTCAAATTTATTGCGTGGCATGGAATCGGTTATTGCAGTCAACTTCAGCTCCTGGGACCATGCCATTTTGAAATTAGGCAACTGGACAACAACCAAATACAACAAAACTCCAAGGTATCTGCGAATATCTTCTTTAGACCATTTGAGTTCACAACCGGACTCTTGAAGAGCATACAAATTGGTCCTTTTACAATCACTTCGATCACTGCATCGTCAAAAAATGAGTTGAAATACTGTGTGGGCATATTCACCATGTCAACGTTCTCCACAGGCCCCTTCCATGTGACGTCGCTGGGATCAAATAGTTTTTTTCTCCATTTCAACTTAGTCAAGTCTACTTTTTCGACAACAAACCCGTTTGTGTTTTCTAGTCTTTCTGTATTTTCCTGATTGGCGATACTTTCTAGGATATCGATATGAATTTCCTCACCCATGTCTAAAATTTCTTTAAACCATTCTCCAAAAATTCGGATTCGTCAACCTCACACTCTTCATCAGAAGATTTGTTCCAGTCGAACTCAAAAATCTTATGTATATCAGCATAACACAAACCTTTATTCATATCTGCAATTTAAATTTTTTTATTACCTCGGTTGCCCAAAGTTGCCTATAAGCAACTTTTGGGGGCGAAAGGGTTAAGAAAATTTTGTTTTTTTAAACTTCTTTCACTTTCTTTCACATTTCTAAATTAACTTATTATTGGGTTCAAAACTACAATATATACAAAATATTGGTTACAGGCTCCATCTAGAAAACTTTGCATTAGACAATGAATTTCCCAACATATGCTAGTCTAGACACAAACCAAAGCAAAAGTACCCAATATAGTTGATAATACTGGGTTGTAGCACAATAATGTTAAAACAGTTTTTTTTTATTTTTTTTTCATTTAGTCCCCATCCCGCAATGTGTGATAAGGAACTTCGTACCAAAAAATGTCGAGTCTTATTACTTTCACGTAAAGTCAAATATCCATATAATAGCTGACCGAGTTTCCCTTTTATTCACAATTAAGTGAAGGTATCTCATTTTGAATAGAATATTGATTGTTTGTTTCAATGAATGCTGATAATCGTTCTGTATGAATTTGAAAATTTTGCTCGAGGAGAGCAAAACCTCGAGACTTTTTTATGATTCTCAGAATTAAGATTATTTATAATTTATGATTGCATTCTCGCGAATGCCATTCATACGTATATGAACGGTAGCAAAGTAATGAGAGTTCATAAATGTGGGTTTACGCTGCATTGCCGTTCTTGTTCATTTATGACAGCTACTCTATACACACTCAAAAAGTCCACTTTGTTATAGATGTGAGTTATGCTGTTTCTGCACCATAGAACAAGACGGGTTGTATGAGAGTCTGGTTGTATGAGAGGCGGATCAATAAGTCCGGGACTTTTTGAATGAAATAGTTTTTTTGCTAAACAAAAATATTTTTTACACTTAGTCCGACGTTTCTCCAATTTTTTTATCCCTTCCAAACAAATAGGATTTTTCAAGGTCCATAAATTTCATCTTTGGAGCTAAATCTATTTCCACCGAGCCCTTTCTTTAGGTTTGGAAATAGGAAATAGTCTCTGGCGGCTAAATGCGGAGAATATGGCAGATGAGGTAGTATTTCGTAGCCCAATTCATGGAACTCCAAACAATCCTTTGAAGTTGTCACACAATTACGTTAATGGTCAATTGAGAGCAAATGCGGCACCCATCTTGCAGACAGCTTTTTTAAACCAAACTGATCACTTAAAATCGAAACCAGCTGCCATATGAATTGTCTATGGCATCAACAATCTCACGCACATTTTCGGGTGTATTGACCTCAAACAACTTGTGCGACCACAGCGAAAGTCAGTAAAACACTTTTTTACCATTGAAATCGATGGTGCAGAGTCCCCATAGTATTTGTGAAGCTTTTCCTTGGTTTGATTGTCGGTTTTTTTTTCGCAAAAACTAATGTTTAATGAGAACTCGAAATTCACTTTTTTCCTTTTTTAAAAAATGCACGAGGTTGTATGTTTTGAACAGCTGTTAACCGCAAAGTAAATGACGGAACTTGCTCAAAATTTGATAGTAGTCCACTAATAGGTGGTACTTGATGGGAGCAGTGTTGCATTTCATACACCTACGAGGGCAGTTCGAAGAGTCACGGACTTATTGTTCCGCCCTCTTGCTGGACTTGTGTTACTCGAGAGAGGGCTTTATCTCTAAGGTGCTTGTTTACCCAAAAATAACATATACTTGCAAGCAGAGTTCTCCGCATGATCTCTAGGCTGACGTTTTAGGCAGATCCGAGGTATATAAGACCGTCCGCCACCTCGAAATTGCAACAGTTATCAACGTTCACGCTTTGGTCTAATAGAGTGGAGGCCCTGCTCGTTGCAACCATTAATTTTGTCTTGTCTTCATTTACTGTCAGACCCACTTTGGCGGACTCCTTCTCAATTATCGAAAACACAGCAGTAACTTCTCTAATTGTGCGCCAAATGATATCTATATCATCAGCATGCGCGAGCAGCATGTGACTTTTGCTGCTGATGGTTTTATTCATGTTGACTGCAGCTTCTCTCATAATGATCTCCATTAAGATGTTAGAGAGATCGTATGATAGGGTGTCGCCTTGCCTGAGGCCTCACTAAGTTTCAAAAGGTTCGGCAAGATCCTTACCATTTGATATTCGTCAAGGTCATCCTGCAAAGTTGTGCCGGAATATCAAGCTCAGACATTGCTTCATATCGAAGGCCGCCTTAGAATCGACAAATAGATGGTAGGAGTCGGTTTGTTTTTCGTGCGTCTTCTCCAGGATTTGGCGTAGCGTTAAAATCCGGTCAGCTGTCTCTTTTCCAGGCCTAAAGCCACATTTGCATGGTTCAATCAGGCCATCGATAATTAGCCCTAGTCTTTCGCACATTATACTTGACAGAATCTTGTATGCTATGGATAAAAGGCTTATTCCACGGCAGTTGGCACAGATATTCGGGTCACCTTTTTTAAATATGGGACATAGTACACTAAGACTCCAATCGCCGGGCATGCATTCATCTAACCAAATTTAGATAATGAGCTGATACATGCACCTTATCAGCTGATCGCCGCCAACCTTAAACAGTGCAGCCGGTAAGCCGTCGGCTCCTGCGGCTTTTTTGTTCTTAAGCAGGGTAATAGCGAGGTCGTCATCTAAATTGTGATCGATTGTCTCATTGTCATTAGATATCTCAAGAGCAAGTTGGTTCTTCGTTCTTTGATAAGGGGTTCCCCAAGTAGCCTTGTGGATGTCTATATGATGGAATCTTGAACCACTAATTACCATGTTTTTTACTACCACAAAGTCAATCAGACTTATACCGTTGTCGGAACTGTCAGGATGTAGACAAAAATTGCATAAAGTTGGATGAAAAACATTTCCCCTGCCACATTACACATTCTCCTAGTACAATCTTGTCACCTCCTAGTACAATTGTAATATCATGGCCATGGCAGCAGCCATACGTTTCCTCTAGACGCTCATAAAATATGTCTTTGGCATAAAAATGTTTCGCTTTTATGCGGATTGTGACTACACGTTCACTCACAGGATTGTACCTAGAGAGTAGAGGTCGCAGTCTTTTGCCAACTACAAATCCGCAACCAAATTCATGTTTTTCTCATGGCAACTGTAGTATTTGTCGGATTTTTTTTTTGCTTGTACAGCCATGTCCTGTCCATCGCATTTCCTGTATAGCGGTAATGTCAGCCTCATAACTGTCGAGGACATCTGCTAATTGGATACTCGCTCCGGATATATAGTACATAGAGTTTTCACATTCCAAGTGCATATCCGAAAATCGCGGCCCTTCTATCGTTTGCGGGGGTCGTCAACAAATAGGGGTTGTTTATGTTTTCTCTTTCTTCTTTGTATTTTCACTGCCATTGTGAACGGTGGCGGGAGGAATACCCAGTCCGCCGGGTTTTTCCATTTTACCTACCGGCAGGATATTTGATTGCAGCCCTCATTATGTAACAGACGTTGACCAGGATGCAATATGTCGAACCTGAATTTTCTTCTTTTGGTTTCTATCCGTCGTTGGCCCATATGTTGGCTCATCTGCTTTCTAAGGACAAAATAATATTCCCGATAGCTTGATGAGCTTCAGTGGCATGATTCAACTACTTAAACTGAGGCTGCTAATTTCTTTCCTCTTCTCACTCTAGCTAGCGAACGGAGTTTTCCAATAAAACCATTGTCCTGGACATACTACGTGAAAGTAGTGAGCTGCTTGGACTACACTGAAAGAAAAACCTTCATACCATTAATGAATTCTTACATTGCATCAATGAAAAGTGGCATTGTTTTTGCGCCAATGTCGGGCTTCATTAGTGCTATGTTACATTAAACGAAAAATGATTCATAGACCTGACATTAATGTAAACTTGCTGACCAGAATGGAACATTATCATTGTATTAAAGAAAAATGTTGCATTAATATTATAAACCGTTTAATTGATGTAATGAAATATAGTCATTGATATTATGATGATGCAATGAACATGTTTCATTAATGCTATGAGCATTTTTCATTAATGTAATGAACATGTTTCATTGATGGTACGAACATGTTTTATTGAAGGTCTGAATATGTTTCATTGATTATATTAACATATTTCATTGATGGTATGAACAAGTTTCATTGTTGGTATGAATAGGTTTCATTGATAGTATGAACAGGTTTTATTGATGGTATGAGCCGGCTTCATTCATGGTATGAATATGTTTCATTGAGTGTATAAGACAGTTTCCATAACTAAATGCAATTTTAACTTTTGCACACAATCATGTAAATTATTTGCAATAAAAGCACCCCCGCGCCATTTAAAAAAAAAAAACGAAAATCGAGCAAAATAAGGGGATTTCAAAAACCAATTTTTTGTCGACCGGACCTATGGGGTCCATAGGGTCCAAAAATGGTCAGAAAAAATTTGGGGGGGGAGGGGTTGAACACACGATTCTAAGCAAAAAATATAAAATGCAAAAGTTAGAGGGAATCCCTATTCTAGGAGTTATGGGCCTCCAAAGATCGGGCTGTTTGTGGCCAATATTTTTCGATGATTATTAGGTTTTCAGGGACGGGGCCAGGGAGAGGAATATCTGTGTTGCAAATTTTGGATTTCGGAATATTCTGATTTTTGGGAAATTTTTTGGACCTTGTGGGTTCCAATAGGTCGGGCCGACAAAAAACTTTTGGTTTTTGAAATCCCCTTATTTTGCTCGATTTTCGGTTTATTTTAAATGGCGCGGGATTCTGCATTTCAGCCTTTTATTTTTTCTTATTTATTCTTTATCTCATACTGGCACTCATATATTGTGTCACAGGTACTGTACATACATACATAAATAATACATAAATACATACATTTATACAAATCGTACCTACATATGTACATATTATCCTTTAACCAAATTAATGAATCGTTCAAAATTAATGAAATGGTACATTATATTAAAGAAAGATGTTTCATTATTGCTTTTTTAGAAAAAATATTTTAAAAATGATATATATTAAATGAGTGTAATGCAAAGGATGGCCTATTTAATAGATTCTACTTTACAATGTGGATAAAATGTCTGCAATTTTTCTCTATAGTTTCCCTCCCATATTTACATGAAAAACATATTTCATTCCATCAATGTTAAAGGTTTCTTAGCATTAATGACGGTCCACAAATTCAAAAACTGCAGCAATAAAGGAGTACATTGAAGTAATGCAATATTTCATAGCATCAAAGAAACTTTTCATTGCATCAATGTAAACCCATTAATGTAACCCATTCATTGATGGTATGAAGCGCTTTTCTTTCAGTGTACCCAATGAAGGAATCATTTCTGGCCACCCCCAAGTGAATGGCTATCAGAAACTTTCCAACTCCACGGACATTCCCCTGTCCCATGCCCATTAGTAAAGCATTTTAAAACCGAAACACTAAAAATTATCACATTTCAATCTATCACTCAAACATATTCACAAGAACAATGAAGCTTCTTCACCGGTGTAGAAAAGTATTTGCATTACATTACCGAAACAAGTTTCGTTGCGGGTATGAGTCTGTTCGTTGTTAGATCAGGCTTTGGCCTTTCAGTTCAGTGCATACGGCTAGATTCAAAATTTGATTATAATCAAACTAATTAGTTAATACATTCGAGTCAATTTACTTGCCTAAGGCCAAATTTTTGAGTGGAAATTTATCTTTGATCAACGAGTACCTAAAAGAAAAACTGTTAAGGGAATGCAAAGAGTGGGGAGTGTGAGTGTAAATTGTCATGGTGGAGGGTATATAAGCTTCGGCCCGGCCGAACTTAACACCGTTTCTACTTGTTTTTGTATACACCGGGCTATGCTGAACATCAAATGACTCGCTTTGTTTGGCCATAGCAACAACAACGAAACAACCATACACACAACATCACACATACTTTGTACGAAGTAGCTGACGTACTAGTGTGTCACCATAACGTCGACTGCGCAAGCAAATGACATTTTGCGTGGCTATGCTTTATATCTCCGTTCAACAACAGCAACAGACACATGTACATACATACATCATTATGTTAATACATACGCTATAAACACAATTTCGTTTGCCGCACTCCTGCCACACCACTCTTTCATTGCTCTCTTACTCGCTCATTTTTGTTTAACACGTCATTATACTCTTTCGCAGTCGCAGAATATCTGGTTTTAGCAGCAGCATAAAATCTGGTTTTAGCAGCAGCAGAAAACCTGTTTGTGTGTTGTTTGCATGTGTTGACTTTGATAGATTTAGTCCCTATACGCTGGTATAGATGTTCACACATCGATAAAAACGTATCATTTAACTCGTAGTCCAGTTAGAACTTTATTTCTGCTCAAACATTCTCCAATTTCATTAAATATTTTGTATTTTATCACTTCACTTTTGTTTTGCAAATGTCGCCCGTTTGATGCATTGTAACGATTAGCCTAGAAATGTATGAATACTGGTTATTGTTCGTAGCATTTGCCACTGTTTCCACATGGTAGTAAGATTATTTGACAAAGCACTGAAAAAATATTTCCGTATTTAAAGTCAGATCAAACTTAAATCAAAATCAACTGATTACCAATTTAAATAACCAGTCAAAAATTGGGCCTAATTACTTTTCCCATCTCACAATCAGGCTTGGTGAAATTGGCTCCAAACCACTAATTTCTACTTAATATAATTTGCCTTGAATTAACGGGGTAGTAAAGAGTTTGATTTAATCTTTATTAACTAAACAACAAATGAATTCGTCTATAGTTATTTGTATTATTAAATCGATTTGATTTATTTTGTTTTTCTCCCTGTCTCTCACAAATATTACGCAATTATAGTTTTTCACTTTCTAATAGGATTTTTCGATTTATTCAAGTGCAAATGTTCATTTTAAGTTTTTGGGGTTAAAAGTTTTTGTTTTATTATTGATTGCCTTTTTGCTGCTCTGATTTGTCTTACTTTCGAAGGGAAAACGAACAATTTACAATCCAATCCAAATAAAGTAGATGTATATAATATTGATAGGATTTATAATGAAAAGTTTTGAAATTATGGCAGGGGTATAAAACACAACAAGGACATACAATGCAGTCGGTGCTTGGGTTGGTTGCTATTCGTTTTAATTGGTTTGTGAAATTTGAGTCTCTGAATAAATAATTTGTAGTTGAATAATTTGTAGTTGTACTGAGATTATTTACATCGGATTAGGATTTTCTCTGTACATGCATAACATAAACTTGATTAAAGGATTATCGTAAAGTTAAAAGCCAAAGTAAACAAAAGGATGTTTCGTCATTAGGTTTTAAGTGTTTAATTACATTACATAAGTTGATCGTTTAACAATCACTTGGGTTAATTGGCTCATAAGTCAAAGACAAAATATTTTGTCAATCGGCTTTCGCACAAATTCATCCACCTCATATTCCCACCGGAGTCTGGGTCCTCCTAATTTATGGTTCCTCTGAGTTATTTTCGAGGTTATTCATGTTGATTCATCCAAAACAGACTCAATGGTTATGCTTTTATTCGAACATATGTATTAATTTCGGCATACCGATCATGCTGCTCGTAATTCGTATAACGTTGATAGCCGTCGTTGTCGATCATTTCAAAGATACTCTTTTATCAGAGTGCGAAATGATTCAGACATTCTGCGCTTTAGAGGAAGAATATGAGTCTGATATTCGCAAGATCAAAAATACTCTCGGTTTGTAAATAAATTCGTTCACTATTTCGAAATTCTAATAGTTGGCAATGTACACATGTTCTCCCAAGCGAGCGGAGATCACAAAATTTGTCCCGTGTGTGTTTACTGTGGAACTCTCATGCTTGATCATTCATTCACGATCCTCGAAAGCATATGCGAGCGTCATGTGACTGTTGCTGTGGATGATTTTATGTGTGTTTATTGAATTTTTTCTTATTTGTATTAAGATGTTTGAAGAGATCATGTGATAAGCTGTTGACTTGTCTAAATCATCGCCCAAACAGGAAAAACAAACTCGTTTAGATGTCGTTTGCCTCAGAAATACTACATTTGCTACGTAAACTCAACATTGGCTGCCAAAATTTAAACGTGTTCCCCAAACAAAAGAGTTTGGCCTTTTGTAAACGAAGTTTTCAGCATCCAATTATTGTATTTATTTACTTTTATTCAGAAAACCTTGGCGAATGTGTATAAAATGACAACTCAAAAGTGGCCACTGTCTTGAATAAAGCAGCAACCAAATCTTACACACTTAAAAATCTGTATTTGTTGTTGTTTGCATGCAAACATGACACGTGTTTGCAGGTGTTTCCAAATATAGTATACTTGTGTCCAAACACTTTGTAAAGGGTTTTTCAACAGACACGCTACAAAAGTAAATCGACAGGGACAGCAAACGACGCCATATTTGGTCCCGCTCTTTTGACATTTCCCTTCAGTAAGGTTTGCCATTTCATCATGGAAAGATATACGAGCCAACAACGAGTCGAAATTATTAAAATTTACTACCGAAATTTGGAGTCAGTGGCCTCAACTTTAAGAGCGCTACGTCCAATTTATGGTCGTCATAACCGTCCAACCAAATCAACAATTGAGCGTCTAGGGGAAAAATTTGAATCCACTGGCACAGTACAAAATGTTCCCGTGCCAGTGAGACAAAGAAGTGCCCGTAGTGTCGAGAATATTGCTGCCGCTGAGGCTTCATCAGTTCAAGAAAGCTCAAATTAACGAGTTTTTCAATAAGAGCGCTACAAAAGTTTTTTAAATAAGACAAAACCGGTTTTAGATACCAATGAAATTGTTTATTCCTGTGAAAGTACGTTCGATGCCATTATGTATGGAACTCGATTTATTTTGCACGGGCACGCTTGCAGAAGTCCAGACGCTGAACCAAATTTTCGACGGTTTTCAAGCATAAATCGGCCGATACTGCTGCAATTTCACGTTCGATATTCGTACGAAGTTCATCAATCGTCGCTGGCTTGTTGGTATAGACCATAGACTTGACGTAGCCCCACAGGAAATAATCTAACGGCGTCAAATCGCACGACCGAGGCGGCCAATAGACTGGGCCATTTCGTGAGTTAACACGTTCACCAAACTTGGTTTCCAATAAATTGATTGTGGCACTCGCTGTGTGGATTGTGGCGCCGTCTTGTTGGAACCACATGTCCTCCAAGTCCATATTATCCAATTGGGGCCAAAAATATTCGGTTATCATTGAACGGTAGCGATTCGCATTCACGGTAATGTGCCGGTCTTGATCATCACGGAAGAAGTGCGGCCCAATGACGCCGCCGGCCCATAAACCGCACCTGACCGTAATTTTTTCGGAATGCAATGATGAATCATGGATTACGTGTGGATTGCTGTCTGACCAATAACGCATATTTTGCTTATTGACGAAGCCATTCAGCCAGAAATGAGCCTCATCGCTGAAGACCATAAATTGGACGTAGCGCTCTTAAAGTTGAGGCTACTGACTCCAAATTTCGGTATTTATTTATAATAATTTCGACTCGTTGTTGGCTCGTATATCTTTCCATGATGAAATGGCAAACCTTACTGACGAGAAAAGTCAAAAGAGCGGGATAAAATATGGCGTCGTTTGCTGTCCCTATCGATTTACTTTTGTAGCGTCTCTGTTGAAAACGCCTTTAATTCAGTTTAAATTCGATTTACTTTTGTAGCGTCTCTGTTGAAAACCCCTTTAATTCAGTTTAATGCGTATAGTGGATTGAACCTAGGGTCTAAATGGCTTTGTCTTCTTAGAACCATAAATGTGCAATCAAATTCATGAATATTCCATGGTAACTGTAGTAGCTGTCATAGTTTTTCTTCCTTGTCAGGTATTTCATGTCAATCGCATTTCCTGCCTCATAATTTTCGGGGGCATTTGCCAGTTGGATACTGCCACCAGTTAACTCTATACAAGCATCTAAAATTTCTGGTGCATATAATCACAAATAGGGGGCTGACTCCATAGAGTAGTGTCATGTAGAGCTGCCATTCTTCTCATCTGACATTTCCTTTCACACTAGAGTTGCATAGTTCATGAACTATATAGTTCATTTAGGGTGACCAGACATCACCGTCACGAACATAATGCACATGGCTGATATGTCAAGTATGTTCGTAATTGTTAGATCCCGCCACCTTAATTGAACGAGTACGGGAACTAGTGAACAAGATCGACACAAGCGTATTTCACACTATTCGTGGTGCGGTCGGTGCGACAGAGAGTTATTTCACGTAAATTACTAGAATTAAAAAAATTGTTGACTTTAATTGTGCACGTCGTTTTGATGAAAACCTGTGAAATTTAAACGGATTTTGGACATTTTTGTTATATTTTATTGTTAGTTCATATTCGTGGAGTGTTTACAAAAAAAATTTAACGCACAAAACGAAATGCCGTCTCTGATTTATTGTTGGTAGGTTTAAGCCATTGCCTCTTTCTGGTATTATTGAAGTAATTCTTTCCAACATCAAACCGCCCATCTGCAACACACCAAATGTCATCAATTAATTGAGAGAGTTGACTACTCCATACGTCATTACTCTATGCTGACTCTTTCTTGTTTAGTTCTGTATTTGAATCGCCATTACTTATTTGTCATTTGGCGGTTGACAAGACGAGGCCACCGGCGGTTTGCATTTTAGCTACTGCTAGGATTCAGTTCAACATCTTCCTTTGTCTCAGACGCTGTCCAAATAATATGCAATTATATGTTTGATTCAACAAACGCTTATTTGCCGCGGCTACATTCCACCCATCTATGTTCATTCATTTCGTTTGGTGGTAACGAATTTTTTCCTTTGCATGTCGTCTAGCGATTTCACAAAACGTAAACCCACTGAAATATATTCGTAAATCGTAATCCCACATTCCATTAAGTCCGTCCATTAATGTGAAATGTAATGTTCTAATTTTAAATAAAATTAAAATAATTTATAGTTTCCTGACTTCCTTAATGCTGTTGCTCCTTTTAATCTAATCCCTTACCCGTTATGGTCTCTAATTAACCTTTCCGATTCTAAAATCTACAAATCACATAAAAATTCTTTAAAATCCCTACCGAAACAGTCAACGCATTAACGTCGAAAATTAATTTCTTAAGTTTTCTCGCTCGTTACTTAAATATCCTTAAACTTCCTTCGACATCCGAAGGCAATAAAATGAGGAAATATTTCGAAATGTGACAACCACACATGCTCAGCGCAAATATATGATAATGGAATTTTGGGAACGTACGACGATGGAGACCTTCATTAGTGGTTACAAAGGAAATTTCATGACAGGAACGCAGGAAATTTCGCTAAACCCTCATTAATGGAAATATTTCAATTAAACTATAATGATGATGATGATAGTAATAGTAATTGAGTAGGGCCTGGTATAATCGTTAAAAGTGACGACATCGTTTGACATTTCTACAATACGCGTGTGGTGATGATGACGTCGACATATGTGGGTAACATTAAGACTTTTAGACATCAAAACTAACAAAATTTCTTGCTCTAACGAAAGGTTATTCGCACCATCATTACGCGTAAAGTGCAAAAAGTTTAATGACACTTCTGAGTGTTAAACGGGTAAAAGGGTTTCTGCGCTAGTTACAGTTTTTGATGTGCCTCATTTCGCACATTTCCAACAGGCCATGACAGACGAATTGCACTTTTTTATTGCTCCTTAGTTTTATGATACAATTAGAAATTAATTTTATTATGGAAACCCTAAAGTGTTTTCTAAGTGCTGAGTTTAGTGTTTAGATTTTAAGGTGCTGACAGTGGAGAGAATAGTTATTAGAGAGGACAATTTTAAAAGAATTTTCTGTTGACGAAAAATGTATTTAATTTTTGAACGGAGAATTATTATTAGATAAATTTAAAATTTATAATAGCATAATTGAAAATCAAATTATGTTTGAGAAATAAAACGGAATAAAATAAAACGTTCCCCAAACTGAACTTTTCACTTCTCATTTTCAATTAAAACGAGATTAGAAAGAGATTTTGAAACCTGACTTTGCATTAGATCGGCAGAAAAATTGAACATAAGACCACGGCATTGGAAATAAGTAGAATTAATACCGCCATATCTAACTGGCTCGTTTGATTTAAGATAAATTTAAGACGCCACTACTAAAGTGTTGGTACCTAAATTAATTTATAATAAGACAAGTCCAAGTCTTTGTACTGCCATTTAAAATTATAAAACCATCTAACCATATCTCCAATCTTTCGGCACTTACAAATATTTGTGCTTAGAAGAATCGGAATTTAAAAAAAATACGACATATGATTTTTAAAAAAAATTATAATTTTAGGTCCTTTTTGTATAAATATGTATTATATTTTCCCAAAAAGGTAATTTTTTAAAGAGAGGTACTTATTTTATTAAAAGCCCATATTTTTTTAAGAAAAGGTACTATTTTTAAGAAGAAGTACTTTCTGTAAGGAAAGGCCATAAGAGTGTGATTTTTTTGGAACAAAGTTCCTTATCGCACGTTGCGGGATGGGGGCTAAATGAAAAAATGTTAAACAACTTTTTTTTTAATAACTACTTAATTATAACCCATTGTTATCAACTATATTGGGTACTTTTGATTTGTTTTCCACCCAATTAAAAGTAAATTTAGAAAAGCCAAAGTGCAAGACTGGCATATCCATGAAATACAACATTTTGGCAGCACACATTTGGCAGCACACTTCCACTTCCACTCTTACTTTTGGTTTGGTTTGTGTCTAGACTAACACATGGTGAGAAATTTGTTATTTAATAGGAAATTTTCTAGGTGGAGCCTGTTTATTTCATATTGTAGTTTTCAACCCAATTAAAAGTAAATTTAGAAAAGCCAAAGTGCAAGACTGGCATATCCATGAAATACAACCCTGATATGGAATTACATTTGGCAGCACACGTACTCTTACACTCTTACTTTTGGTTTGGGTTGTGTCTAGACTAACATATGGTGAGAAATTTGTTATTTAATGAGAACTTTCCTAGGTGTAGCGTGCTTATTACATATTGTAGTTTTGAACCGAATAAAATGTACATTTAGAAAAGCCAAAATGAAAGAAGTTTAAAAGAATAAACTTTTCTTAAATAAGTGCGTTTTCTTAATCAAAGTAAAGTAAAAGTAAACAGAGTACATTTTCTTAAAAAACTACCTTATCTTGCAGAAGTACCTTTTAAAAAAGCAATTTTTTGAAATTTCTTTAAAGGGTACCTTTTATGTAAAACAAATAAACTTTTCTTGAGATAAATACCTACTCTTAAAATTGTGCCTGTTCTTGAAAAAAGGACCAGTTCTAAAAAAATTCCCATTTCCTAAAGAAAACTTTTCTTCAAAAAAAAAAAATACCTTCTCTTAAAAAAAGTACAATTTCTTACAAACATTCCTTTTCTTCAAAGTATGTAACGTGGTTTTGTCTAGGGCTGATGTAAGCTTAGCTATTTCTAGAGTCTTTCATTAAGATCCACCAAACCTTTCGAAATAAGAACAGAATAGTTTACCGTTTTTGAGGGGTTCGAATTCAGATTCTTTATTGATAGTTAATTTACAAAGTCATTTGATTTACAGGAATAACATCAACTGCTTCACTCGGTGAGAACACTCCTCTTAGCTTGAGAACACTAGTCTTGGTTGACAACACTGTCCTGGGGGCACTTGTCTCGGCTTGACAACAATCTTCTGGGGCACTTGTCTCGGCTTGACAACACCCTTCCGGGAATATTAGCATTGGCTGGGGACATCGTCTGGGGCAGTTTGCGGACTGGTAAATTCTAAGGTGATTGGAATCGGATATGCTGGTTCGGTATGTGCTTTACATGTCCGGTTAGAACGGTTCGGTATCGGTTATCATCGGCAGGGTTCATGGGAACAGTGAGCCGAAGCCCCTGTGTGGGAACAGTGAGCCGAAACTCCTGTGTAGGAACAGTGAGCCGAAGCCCCTGTGTAGGACCAGTGAACCGAAACCCCTGTCAGCCGAAACTCCTGTGTACGAACAGTGAGCCGAAAACTCCTGGGTAGCAAATGTATTTAAACCGTCTTTACTAAAGGACGGATCCCACAATTTGCACCTGTCCTTCGCTCGGAGGCGACGACTGGAGTCTAGTTTAACTTAGCACAAAGTACCTTCGCTGTATGACGCAAATGAGAATTACATTGAAGCACTCATTCTTGTGCGGTCATAACACTAGTTCGCTGTTAATATGTACACAACGTCGACAGAGCTTGTGTGTTGTCAGTGAGTGTGATTGTTCGCGGTGGTTGGTGCGACTGATGGATGTTGTGTACGCTTAGGTGACGGGTAGACCAGGGAAGTATGCGGGTGGGAATGGCGGTGAGTGTTTGTTATTATGTACGGACGGATCATGACGTCACGTTACAGGTACCTTTTCTTAAAAATAAAATAAAACCTTTTCTTTTCATTTAATGAGATTAGTAGCCTTTCTGAAAATAAGTAAATTTTCTTAAAAAAATAACCATTTCCTAAAAGTGTACCACTTCTTTAAAAAGTACCTGCTCTTAAAAATAGTACTTCTTTGTGAGAAGAGAAGAAATGGAAATTTTTTAGAATTGGTTCTTTTTTTCAATCACAGGTAAATTTTTAAGTGTAGGTACTTATCTCAACTTATCTCAAGAAAAGTTATTTTGTTTCACAAAAAATTTACTCTTTAAAGAAAATTTAGTTTTATAAGGAACGGAAATTTGTTGTAAGAAAATGTATTTTTTCAAGAAAATTTACTTATTTTAAAAAATTACTTGTTTTAAAAAATTACTTTCTTAAGAAAATGTACTATTTTTAAGAAAATTTACTTTTTTAAGCAAAAGTACTTCTTTAAGATAAGGTATTTTTTTTTAATAAAAGCTACTTTGTTTAAGAATATGAATAGGTATTTTTGTTGAGAAAATTTACTTTTTGACGTGACAACGTCTTAAATTAGGTTGCGGCTGGGAGTCACTTATGAAAAAGTGTAACGCCCGGTAACGTTACGATGAGTCACCGAACACAAGTAAACGCAATGTGTTTACTTGTGTGCCAGAAACGATTTGCTTTGCTGGCTTCTAGTGGCTGTTGGTCGGTGGTGTGAGTGTTTTTGTTTTTTGGCACATCATATATATGACGACTGAGCAAGTATGTATGTGCGTATATATGTGCGTGAATATTGATTTAGATCAGTCTGCATTGGATAAGGTATTATTTTTTGTTTTTTTTTGTTTTTTGTTTTTTGGCTTTATGATATGTGTAGTGTATGTTTGTGTGTAGAAATTTTCATATGAATTAGGTAGCCAAAACGAAACAGAGAGCTGCGGTCGGCTTTAAAAACGATATGCGAATATGATGAATTGAAATACTTTTTGGTTAGTAAATTATTTTCTTTTGTTTTTAATAAAAGAAATGTTTATTTTTTATAATAAAAGAAATGTTTATATTTTATAATAAAGGATATGTTTATTGTTTATAATGTCACATTTGATAATGTGTTCATAGAAATCGCACAGGTACCTAGATGGTGTTGAAATTACTTCTATTTTCCTAAACCATAAGTTTCAATAAATGTCAAAACATCGCCCGTGAGTTCTAACACTCATTGGGCAAGTGAGTTCATTGCACTCCTATTGTGCAATTTAATTATATTCATATCAATAAATATTCTACCGAGAAAAAGACGTTGTCACGTAAAATCTTCGCCCGTAAAACCGACTTTACAGGCAACAATTTTTTTAAGAAAATGCACTTATTTAAGAAAAAGTTCTTTTTTAAAACGTCTGTCACTTTGGCTTTTCTAAATGTACTTTTTATTGGGTACAAAACTAGAATATATACCAAATATTGGTTCCAGGCTCCACCTAGAAAACTTTCCATTAAACTAGAAATTTCCCAACATATTTGGGACATCTAGTTAGTTTAGACACAAACCAAAGCAAAAGTATGCAGTATAGTTGATAATAGTGGATTGTATCATGATAGTGTTAAAACAAAAGTTGTTTAATTTTTTTTCACATTTAGCCCCCATCGCGCAACGTGCGATAAAGAACTTCGTTCCAAAATCAAAGAAAGAGATCCAAAGGACGTTGACAACAATGATATATGGAATTTTCGCAGGAGAACGTATGTTCTTTGTTGTGTTTATTAGATAACACTGTGTGTAATTTTTTAAGCCATTTAAATCTAACCATATACGGACACCACTACGTATAAAAGACCAAAAAAAACGACCGGTGTCTCCCAGTTTTTCCCAAAGTCGTGCACTTTTTTTTATGGTCCCCCAAAGATTGGGGTCCTCGGTGTCGTTTTTGCAAAAAAGTGATAATTTTGTCAGGCTCATATCTTGCAAATCTTTCGGAATTTGAATTTACTCTCTGAGAGAAAGTTGTAGCTCTTGTCATAAAGAATAAAATATATAAAATCAAAAAAACTTCATCTTCAAGGTCAAAATCGCAAAAAAACTTTAAAAAATTAATTTTTTTTACCTTTTTTCCCCTGTTCTGATTAATAGGTAGCAAACCGTTCCAGATTCGAGGAAACAATCAACTACAAAAATGTACCTAAGATCTCAATAAACAACTCTCTAGAACATCTGAACTTCCTGGAAATGATTCTTAACACCGTTTACTTCAACATTGAGATACTATGCTATCTCCCCTCACCTCAGGAGCACAGGCAAAGCAGTAAGCTCAGCACACGCAACAAGGGACGCAGCACACATAATAAGAATCATTCCTGGGAAGTTCATATGTTCCAGACAGTTGTTTGCTGAGATCTTAGGTACATTTTTGTAGTTGATTGTTTACTTGAATTTTGAACGGTTTGCTACCTATGGACCTTCTTTATGATAAAAGCTACAACTTTCCCTCAGACAGTAAATCAAAATTCCAAACAGTTTGCAAGATATGAGCATAACAAACTGACAATAGATTTGTATAACGACCATTTCATATACTTATTCGTGTCGAAAACTCAAAAATTGTATTTAATTAATTTGTATTTAATTAATTTGTATTTAATTAATTACTTTTCAATTTTAAATAAAAACTAGCCCTTAGTCATAAAAAGATGTGAGAGATTTCAGAGTTGGTTTTTGTATGATAAATCATCTCTCAAACCTCTCCTAAGTTTTTATATTTAATATTATATATTTAAAATTAAAATGTTCTAGCGTTAGGTGTATTTTAATTTATTTAATTTCTCAATATTTTACCAACCATTCGGTAGCATCGTCGGGCAGATAAACACAATCATTAACTAAAAATTAAATGGAAAGAAAATAATGAAATTAGAAATTACATTTTAATAATTGTGCTTATTTTCGTGGCGATGCTATGCCGTGGGTAGCGAAATATCCGCATCCGATCCTATGTGCTGAAAAAATGGTCTCAGCAACATATTGCAGGAGCCATGTACATGTTTGCCTGCATTGTTTCAATGAACTGAAAATCTGCAGCTGGTTGTTCCTTTGCTGACTGTCACGCTTTTGTTTTCAGCAGATTTCAAGAAACAATTTGGGCCACACATTTGGGTCGCAAAAGCATATATTATAACCTATTAATCATTGTGTCTCCAACATGTAATATTGAAAATCAAACACAATGTTTTTGTACACTATTAAACTATATTTGTAACAAGCTTTAAACACGTTACATTAGCATCCAACAAAAAACGATTTTCAGCGTGTAGGAGTCGGGCTGCCAAGGTCTAAGTCTAAACCCCTTATTACGGAGGAATTTTTTTTTATCGACTTACCACTCAAGATCCGTGGAGTGTAGTGAACAGCAGGGTCACCTCGAGAAGGATATGTCTTCACCACATAATACGATCTTCTTAGGAACTTTTTACCTTTGAACTCGCCAAGAATTGTATATATGACTACACAAATTGATATTTTATATTTTTGAAGCTCAATATATAATATGGAATTTAAGGAGTATTGCTGTTTTGAAGACCACCGTGCACATTTTGGGATAACTAAATTATTTTTGTTAGCCTCCTGACAATATGCAACGAATAGTGGTCGTAGTATCCCCAAATGTATGCATTGTATTTTTTTAAGTACTAGAAGTTCCAAAAGATACATAAAACGTTCTCAAGTGATTTAAAATTTGCCTTTCGTTGTGAGAAGTTTGGTTACGATTGGGAAAACGAATTACTAGCGAACCCATTCATGATTATGAAAATTTCAAATTCCCACAGGAAATTTGTTTGTTGGATGTAACGGATGGTCCAAATACAGGTTCTTTATAAATTATATGTTATTTTAACACTGATAGATTGATTCTGTTCGAAATATTGATTATAATTCAGACTCATACCTCTGCGGACTAAGATGATTGGATTTACCCTTGAAGATCGTTGGGAAATAGTGCAAACTGTGCGTTTGTTCAAAAGAAGTTTTGGCCGAAATGAAGCACCCACCGCGAGTGCTGTATGGAAATTTGTGCGATAAGTTCGAGCGGCTGCCTTGCTAGTGGACAGCGCTCGTGGTCCCTTCGTCGCACGATGCGCGCTGATGTTAACGTGGTTGCTCTGCCCTGCTTACTAAGAAAGACTCAACTCCAAAATATTAAAAAAAAAAAATATTTTTTTAAAGCTCAAGTGCAACATTTTGCCCCTTCCGTTATGGTTGGAAATTGGGGCAAAACTGCATAAATGTTATTAATTTCATTATAAAACAATGGGTTTGAAGCTCCAAGCAGAATTCAGAACTCTGGTTCTCCTGAAAAATTTAGGAGAGTGGACTTGAGTCCTTCTTGATAAGCAGTGCTGTGCTCGAAAGTGTGCAACTCAATCCAAGAACATCGACTCGCCATAGATCTCAACAAAGTTTTGGCAAATTGAAGGCAAACGAACATGCACTTCGTTAAGGCTTCTCAGAGTGCGTCTTACAGAAGCTCCAATCGGCTATCGAATTTGGCCAAAATGTCATACTTTCTAACGAGGCGCATTTTCATCTCGGCTGCTATGTCAACAAACAAAATTATTATATCTGGGGATCGAAAAAAACGCACGTTATTGTCGAGAAGCCAATGCATCCACAGAGTGTGACAGTTTGGTGTAGATTTTCGAGTGGTGGCAAGATTTGCTCATTTATGTTACTGGAAAGACCATTTTAGTCAACAACGAGTACTATTGGTCTATGATTACGAAATTTTTATGGGCTCAAATGGAAGATCTGAACTTGGATAATCTTTGGTTTCAGCAGGATGGTGCGTCATGTCACTCAGCTTATACAATAGTCGATCTTTGCGCACTAAGTAATCGTGTTATCAGCCGTCTTGGAGATGTCAATTTGCCGCCACGGAGCTGCTATTTGACCCCTTTAGATTTTTTCTTACGGGGTTCTGTTAAAGATCGATACTATGTGAATAATCCGGAAACGAAACACACCCTTAGCAGCCTATCTAATATCGTCTGAACCTTTCGTGAGATGGAACCAGAGACTCTCGACAAAGTCTAGGAAAATTGGACTGACAGGATGAGCTACTGTGAAGCCAGCTGCGGCAGCCACATAAATGAAACTACATATTTGTTTATTTAAATTAAGTTTAGTTATTTTGTTTAATTTGTAGACAGATATTTCAATTTTTACTAATTTGTTTTAGTCTGCCACTCTACGTACTCTTTGAGTTAGAATAGCTGCCTTTGTGGTCAAGATATATTTGGAGAAAAGGTCAGCCCTGAGAGGCGAAAACATTGAATATTTTATAAGGATATGTTGAAATTTGTAATACCCACTATTGGTTACTCGTACATGCTGAACAAAACGGCATCTGCAACATCTTCTCCCAAACATAATCTGCAAGAACCGTGATTATGTTTGGAATACACTTCAAACATTCATATATTTCCACACCCATACTCTATTGTATTTAAATGCAAACAGTATAATGTTTACCGGCAAAAATGTATGCTTTCATATACTTACTTCCACATAAAGGGTTTTCCAATAGGTACTTGACAACTTTGAATTTAATTTGTGAACGCACTAGTTCACTGATCATCTAACTGTTACTTTCCGTTTTTAACGTAAACTCAACATTTTCATCATGGTAAAGTACACGAACGAACAACGTATGCAAATTATAAAAATGTACTACCGAAATTCGGAGTCGGTGACCGCAACTTTAAGAGCGTTAACTCCAATTTTCGGTCGTTATTCTCGCCAAGCAATAACAAGTTTAGTGGAAACATTTGAGTCTACATATTCATTGTGTGATGCTGCCGTGCCAGTGAGACAACGGGTTGGTCGAAGTGACGAAAATATCGATTCCGCGGCGTTCTCAAGAACTGGGCATCGCCACGACCACTTTATGGCGAATTTTGCTTAAAGATCTTGGTTTACACCCATACAAGATCAAGCTGATTCAAGAATTGAAGCCGATGGACCATTTGACGCGACGTACGTTCTCCAATTGGGCTCTGGAGAAGATGCGCCAAGATGATGAATTTCATCGCAAAATCATCTTCAGTGACGAAGCTAATTTTTGGCTCAATGGGTTCGTCAATAAACAATATATGCGTTATTAAAAAAAAAAATGGTGTCCCTTAACATCCCATGAAGGGATTGGGGAGAGCTTCTCACAATCAGTGAGATGTGCGCTTTCTATTTTTATACTCACTGATTGGGACCTACAGTTTTACACCGGTCCCGAACGGTATTTTGAGAAGCATTTTCATGGCTAAGAACTCGATAGTGTCGCCATCACTAAGCGAGGTGACCGTCGTAGAAAGAAATGTAAGGTCTGAGCTGGGATCGAACCCACGTTCTCATGTACAAGAGCCGCGCACACTAGCCATTGCACCACCGACGGCGATATATGCGTTATTGGTTTGGTAAAAATCCACCGGTGCTTCATGAATCACCACTTCATCCACAAAAAATAACTACTTGGTGCAGTTTGGACGCCGGCGGCGTCATTGGACCATGTTTTACCGTCGACAATAATGATATTCACGTTACTGTGAATGGCGATCTTTATCGCCCCATGATTACCGATTATTTTTGGCCCGACTTGGAAAACATGGACTTGGACGACATGTGGTTTCAACAGGACGGTGCCACAAGCCACAAAGCACACGTTACAATCGATTTATTAAACAGTAAGTTTGGTGAGCGTGTTACCTCAAGATAAGGACCAGTCAATTGTCCGCATCGTTCGTGCGATTTAACGCCTCTAGACTTTTTTCTTTGGGGCTACGTCAAATCGTTGGTCTACGCCAACAAGCCGATGACGTTGGAAGAACTCAGAGCCTACATTGAACGCGAAATAGAGGCCGTTACGGCCGAAATGTGTGACACAGTCGTAGAAAATTTGGTCCAACGAATCGACCGCTTCCGAAGTGCCGCGGTAGCCATATGAACGAAGTCGAGTTCCATTCGTAAACGTTTTGATTGTATTTCAAGTCGACCATACATTTTTGGAAATATCTCAAATGGTTTACGTTTTATTTAAAAAAAAAATCCAATGAGTGTTTGAACTCACGGGCGATGTGTTAACACCTTTTTGCTACACAGTACCTGTTCGATTTCTATGAACACATTCGTAAATGTTACATTGGAAAATAAAAAACAGCGTTCAATCATATGATGGCGTTACAGTTAAATAATATTAATACTTAAAATTATTTAAAGATCCAGTGCAAGCACATGTGCCATTATTTTCTTGCTCAATACTTTTTGTTTTATTCCCACAAAAGTGAAAGAATGCAAAGCAACAGACACTTGTATATACATACATAAAAGAAAAACTGTTAAGGGAATGCAAAGAGTGGTGTGTGAGTGTAAATTGTCATGGCGGAGGGTATATAACACCGTTTCTACTTGTTTCTGTAAACACCGGGCAATGCTGAACATCAAATGACTCGCTTTGTTTGGCCATAGCAACAACAACGAAACAACCAAACACACAACATCACAAATACTTTGTCCGAAGTAGCTGACGTATTAGTGTGTCACGATAACGTCGACTGCGCAAGCCTGGGACTGGGCTTGCAAATGAAATTTTGCGTGGCTATGCTTTATATCTCCGTTCAACAACAGCAACAGCCACATGAACATACATACATTATTATGTTAATACATACGCTATAGACACAATTTCGTTTGCCTCACCCCTGCCACACCACTCTTTCATTGCTCTCTTGCTCGACAATTTTTGTTTAACACGTCATTATTCTCTTGCGCAGTCGCAGAAAATCTGGTTTTACCAGCAGCATAAAATCTGGTTTTAGCAGCAGCAAAAAACATGTCTGTGTGTTGTTTGCATGTGTTGACTTTGATAGATTTAGTCCCTATACGCCACTATGGATGTTAACACATCAAAAAAGTTGTCAAGGCCTCATTGGAAAACCCTTTACTTAAGTGGAAACATTCGCGATTTTCCCCCAAACCTCGACATACTTACGTGGAATCTTATGCGTATCATTTATAAATTGTATTATTTATTATAATTAATTTTCACATCCACATTTTTAAATAATTAATACAAAAAATAAAAAGATTTGCAACGGCTGTTTTTACATTTATTGCATTGAATGCATTATTTATCTTTTTTTCCGAAAATTAGAATCGACAGCTCTTATGCTTCTCCTTTCATTGTTGTCTCTCATGTTTTTGTTTTCAGAAGGTTTCAACTATGCGGTGGTTATCACTATGCGTTGATATATACAAATGTAGTTTATGCAAGCCAAGCGAAGACTAATTACTTGTATAATTTTGTTTTTATTATATTTCACAAATGGTCCACCGTTTCGATTTCCCCAGTGTAGGCTCGGATAGCGAAAGAACGTTGTTCGTCGTTCAAGTTAATTTCCTCAAAATCGTTTTTCACTTTGGTAGCACAAATAGCCATGAATGTATATTCAAAAAACCATACACAAAATGCAAAGCAACATCACAATATTCTGTTCTCTGTTTTTTTATCTCTGATCAAACGCCTTTGATATCCACTTTCCGATGAGCAATTGTCGCCTGAATACATTAAACTAAAACGCAATATATCTGACTGACTGCACACATTGAGCTGATCTGCAATTTAAACACACACATTCGGGAATATTTGTGAATCACTAATCACTAGTCACTATTCACTAGTACGAAAATACAGATACATATTTACAAGATAGACTCTGTCGTTTTCCCTCTTTTATTCTCCTACTCTCGAAAGAGCATAAACAGTGCAACAAACACGGATATATTTGTGTCACAAACACATATATATTTGAGTCACAAACGCATATATTATAAAATATTAATCATTGTGTCTCAAACATGTTATATTGAAGAGTAAACACAATGTGTTTGGACGCAAGTATTTTATATTTGCGACAAGCTTCAAACACACATTATATTTGCATCCAAAAAACAAAAAACCAGATATTTTTCAGCGCATAATATAAGTTCAGTGCACACCCCAATTGTTACTCAATTTTCATTGTCTTCGATACGAGTTATTTGTAGGAAGTTGTAATTCTTTTTAACCTAACAGATCAGTTTTTTGGTTAGTGGGTATATTTTTTATATAGCCGCAGGTAGGATTCGAGTCCCCACACGCTGAAAAATAACGGCGTAAGCCATATTTGCAGGAACCATGTATGTGTTTGCAAGCATTATTTTCGTGAATTGAATATCTGCTGCCTTTCGAATCCGCACACGCTGAAAAATAACGGCGTAAGCCATATTTGCAGGAACCATGTATGTGTTTGCAAGCATTCTTTTCGTGAATTGTATATCTGCTGCCTTTTTGTTTCATTTCATTGTTGTGTGTCACGTTTTTGTTTTCAACAAACAAAGCCACGTTTTGCGTACATGTATTATTACGTATTAATCATTGTGCGTCCAATATGGAACATTAATTGGCAAACACAATGTGATTGTGTACAAGTACACTATATTTGCGACAGCTATAAACACGTTAAATTTCGATACAAACACCAAAAAATTCATATTTTTTAGCGAGCAATCTTTGGACGATCGATGTTTGTGAAGCATCATATTCAGAAGCGTCTTGCTGTTTATACCACCGAACTGTCGTCCAAATTTATCCAAAGTTTAATAAACTAATACTAAAAATAATTTTTTTTTTCTTAAGAAGAAATAAATTGGAGAACAATTTCAAAATTAATCAAAAATAAAAATTTTTAAATATGTAATTAAAAAAAATAATAAATTAAAAATAAAAACAAATTACTTATATGGATGGTCAGGGTTTGAAGCAAACATGTCGTTATCTCCTTTATGTGGATGTGGATTGTTAAAAAAATAACCGAGGATTTACATTCTTGGAATTGGAATGTTATATTTTTGGCAGAAAAAAAGAACCGGAAGTCATCCAAATTGTTCCTATCTTTATATACAGTTTTATTTAGTTAGACGAAAGAAATTTAGTTCATTTCAAATTTTAAACTTCATTTGTCGCCTTAAACCTTTACTGCGCCCTAGTTGATGTAAAACGTATACTTCACGTTCATATACATCGTAACAACTTTCATATATCCCTGTTCTATAAGACTTCTAACACATGTTGTAAATCTCACTTCGGACACACTAGTATTAGATACTCCCCAAACACAGTTGTAACACTTTGATTTATTTTCAACCACTGTGCACCAACATTTAGTTAGATCCGAACTATGCAATTTGCCACATGTGGTGAATCCTTTCGTTGTTCCTGCTGGCAAATTTACTCTTCATCTTCAGCTCTTCTCTCTCATACATACTTGTACTCGGCAACTACTTTTAATTGTATTTGTCTTTAGTAACAACAACAACAAAAACTTGCAACCTTTGTATACTTTAACCCTACTTACTCGAAGCTATTGTTGTTGCATTTAGTTAGTTGTCTTCGCTGTTGTTCTAAAACAGCCTTAAACAAAACAAAAATTATTTTATGCAAGTTAATGCGTTTGCACTTTTGTTGTTAAGCGTCCATGTGAGGAGCAGGCAAGTGCAAAGGACTTAGGCTATAGTCATACGAGTAAGTGTGTTAGTGTAACATTGTTTATGAACCTTAAAGAGGACTACAGAAGACTTGCATCACCAACAATGTTGCCGCCTTATATCCTCGCTGTTTATACTTTAGCGGAGACATGTAGATATCCTTGTGGATTGTGTGTGTGTGTGTGTGTGCGTGCTTGGAATACAAGTGCATCTGAATTAAAACTGCTCACCCAGGATGTGTGTAAGTGTATTTGTGACACTACTGCGGCAACAATAACAACATCACTATTTAGCAGCTGGAAAAGAATGATTGCAGAAAGCCACCAAAGTATTGCCATTGGCATAGTTACGATGGCGATGACGACAACGATTTCACTACCGAGCATTTTAACTCATTTCATGCATTTCACAGGGTCTCTTCTGTTGGCTTGGTTTGCTCGATATTTACAGATTTCGCCTCAGTGATAGGTATGTCTTTACACACATGGCCATGAGTGGATTTAAAGGCCTATACACTAATTAAATGAAAAGGCCTTTGTTTATTCCTTGCTTTCTAAAGTTTCGTATGATGCAGACGAAACATCTTCGCTTTCGCCCCCGATTTATCTGTTGATTGACCCAACACATATTAGAGTTACAAATAACCTCCTAAACAATAAACTAGTCTATCAAGAAACCTGTTTTAGCTTTCCCCTTTTAGCGCCCGCACGCAGAAAAATCTGTCTTTTTTCTTGTTTGGATGCAATTATAATCGGGTTGTAGCTTGTCGCAAATGTACTTTACTTGTGTCCAAACACATTGTGTTTGGTACTCAATATTACATGTTGGAGACACAATGATTTATAGGCTATAATATATGTTTTTGTGACCCAAATGTGGCTTTGTTTGTTGAAACCCGCTAAAAAAAGATCGAGTTAGACAACAAAGAAACAAAAAAAGCAGCAGATCTTCAATGCTTGCAAACAAAAGCAGCAGATCAACAATGCGTGCCAACATGCACATGTTGCCTGCAATATGTTGCTGGGGCCGTTTTTTTTGAACCTGAATAACTTTTGGTCGGATTTGCATTGCTAAACTCCGTCATATTTGCGGTATAGACCAAAATTTAGTTGCGTTTTCGCTGCCGATATTTGAGGTCAATGGCGGCGATTAACTTTCATTTCAACTACATTTCGAGATAACATAGACCGCGTCCAAAGTTTCCCACAATCTTATTTCAACTATACACTTGTTCACCTTTTTCTGTGTCTCGTTTAATCCGTTTCTCCAATGGAACGTCAATTACATGTAGCGTGTCCAATAAGAGACATCGCGAGTAATTTTTATATTCAAGTAGAATTTCCAATTCAGCCCCAGTAGCATATTGCAGGAACCATGTACATATTTGCAAGCATTGTTTCCTGTACTGAAGATTTTTTGCTTTTTGTTTATCTATACTCTATAAGGTTTTTTAGAAATTTTCAATAAACAACACCACATTTGGGTCACAAATGCATATTTTCTAACCCATTAATCATTGTGTCCCAAACATGTTATATTGAATAGCAAACACAATTTGTTTGGACACAAGTATACTATATTTGCGACAAGCTACAAACACGTTGTACTTGCATGCAAACAACATTAAAAGACAAATTTGTTAGCGTGTGTTGACTTATAATGAGCCGTTCGGCGCGACTTAAGTATGTCCAGATATTCTAGTCTCCAATGTGCACCATAACCACGAATTTTGAGCACAACATTTCGTCTGTAATCTTTGTCAATAATAGACTTTGACCTGCTAAATAAATTATTCACCCTGCATATCCTCACTTGTCACATATATTAGGAAGTTTCAATATATCAGAGAAACCCGGAATATAGGTTGTGGTTTTATACATCCTCTCAGATTCTGTAGGGCGTTCTATCGGCTTGCTCTTCTCTTTCCGTGCTACCAAATTGTCTATAATTTTACTGGGGAAACTACCCAGGTGAAAAAATTTGTTTTGAAGACATTTAGGGTGTTCACAAGAGTGTCCTAACGGTTGTATGTGTGGTATGTGCTAAAGCTCTACAACAGTTGTAGACAGTCTACAACAGTTTTTTCCATACAAAAGTGTTGTACGATAGTATAACTTTTGAAGATGTGCTTTTGCGGTTGCACCAACACAGCTGATCGAGTTTGTTTTTTTATTAGAGATATAATTTTAAGCTGAAAATCTAACATACAATAGTTTGGGTAAAATTCTAGGTTAGGAGTAATGGGCCTCCAAATTTCGGATATACGGGGGTCTATTATGTATTAAAAAGCGGCTAAAGGAATTTTTCTGGCAGCGTTTTTGGGACAATATAAGGCAAAAAAAAACAAAAGAAATTAAATGAAAATTTTCGAGAACTCTCTTTCGTTATCGAAATATCGGGCGTTCAAATTCTAAAATCCAGAAATGCAAATTAAGGAACAGAGGTATTTCTCTCTCTGGTCCCTGAGCCCGGGCGGACGAATCGAAATTGTGCGACAATAATCCCCCCCCCTCATTATCCGGAATTTAGAGACCCATAACTCCTAAAATCGGGATTTCCCCCAACTTTTGTATTTCAAATTTTGTGCTGAAAATCTTGCGTTTTACCCCTTTCCCCATAAAATTTTTGATTCGACAACAACACATAAAGTCGACTGGTTCCTTATTATAACTATTAAATGCAAATATGTGTGAAATTTTGAATAGAAAATAATAAAAAGAATCATGAAATAAAATAATTTATATTTTTTCTATAAATTTTTTTTCATTTTTTATATTAAAAATAACCGTTGCCACAGGTGTTTCAAAAATTGCACTTTTCGAAACAACTGAAAACCCGGTTTCTGGGATAGGCGGATTCCTGAATACTCTTCTGGCAATCAGCTGATTTTGACAATTTAATTAATTAGACGTCGCCCAATAACATCTAGTAACATCATAACTCCTAAAATCGGGATTTCCCCCAACTTTTGTATTTCAAATTTTGTGCTGAAAATCTTGCGTTTTACCCCTTTCCCCATAAAATTTTTGATTCGACAACAACACATAAAGTCGACTGGTTCCTTATTATAACTATTAAATGCAAATATGTGTGAAATTTTGAATAGAAAATAATAAAAAGAATCATGAAATAACATAATTTATATTTTTTCTATAAATTTTTTTTTATTTTTTATATTAAAAATAACCGTTGCCACAGGTGTTTCAAAAATTGCACTTTTCGAAACAACTGAAAACCCGGTTTCTGGGATAGGCGGATTCCTGAATACTCTTCTGACAATCAGCTGATTTTTACAATTTAATTAATTAGACGTCGCCCAATAACATCTAGTACAAAGTGTAGTTATATCAAGTGGAAGCATTAGCACAGCTAATATCAGTATTTTCATGGCGTTGTCAAAGTCAATGCGTATTTGTTTTTTTTTCATGTATTTGTGTTTTGTTCAGTATTTTCCTGACGTTGTACATCGCCTCTGTCAAATTCATGTGTATTTTGTACATGCTTACTTTTATTGATGGTATAAATACATGCAGAGTTTGACACAACGCCGGTACGAAATAAAAACCATATGCCTGTTGATGTTGCCCACAGTTACAACAACCCTTAATGATTTCACTTGATATAAATACACTTTAATCTATTGCCACCACCTTCTTCTTCTTACGCCTTGGATTGTAGTATATGCATTTACGACAGGGTGTTCACATATGTCTTATAATATCTTACAACCTACAAACTTAGTACACCTTGTGAATTCCCTAATTGTTGGTAGAATTTCCTTAGGACAATACTGACGGACATGGCTTAATCGTGTTACAGAGTCAAATACAAATATGAGCAGACCCTTTCCCATTGGGCCCCATAGATTATCCTAGAGTGAACAAGATTACGACGGTTGCTCTTTATATTTTGGGTCCTGGCAATACTAGTGCCGCCAGATGCAAACTGGAACTTCCATTGGAAAGTGTGAAATTTTTTAGCATAAACATACATTGAACGTTTCCACTTGCGAACACTATTTGTTGTATTTACAGTGTGTTGAAAGACTTATATCGGTCAAAAATGGAATTAGCCCGTGAAATTTTTCGTACGATGAATTTTTCCGATTTACGGCGTGCAGTATTGAGACAAGTTTGTCTCAATCAACTACTTTCGACTTTTGGTTTTGAAGCACCATCAAAAGCCACTATAAGTCGCTAGCGCTAAGAGTGCAGTTTCGGTCGCCGTTCGCTCCAAGACGAATTTCATGATGATCGTCCAAGTTCGGTCAGTTTTCCGGTAACCATAGATGCTGTGCGTGAAAGTATGCCGACTAGAGACATAACGTGAGATGGAATCATACTTGGACGTACGCTCCAAGACGAATTTCGTGAAGATCGTCCAATTATTGTCGGTTTTCCGAAACCCATAGATGCTGTGCGTGAACTAATAAAGCAAGGCCGACTAGTGACATACCGTGAGATTGAGGCATTCTTGGACATTAGTTGACAAAAATCATTAAGATATTGCATGTTCATTTGGCCGTGAGAAAAATTTTTTCTCGTTGGTTCCCACATAATTCGGCGAATGCTTAAAAAACGCGTGTCGGTTGGAGCAAAGAAATATTGAAAAAATACAACCGAGGTAGCTCAAATGCAGTGTATAACATCGTTACAGGTGACGAATCATGGATATATGCATATGATCCCGAAACAAACAATCGACCGTATGGGGTTTTGAAGACGAGCTAAATCTAACAAACGTTGTTCGTGGAAGAAGCACATCGATGCAAATGCTCGCGTTTTTTCGGTATAACCGGTCATGTGGCCACAGTGCATTTAGTGGAACCTAGGACGGTCAATTCTGAGTGGTATTGCACCATCTGCTTGCCAATAGTTTTCGAAAAAATAAGGAAAACCCATAAGAGAAGACGGATCATTTTGCATCAGGACAATGCCAGATGACACTAGGGTTGCCAGATGAGCTGGAATGGGCTGGAATTTCCAGATTTTCTATGTCAAGTCCAGTTACAAGCTATTCAATAATTTTTATAGCTAAATATACATTTTGGTTTAATATTACAATAGGAAAGACTATACGTTTAGCTATTTATCTATTTCATTCTCAATAAGGTGATTTTTGAGTGCTAATTACTTTTAGCCAGCACTCAATTACACCCAAAGGGAGAAAATAATAGTACGCAGTATTTCCATATTGCCCCATCTCTGATTTGTGTGACCAATACTGATAATTTGACAATTGTTAACAGCTGATCGACAGCAAATGTAAATACAAAGTTTCACATTGCAAGCAAAACATTCGTTCAATAAACATGGAGAGCCATGAGGAAGCTGCACCGTCTAGAAAAATAAATTTTACAAGCTTTTCCGATAAATGGAATAGACTGAATTATAAATGTTTTGTTATGTTTTTATAATTTAATTAAATAATTTTAATGAATGAATTTAACAGAATTTATTCCTCATATTTGGGGATTTACGAAATCCAGATTTTTTTTATAAAATCCAGCTAACTTATTCAAAATTTCAGACAAAAGGCCATTTGAATCTGGCAACCCTAGATGACACACATCAGCTGAAACTATGGGCTATTTGAGCACTCAACATGTCCATTCAATGGTTCATCCGCCGTAACAGCCCTGATTTGACGTCCAATGACTTTTTTTACTGCATGGTTAACGTTTTTCGACGCCCGAAGCAGCTGTTGAAACGTTCAAAAACCATGTGTTTGAGGTGCCTCAGTCGGAGTGGAAAAAGTGATTCGAAAATAGGTTTCAGCGCATGTAAAACTGTGCAGATCTTCACGGAGAATATTTAAAAAAAAATATTTAATTTTGACCTCAAGCCAAACTAAACAGAGATATTTTAAAAAACAATAAAACCCATTTCCAATGATTGGTGATGTTTTTTTTTTTATTGCTGGAGCACTTACTTTATAATTAATAACGACCATTTTCAAAAGGCCCCTTCCCCTATGCTGCACTACTGTTTTTCACAGCCTCTGCAAGTGTTGATGCTGCTTGTTTTATTAAAGTCTACAACAAAATGGATGTTGTAAAATTACTACTTACAACACTGTACTATTTGCCATATCATATATAATAATAAAATAATGTGCAACGTCGTGAAATGTCAACGACGGATATAAAATGAATTTTCACGGATTTACGGATAATAAAATAAAATGCTCTTCCTGTTTATTTGCTACTTTTATTTCTCTCTCTCTCCCTCTGTCTATCGCCCTTATGACCATAATGTAAGTGCACAGATAGTGCAACTGTGGTAGCATTGCCGCCTACTTATGTGAATGCGTGTTGGGGTGGGTGTGGCACTGGCCCTTGTGTGCTATGGTTGGTATGTCACAGTATGGTGGGTATTTACGATAATGAGCCTCAGTTGAAATCTATTGCCTGTTGGTACTTTGCTGGTATCAGAGATGTCGTCTTTACTGGATCTGTGGTTATTTGCTACAATTTCGTGTTGTGTCTGCAACACGTGAGCAAAGAGTTATGGATAAATATTTATCATTTATGCCAGATTTCGGGTCAAGTGTTTAAGAATTGTGTGAGCTTATGTTTATGTTTTTTCCGTTGAAAGGATAAGTCTAGACAAAGCGGAAGACAACGTCACATTAAATCAGATATAACAAAAGAAAGTGCAGAATTTCCTACAACATAATATGTATACAAAGTGTAAGACGTTCTAACAAATTGCAGTACTAAGGTCATCTCATGTACAGCCTGTGCCAGAATTCAGGTACTAGTGTACAACCGATTAAATATTTATAAAATAAATGTTTGGGCAATGAACAAATTATACCCACAAACCGACTGATAATCGATTTCAAAGCTACAACACCAAAAAAATCTTTTCTGGCTAGGAATTGATGCTTCGCAGATGACTGACAACACGCTGAAAAATATGTCTTTTTTGGTTGCTTGGATGCAAATATAACGTAGTTGTAGCTTGTCGTAAACATAGTATACTTGTGTCCAAACACATTTTGTTTGCTGTAATATTACATGTTGGAAATACAATAATTAACAGATTATGATATATGTTTTTGTGTCCCAAATGTGGCTTTGTTTGTTGAAAACTGCTGAAAACAAGAACGTGACAGACAACAAAAGAACAGAAAAAACATCAGATCTCCAATTAACGAAAACAATGGTTCCAAACATATATATGGTTCCTGCACAATGCCACAAGGACCTCTTTTCAGCGTGAACCCTAATATCTACAATGTAACTTGTATGCGATCCAATCTGACCGCATAATAACAAATAAGGTCTCAAGGCTTCCAAACGAAGATAACTCGGTAGTCAAGCAATGCAAAACAACTGAGAGGACTTATTCAGACAATAATCACACGCTGACAAATCTGTCTTTTTGTTGTTGTTTGGATGCAAATATAAAGTGTGTTTGGACCTTGTCGCAAATATAATTTACTTGCGTCCAAACACGTTGTGGTTGCTATTCAATATTGCATATTTGAGACACAATGATTAATATATTATAATATATGTGTGTTTTTGCAACCCAAATACATATATTTATGTTTGTAATACAAATAAAGCTGTGTTTGTTGCACTGTGCATGCTCTCTCGAGGGCAGGAGAATAAAAGAGGGACAACGAGAGAGTCTATCTTGGAAGTGTGGATCTGTATTTTTGCATTCTTCTCTCAGTCAGTGAGTCATAAATATTCCTGAATGTGTGTGTAAATTGCAGATGAAGCAAATCTCATTTTGCCTGATGTATTGCGTTTTAGTTTCATGTATTGAGTCGACAATGGTTCATCGGACAGAGAATATCAACACCGCTTTATCAGTGGAAAAATAATAAACGAAGGCTCGGGCTGTTAAATGGTTTGTGATGTTACTTTGATTTTTGTGTATATGTTTCGTATATAGGGATGTGTGCTACCAAAGTGAGAAAAGGTTTTGATGAAAGAAATTGTAAAGGGCAACATCGTGAAGCCCTTTGTCTGTACGAGCCTTTACTGAGAAAATTTGTGAAATAAGTGTAATAAAAAAACACAACTAATCAACGGATTTGTATATAAATATCTTGTTTGTGTACCAACGCATAGTGATAACCAGCATATAGCTGAAACCTTCTGAAAACAAAAACGTGAGAGACAACAAAGAAAGGAGAGGCAAAAGAGCACCTGATTCTCATTTAAAAAAAATGCATTCAATGCAAATAAATGTAAAAAGGGTCGTTTTAAATCTATTAATTTTTTGTATTAATTATTTATAAATGCGGATTTATATTGTTAAAATTAATTATAATAAATAATTCATATATATTGAAATCAAAGAATAATTCGTTTCTTAATATTATTATGTTTGGGAGGAAATTCGCATATGTTTCTACGTAAGTATATGTATGTTTGGGGGAAACACGTGAATGCTTCCACGTAAGTACATGGATGTTTGGAATGAAGAACGCATAACGTAAAAGCATACAAGTATGTCAGTAAACATGATACTGGTTGCATTAAATACAATACAAATTGCAAACATATGAATGTCTGAAGTGTGTTCCAAACATATACACGATTCCTGCAGAATATGTTTGGAAAATATGTTGGAGAGGCAGTTATATTTCAACGTGCATTCCCCGTCATATTTGACACGTAAAATATAGTTATTAACTATCGATGCAATATATACACTAACAGCCTAATGTTTACATTGCAGTAACTACAAGATTCTTACATCCAACGCTTAATTCATTGCTGCAGCGAAACACGCTATACGGGATTATTATGACTGCTGGCCATTCTTTTGTTTCAATACACAAACAAAAAACAGTGGAGGTCGCCCAATTAAATGCACGAAGAAGCAAGACCGTCTAGAAATCGAAAGGCTTCATACGGCACACTAGGATTATGCAGGAACCATGCCTATGTTTGGAAAATCCATATACTTATGGATACTTATTTATATTTAATTGTTGTCCGTCACGTGTTTGCTTTCAGCAGTTGTCAACAAGTAATTACATTTTTGGGGTGACTAGAACATATCTTATAACATATTAGTCACTATATCTCCAACCTGGAATATTGAATAGCAATCACAGTGTGTTTGAACATAAGCATACTGTAGTTGCGACAAGCAAACAAACACATTATAGTTGCATCCAAACAACAAAAAACTACAGATGTTTTAGTGTGTACTAACTAACTTGCTCAATTTTGAAGAAATATGTGCCTATAACTCCACTAACCCATAAACCCCACCTAACCTTTGTTCTGTATGGACGTAATACCAGCTCTTGAACCTCTTAGGGTTACTCTTCAGCCCAACTATTGCAAATTTCCTTCGTAGCCATTAAGTCTCATCGTTGAAGCAATTTTTGGTCGAAAACATTGACTCTACTACAAGTTGGCTCTTCTACCACAGCTCAAAGCACTGAAACGGTGGCGACCCGGTAGGTCGGAGTTACGTATGCTTTTGACCAAGATCTCTACGAAAATTGCACCCAACTGTTGCATACGGAAAGCCAAGACTTCCTGCCTTGTTGTGTCTTTGTTATTTGCCTCGTTTTTGTTTTTAGCGGTTTTCAACAAAAAATCCACATTTGGGTCTAAAACACATAAATTATTGACTACTAATCATTGTGTCTCAAACATGTTATATTGAATAGCAAACACAATATGATTGAGCACAAGTATAGCATATTTGCGGCAAACTACAAACACGTTATATTTGCATCCAAACAATAACAAAAAGACAGATTTTTCAGCGTGTAGAGAATCGAATCGATTCCTTAATGCTCAGCGCGTGTACTCTGTCTTATCGCCGCTACATTTCCGTCACTACGTTTCTGGATGTGGTCCATTTGATTGCGCATTAACCAGTATTGCAAAAAAAAATGGTTTCGCATTACATTCCATGAAGGAATTGGAGAGAGCTCCTCACAACCCAGAGAGCTGTGCGCTTCCTAGTTTTGTACTCAGTGATTGGGACCAACAGTTTTACACCGCTTCCGAACGATATATTCAGAAGCTTCTTCATGGCTAAATACTCGATAGTGTCGCCGTCCCTAAGCGAGGTGACCGCAGACGAAAAAATGTAAGGTGGTCAGAGCAGGAATCGAACCCAGGATCTCATGTACAAGAGGCGCGCACAAAACCCATTGCACCACCGCAAATAAAATTTGGTGGCATAGAGAATTTTGTCTCCGGTGAGCTGATTATGAGGCCCATAGTTTGCCCTAAGAACACGAAACACTTTTCTCGTATAAACCTGATTTTCGAAATACAGTTGACTAATTAGTAGACGTGGCCGTCAGTGGCGCAGTAGTAGACTGTGTGGCTCTTACACATGAGAGACATGGAATTGATCCCCACTCTGACCACCTCACATTTATTTTGACGACCGTCACCTCGCTTGGTGTCGGTGACACTATCGGCTACTTAGCTATGAAAAAGCTTTTCAAAAATACCGTTCGGAACCAGTGTAACCACTGCAGGTCTCAATCATTGAGTATACAACTAAAAAGTACAAAGCTCTTAGGTTATTAGAAACTCTCCCCAATCCCATTATGAGATGTAGTTTGTTCCATGTTGAAATGGCATACAATCCGTTGTATATCCCTACTGCACTGCAACTTTTATGCAAAAGTGCGCCTATAGAAATGCTGTGCATTAAAAGATGTGTACTTAATTTAAACAGTTTTCTAACTAACTGGACTTACAATTCAAAGCAAATTCCGATTTTCAGAGTTGATCACTTTATACATTACGTTCCCAATTCTCATTTAGTTTATGGCGACTATCGTTCAAGTACTCGACTTCCACACCCTCAGAAATTATGTTTGTTGTATAACCTCACCATAGACTTTTTAAATTCGTTATTCCTGAATTTTAGGAAATAACATACCCACTTTTTTTAAGGAAATAATTTAAGTTATGTCCTCTTCTAAAAATAGATGTTGCTACAAATGAATATATACACGCTGAAAATTTTGTATTTTTTATTGGTTGGATGCAAATATAAGGTGTTTCCAGATTGTCACAAATATAGTATACTTCTGCCCAAACACATTGCGCTTGCTATTCAATATAACATGTTTTGGATACAATGATTAATAGGTTATAATACATGTATTTTTGACGAAATGTGGATTTGTTTGTTGGAAACTGTTGACAACAAAAACGTTGCATACAATAGAGGAACAAAAAGCAGCAGATCTTCAATTCAGGAAAACAAGGCGTCCAAACATGTACATGGTTCCTGCAATGTGTTGCTGGGGATGTTATTTATCAGCGTGTAGTTACTAGATGTAAAAATTGGCCAATGCTAAAGGAAATTAGTGACTTAGTCGAAGAAGAATGTCCTAATTTTAAGTCTATCGTATTCTTGTTTAATTTGAGTATCAAATGATTTTCATTTAAGGAAATAATTGACAAAGACTAAGTACCCCATTTGAAAGAAAATATGCTCCTTTAGAGGAAATATGCATTTATTCGAGGAAGCAGTTTTACTTGATTTAAGACAATTTAGAAAAATGTCAGCGATTTAATTGTTGTCTATCATTTCCTACATCTGAAAAAAAATTACTTAATTTGAATTTAAAAATCTTTAGGTCTATTCTTACCTATTTACTTATTTAGTTGGCCTCAAACAACACAGAGAGATCAAGGGTCTTAAAACACGAGGATAACATGATTCTTCAAGCAGCTCTGTCTTCAGTTTTTCTCCTCCAGTTGTTAACACCAACCTCTCGCAGGCAATATTCCACCTGGTCGTTTCAGCGAAACTTGTTCATTGTATTCTGCGATGGCCTTTGAGTACGTCCTCGAAAACCTTCCGCACTGGTTCCCTCTGGTTCATTCTACTGACACGGCCTAACCAGCGTAAACACGCTGTTTTGATAAACATAACTACGTCGATGTCAGGATAGATATTATAGAGCTCGTGGGTCATCCATCATTGATACTCACCATTCTCTATTATTGGACCATATATTTTTCGAAGGATTTTTCTAGCAAAGACTTCCAGGAATGATTCATCAGCATGCGGTATGACGCAGAATTCTGCGCCATAACACAGGTTGTACGAAAATGTGACATAGTTGGAGAGAGGGTCTCGAGAGAGGGTTTTGTCTCGGAAGTGCTTGCTAAGGAAGTGCCGAAATACCACCTGTTTGCAAGCACAATTCTCCGTTTGATTTCCAGGCCGACGTTACTGCTTTTGTTCACCAGAGATTCGAGGTAAATAAATTCGGCCACTACCTTAAAATTATAACGGTTATCAACGTTCACCTTTCCACCCATTCGGGTGAATGGTCTGCTTATCGGAACCATTGATTTTGTCTTGTCCTAGTTTCCCTCTCAATTATCGAAAATACAGCAGTAACTTCTCGCAACTTTCACCGAATGATGTTTAAATCATTAACATATAAGTAAGAGAGGATCATGTGATTTTTACTGCTGACAGTTTACTCGTGCTGCCTGCGTCTTATGCCACGATGATCTCAGTTAATATGCTGAAGAGATCGCTTGGTAGGGTGTCACCCTGCATAAGTCCTCGCCTCGTTCTAAAGGGTTCGGTGAGATCTTTACCGACGATTTCGTGTCGGTCAATATTATTCTACAAAAGGCGTGTCAGCTTAGCAAGAATACCAAACTCCAACATAGCTTGATATAGTTTTCCCAGTATCAGGCTATCGAGGAGATGTCGCCTATTTTAAATATAGGACACAGTATGCTAATACTCCAATCGTGTAGCGTACATTCGTCTAGCCAAATTTTGTATATGACCTGATGCGTCCACCTTTCCAATTCGTAGCCACCAGCCTTAAACGGCTCAGCCGATAGTCCATCAGCATCAGTGTCTTTGTTGTTCTTAAGCCGGGAAATTGCTTCTCTAACTTCAGTTGATTAGAGGGTGCAGTCGACGCCATCGTGCTCTATTTATTTTGAAGTCTCCTGGACCGAGTAACGCAGGACAGTGATCTTTCTATATCCTCAACATACTCTGTATATCTGTGATAAGATTCCATTAATTATCTCTACAAATGTGGATTCATTGTCGTTGGTTTGGCTTTGTACTTGTGGGTGGAGTTTACGGGCATCTTTCTAAGCTTCAACTTGCTCACTCTCGAGTTTTCTTTACCACCGTTTTTAACTCTTAAATAAACGGGGTTCCTCTATCCTCTTCCCCTTACACCGCTCTGTTGCAGCTCACGTTGCAACTGGTTGAAACATTGCCGTGCGTACAGTGTTCTTCTCATCATTTTGGTTTGTCTTTAAGCGGTTTTCAGGACCTAGTACGGCAGTTTTCACAGAGTGGAAAATGCACTTCCACTGCACGCTGCAAAAAAATTTCCTCTGTAACATTTTCTCTCGCACACAGTCTGCAGGAACCATGAATATGTTTGGAACACACTCCAAATATTTATATGTTTGCAAGTCCTAAACATTAGCATGTTTGCTTGCAAAGTTAAATACTTTTACGTGAAGCATTATGCGCATTATTACTTACGTCGAAGCATTCGTGTGTTTCTTCCCAAACGAACGATTGACGACTGAGTGCATGAAACTAAAACGCAATAGATCAGTCAACATAAGAAATACTGAGTCCATTATGAATCAGTAACTGAAAGAGCAATACACAAATGCTGTTAACTTAGGCTGAGAACAATCTCTCTTTGCCCCTGTTTTATTAAGTTGTTCTCGACAGATCATAGCGTCCCAAAATATGAAGTAAACAGTGCACCAAACATAGATGTATGTATTTGTATCACAAACACTGCCATATTTGGATCACAAGCATATGTATTATAACATATTAATCATTGTGTCTTAAATATGTAATACTGAAGAGCAAACACAATGTGTTTGGACACAAATATACTATATTTTCGACATGCTCCAAACATACGTTATATTTGCATCCAAGTAAGAAAAACAAAACTGATTTTTAAGCGTGTGGGCTTCAGGATCACTAGGCCGAGGTGCGTCATGTGGAGTGTCTGACTAAATTTCTCTGCATAGCCCGTGGCTATCTCTGGTATTTGCAGTTTTCCGTTGTTCAGCTTTCTATATGTTTGGTTTCGTACGACTTTCGCTCTACTTAACCTTGTACGAACCTACGCTGCAACCAGGTAGTGATCTGAATCGATATTAGCTCCCCGAATCACACATACGTCCATTACACTAGTATAGTGCCTTCCATCAATTATCAATCTGGTTCTTCGTCTGTTAATCAGGGAATGCCAAAGTAGTCTTATGGATGTCTTTATGTTGGAATCGTGTACTACTGACAACCATGTGTTTAGCCGCGGTAAAATATAAGAGTCTCATTCCGTTATGGGAAGTGATGGCGTGTAGACTGAATTTACCGGTGGCTGGATTAAAGGCGCTTTAGCATTAAAATTCACAGAACAATCTTAATGTCATGGCCAGGGCAGTGGTCGTATATTTCCGCTACACGCAAAAAAACCTTTATTGCTCGGCTGCTGCAGCAATTCTTTGATTGATTTGTATTAATTTATTAGTCGCAACCGTGCATGTATTTCTGTCAAATAAACTGATATATCAGAAATGTGTATCATGTTGTTGCAAACGACTTCTCGTTTGCATCAAACGTGTACAAAATTATATTTAACGCAAATTTAAAAAACGTTTGTGATAACTGAAATTAGCCATTTTACTAATGAGAGCACAAATTACGAAGAACGTAAATTTCACTCATTCTATCGACTGTATACACAGTCCTATCCACTCGTTTAGCATACACCCTCACGCATACACATAAAAGTGATCACACACTCTAATGCTTCTATCTTGTACATACATCTAGGATGGACAATAGACGCATTGTAGTTTGCTGCGCTTTTAGTTGTTATTTGAAAGCAAGGCGAGACAGACGTGTAAGGTAGACAGTAGTGGTCTTCATGAAAGCTTGAAAGAACCTCGTAAACTCGAAAACATCGTAAACTTGCACAGCAAACGTCAAAACAAACAAATTTCCCATACAAAGCGACTTGCACAAATGTGGAAAGTTTTCGAGGCAAATTTGCAGAGCAAACCTGGAAAAAGAAACGTGAAAACTTTTGACATTTCCATGTCAATATTTTTGTATTGAAAAAAAGAGAGGGTTTTTGATTTATGTGCAAAAAATAAAATAATGGAATAGGTAAAACATATACGTATGTATATGTATATGAATATGTATGTATATTTACTTTGTCAGCCTTTTTTTGACAATTTCTGCATAGATACACTGAGCAACTTTATTTGGTGCCTCACGAAACGCTTCGGTACAAACTTACGCTGAGCAAACGTTCTGGGTTTTCTTGTTTGCATGAATACCGCTAGTGAAAAAATAGACAAAAATTGCAAAATTTTTTAAAACAAATTTTATGGCTAAAACCAATATTAAATTTTTCTTCGTTTAAAGTAACTACAACTCGGTTGATTTAACCGAAAGAGCAGTTGGTGGAACCATTTTTAGTTTCTCGCAAACATTTTTTCAGCTCTAAGTTTTCATAACTCGTTTGTTGCAAACATTTTTCGGTTCTCGCGGATGTTTTTAGTTTGGAGCAACTACACCTCGGTTGCTGTAACCGATAGAACAGTTGGTGGAACATGTTTTCTTTTCTCGCAAACGTTTTATCAGCTTATATTTTCATAACTCGTTTGTTGCATACATTTTTCGGTTCTCCCACACGAAATGACATGTATGGCTTAACAGAAGTTCGTTTCTCCTAACTATAATCCCCAAACGAACTTCAGTTATCTGAGATTTCGTTTGGGAGGAACGAGTTTTTTCATTGCGTGTAGCCCTCATAGAACATGTCTGTGATGTCATCTTATTTTTCTTCCATCGGGGCATGTACACAAATTAGCGATATGTTAATACAGAATTCAATGTACAGAATTCAATGTTCAGCCTATTTGGATCTAAATTCAGTTCTGCTTTTTTAAAAGTGTATTTTGCGATGAATAATTTGATGATTTTCTCTGGAGTTGTTCCCAATATTATAATTATGGAAGGCAGGCATTATTGTTAAAAGAAACTATTATTTCAGGAAGGTGAATACATTAAACAAAATATGATAAAGTGTTGATTTTGGCTTCATAAAAAGTGTTAAAAATATTTAGGAATTAATAGCACATACAAGTTTGCAAATGTCAGATGTGCATATAATTTTAATTCACCCAACCTTAGGCCATGGAAGAGGAAGATAGCTCTAATGTTATTATTTTAGTCTAATAATATTCGAATAAAGTTTGCAAATGACTGCTACATGACTGGCAGCAACTTTAGTATTAAATCCAATACTCAAATTCAAATTTGATAGATGACTGGCCGACAATTAAATCTAGCAAAGTCATTACAATATGATTGGATAAATTAAACTATAAGATGCGAATACTAATAAAGATAAAATGGATAAAACGAAAACTTGTGTGTTAGGATGTCATTCACTCTTTCCATTTCAAATCGTAACGTATGCTGATTAGGGAACCACAAACACACAAAATAATGACTTTGGCATATACAGATCCAAAATTAATATTGATTAGGGATACACCCACAGCGACACTGGAACACACACACACACACACACACTCGCACACAGATCCTTAACTTTATGCACAAATTTGTGAAAGACTCCCACGACCTCTACATATACATACATACATATGAATACTTAAGGAGAGCTATCTGTGTTTGTACCTTTGCTTATGGTTGGTGTAACTTGTAATAAATTGTGTAATTTGCCAATAATAATGCAAATTAAATTGTTTATCTAATATTTGAATTTTGTGGTTTTCCTGGAGCTACATATCATCAGCACATCAATTCGCCAACTGATGTTAATCCTCCTCCGCAATCTTCCGAAACCCATAAATAGCATCCATGAAGCTCTACACTCGCAAATGCAGAAATGTTTTGAAATTTTGTAATATGTGGGGATATATGTACATATGTATGTTTCCTTTGGGTGTATAGATATACACATATGTGCGCATGTACGCATATGTATGTGTGCTGTGATGTAATTTGGCCGGTATTGACTTCATTTCCCGTTCATGTGATTAATTAGTTAAGGAAAATTGAATTGAATCCTCAAGATATAAATTCATGGTAAAACAGAGTCTTCCATTATGATTGCACAGTGGGGCAATCTGAAACCCAAATGGGAAACTGTTGAGAAAAATGCGATCGAATTTTATCAAACTCCAAAAATCACTTACAAATCGTTACAATAACTTTACAACTATCGTGGAGCTAGACGTTAAAAATTTTGACTGGAACAAAACTGAATTTTACATTAGGTTGTCATGGGACTGTCCTTGGAGGTGGAAAGTTTCTGATAGCCATTCACTTGGGAGTGGCCAGAAATGATTCCTTCATCGGGCAGTCCAATCAGCTCACTACTTCCACGCAGTATGTCTTGGACAATGGCTTATCGGAAACCTCTGTTAGCTAGCTACAGTGAGAAGGCGAAACGAATGAGCAACCTGAGTGGTAATGCGATCACTGATACGTCTCAGGATTATTAGGTGACCCTGTCACTGAAGCTCTTCGATGTAGTGGACACATTCTTCTGTCCTTTGAAGGCGAATGACCCAACACCCCTGGCCAACGGCGGATCAAAATTGAAGAAACCGAAATACAGTTTTGACACTCTGCATTCTTTTCAGTGTCTGATCCATAATGGGCGGCTGAAACATGAATATCCTGGCAGTAGGTAAAATGCAAACCACGGTGGACTGGGTTTGCCTCCCGCCACCGCGGACGAAGAACCAGATTGATCACTTGGTAATAGATGGCAGGCACTCTTCTAGTGTAATGGATGTACGTGTGATTCGAGGTGCCAATATCGACTCGGACCATTACCTGGTGGCTGGGAAAGTTCGCACGAGATTGAGCATGGCGAAAAACGAACGAAGCCGAACACAGGAAAAGCTGGATATTGACAAGCTACAAATACCGGAGATATCAATGTCCTATCGACAGCAACTCTCTCTCCTGCTAGAGCAGAATACCCCCCTCCCGAAGACCCAGATGAGCAGTGGAAGCACATCTCCAATTCTTTGGAAACCGCTGCAAGGACTGAACTTGGCTATCAAAAACCGCAAAAGGATAAGCCATTGTACGACGCAGAATGTCGCATTGCAACTGATGAAAAAGACGCTGCACGTATGGCAACGAAGCAGTCAGTTGCAACACGTGCTGCGAGTGAGCGGTACAAGAAGCTGGGAAGGGAGGAAAACCAACTATTTAGGCGAAAAAAATTGCAGTGGGAGCAGAGAGAGAGAGAGAAAGAACCGAAATGTGCAGGATGAGTGGTGAATCCCGAAAGTTTTTTCAGACGGTAAGAAGATCGAATAACGGGCCTAATAATGGGCTGCCCTCCTGCAAGGACGAGAATGGGAATCTGGTGACTGAGAAGCAGTGTGTGCTCAAAATGTGGAGAGACCACTTTTCAGCACTACTCAGCTCAGATTCTTTCACAGAAGATCAGGAGGTAATGATTGTGGAAGACCGTGTAGATTGTACCGCACCCCCCAACCAAGGCGTGATTAGAGCGCCGATCTCCCGGCTTAAGAATAATAAAGCCGCGGGTGAGGATGGGCTACCCGCTGAGCTTTTTGGGGCCGGTGGCGAAGGAATGCTAGGCCACATGCATCAACTTAGAAGCAGTATATGGTTGGGGGAATCTATGCCTGACGATTAGAGTCTCAATGTATTATATCCCGTATTCAAACAGGGTGATCCGTATGTATATTCGAACTATCGCGGTATCAGTTTTTATCCATCGCGTATAAGATCTTGTCGAGCGTGTTATGTGAAAGACTATAGCCAATTGTTGAAAATCTGATTAGACCTTATCAGTGTGGATTTAGACCACGCAAGTCCACGACTGACCAAATATTCATGCTACGCCACAGTCTGGAAAAGACCAACGAAAAGCAAATCGATACATATTATTTTTTGTCGATTACAAAGCTGCTTTCGATAGCCCCATACGGGGAAAATTGTACGAAGCTATGTCCGAAATTTGGATTCCGGCAAAACTGATCCGCCTCTGTAGAATGTCGCTGACCAACACCAAATCAGCAGTGAAAGTGGGGAAAGACCTCACTGAACCATTCTGTACCATGCGAGGACTGTGACAAGGCGACACATTTTCGTGCAATCTCATCAACATCTTAATGGAGATAATAATGAGAAAAGCTGCAGTAAATACGAACAAGACCATTAACACGAAAAACCATATATTGCTGACGTATGCTGACGCCATAGTCATCATTGGACGAAATTTGCAAAAGATTACTACAGTAATTTCAAGAATCGAAAAAGAAACAGCGAAGGTGGGTCTTTCTGTTAATGTGGGTAAAACATAATTGATTGTGTCAACGATTAGAGAAACCTCTCCACTTGGTCCGCACTTGAACGTCGCAACGGATTTAATTTTAAAGTGGTAGATGAATTTGTCTACCTTGGGTCCGCTGTTGACAAGGACAACAACGTCAGCCAGGCGATAAATAGGAGAATTGTGCTTGCAAATAATAGATGCTATTTTGGGCTCACCAAGCAGTTTAAAAAACAAAGCTGTCTCTCGGGGGACAAAGGTCTAGCTATACCAGACACTCATTTCACCAGTCCTGGCATATATGATGAAAAATACCTGGGAGTATTCGACAGAAAAATTCTCCGTAAAATAAATGGTCTTGTTAGGGAAAACAGCGAGTACCGACGTTGTTGGAACCAAGAGCTATATAATTTATATTCTGACGTGTACATAGCTAGGCGGATAAAATTAGGCCAATTGTGTTGGCTAGGCCATGTTCACAGAATGAATGAAGATGATCCAGCGGGAAAAGTTTTCGATAACGTACCCGATGGACGCAGGAAAATAGGACGACCAAGACTCCACTGGAAAAACCAGGCAGAAGAATTCCTCCGTATCCTTCGGGTTACCAACTGGCGAGAAAAGACGAGGGATAGAGCCTGTTGGAAGAATACTTTGAAATTTGTCTTATTTGTTGTTTGTGTACTTAATATGTGTAGGACATCTGACCTCACGATGTTCTACAAAAAAAGAAGACATGTACCAATTAAGTATGGAATAAAACATCCGGTAAATGGACGGCTCTGATGAAAGACCACTACACTTTTCATAAAATTTTCATAACTTTTTCACAGAGATGTGGCAGTATCTCACCTATGACGTGTTGGATCTCGGATTTTAGCTCAGGAATTGTTTATAATTTATTCGCATAAACCCGAGATTTCACAAAACCCCAAAGAAAGAAATCCCACGGCGTTAAATCGCCTGAATTTCGTGGCCAGTTGACATCAGAATTTCTTGAGATAATTTGTTCTGGAAATCGTTGCTGCAGCAAATCGATTGTTTCATGCGCGGTGTGTCAGGTTGCGCCGTCTTGCTTAAAACAGATGTCGTCCAGACTTGTGCCGTCCAGTTTAGGCCACAAGAACTCCTTTATCATGTTCCTCTAACGAATGCCGTTCACAGTCACTGCAATTTCGGACTCATCTGCAAAGAAGTAAGGTCCAATCACACCGCCCGACCAAAATCCCCACCAGACAGTTGGTGGTTGTGGGTGCATATGTTTCTCATGGATTGCACGAGGATTTTCTGAGACTCAAATTCAACAATTTTGAGTATTCACGAAGCCATTCAGATTGAAATGCGCTTCATCGGAGAAGATGAGTTTTTTTGAAAAATTGGCATTGACTTCACTTTCCTCCATTACCCATTGAACTAATTGCCGGCGCTTTCCATGGTCTGCTGATTTGAGCTCCTGAGTATGCTGTATTTTGTACGCATGTAGGTGGGGGTCTTTTGTGAAAATTCGCTGCGTAGTGCTTCGTGATATTTGAAGTTGTTGAGAACGATGGCGAATTGATGTTTTCGGGTTTTAGGCGACACTCTCGTTAACAGCAGCAATGTTTTCAAGAGACTGACCGGTGTGTTGACGCACAGTAGTCTTACTGTCCATAACCGACCCAGTTTCTTCAAAGTTTTTGACCACTCATCGAAAGGTTGACACATTAGATGCACATTCTCGTCCAAAAATTCTTCGAAGTGTGCGAGCTGATACTGATATAACTTTCCAAATTTTTGTAATAAGTTTACACAATTATAACGCGTTGTTCTTTCGTTGTGCTCAATTTTTAAAAACAGGAATAAACAAATGTGACAGCTGCCAAATTCCAGAGTTGCCACTTGAACAAAGACCAAATTACACGAAATTTAAAAAGTGCTAACAAACAAAACGAGTGAAGCCTTAACCATTCTCTACTCTCTCTCTCTCTCTTACTCTCTTCATTGAGTACTTCAATGCACGAGCAGCTTTGTGATAGTGTTATTGTATATAACTATACAAATGCCAACCATGATGAAGTAAAGTTACATAAACTATAAAAAATACGAAATAATTAAGATATGATGCGAGAGGGAAAAGCGTTTGTGTGAATTGTTACCTCTTTTTGGTTCTCTTTTACGAGGGTTGCCAAATTGCGCATATCTTCTGGTCGTCTACTGATTGATCGTCTTTGGTGCAATCTTACTGAGCCACGCTTATATTGTCGGCGGCACCGACTTGAATATATTAAGTGAAATAGTAAATACTGTGAACGATTTTGTTTGGTTAATTCTTTATTTACAATCCATCCACTCAAGGATAGTAAGTAAATTGTACAATACAGAACCAAATGACATCATTGACGAACTCCATTGAGATCGCCGTCATAAAGACTTCTTATACATACCACAATATATATAGATTCTATTATTTACACGTTCCGGAGTAGGACTTCTAATTTATGGTATCTCTTTAGCCTTCGAACTTCGTGTTTATCATCTAGAAGTGATATAGTCAGCGGGTTAAAATGATTACACAGTCTGTCTAAGTATTTAGCGCTGAAACTGTTGATTTCATCCTTTATATTTGAAATCTTAACGTAGTCATGAATTGTTTCATTAGATACGAATCAGGGTTCGTTTATAATAGATCTCAGCGTCTAGGACTGATATCTTTGCAATATTTCTATGTACACACAGGAAAAAGTTTAGTTGGAAATCAATTCAGGTATTGGAAATTCCATGATATAGTCTATATTTTGATTAGAATTAATAATTGTCAAACCTGAGAATAATTTGTCTATGTTATTGATAGATTAAAAATAGGTCTTACTAAATACAAGTTGCTGCTACCGAACTTTATGTGTATTAACCAATTTGAGTATTTCTAAAACCTCATTCATCTGGAATGGAAGATACAACTAATAAAAAGTACAATATTAGAATTCGAGTTCAAATATTAGACACTGTAATCATAATTTAGTTTCTGTCACAAAAACACTTGTTAAAAAGTTTTTTTTTCACAAGAGGCTTTGCTGTTAAAGTGAAACTACATATAGGTCAATGTTACCCGAAGACTTTACAGCAAAACTATTATTTTAAACAGAAAGTGATAAACAAAGTTATGAAAAAACAATAAATTGTATTGAAATCGGCCAGCGAAGAATACATATTATCATAAATTGAGGTGAAGTGAGACTTTTAAACAAAATCGTTGAATCTGACGCCTTCACAAACACATGCAAACAATTGTGGACACTTGGCTGGAGGAATTATTAAGCTCGTTTTGGTTACACCGCTTGCTTATATATTCGCTTGTTCTGTATGAAGCAATTAGCGAAGACTTAGCGAGAACTTAGCGACGAGAATCATTTTCGCTAAGTTTAAACAATCTTTTTTTTGACATCTTTTGCCGTTTTCAACCCTTATTCATATTTTTGGATAAAATGACTTATCGCTAAATTGCCGTTTTCTTTGCAACATAGAAAGCGACAATCGCTTACTTGTATCCAAAACACGACTATTATTGTGGATGACACAAATTAACTTAAACATACATATGATACCCAGGGTAACCCATCCTAATTTTTGATTGAGAATATGAAAAATTTAGAGAGACTATCTATTTTTGTTTTTCGATTGGACGCGCAATTTTCGAGATATAGAAATTTTTTCATATTTTCGATAAAAACTGGGCACGAAATACGAACCGTGGTTATAAATAATAATAATTTTATGATATTTAAATATAAAATACACAATTTTAATAAAAAATTATTTTTTTACCTTTTTTTTTCTATCAAATTCATAAGGGCATCACCAAATGGTTGTGACAGTCATCAAATTCAAGTACATATTAGTTGAGCATACTAATATATTATTACATCCAACTAATAGAATGTTCACCACTATAGGATAATTTGATTGCTAGAACTAAAACTCGATTGAAAGATCACATTTATTTATTGTTGCTGTGGCTGCAACTAAATGTTTCAGTTCTTGTAACCAAAACTGTATTACAAATCAATTTATATTCACAACATTTGATAATACTGAACACAATTATTGGTAATCACAACGGAATAATGTGATAGTTCAAGGAACCGCCAAATTTTAGTTGGCTGTATATGTAGTTGTGACAAGGAATCTCTTCTCTGTGTGTAGCAAACGCTGTGGTGTGTTAACCATGTCGTTTTGACCCACTAAATGCTTCTCGACTTGGGCTTTATCAGGCTCCTCTTTAAGTGGACAATGGAGAATGGGTTGGCATTGAATTCAGAGGGAACCCTAATCCAAGTTTCCGAATATTAACCATTATCTCGAAGTAGTAAGAAAATTGGTCTGAAAGATACCGCACCACTTCTAGATATTATCCTAGACAGAAAACTGAGCTCCAAGTAAAGCAACAGCGGCCCTATATCATGTACAAATATTATGGGCGGCCAGTGGGGCCTGTGCCCAGAAATAATTTTCCGAATATATACAGCTGTTGTTCGACCGATAGTGCTTTAAGATATTTACATTTGGTGGGCGGAGTTGGAAAGATTTACTTCCCGAAGTCTGTTGACAAATGCACAGTGATTAACATTGGTATGTCTAGCCACGTCATTCTCAAAACACCTACCGATGGTGTGGGGTTTATTCCTCACCTGTTACCATTAGATTTGATGGGCAGCAAACGGGGGTACACTCAGCAATCTGCATAGGACTTTCTTCAAGATCCTACATTGAAAGAAAAAGCTACATCAAATTTATGAAATCCTTCATCAATTTGATGAAACGTGTTCTCATTTTCCCAGCTACGACACATTTCACTGAATTGATGCAGAACATTTCATCAATCTTTCATCCGTATTTTATCAATAGATTGTTGATTCAACGACATCGTTACATCGAGTTCATGTACATTTTTCATCAATTTTCTGCGCGTGTTTCGTCAATTAGACGCAAGGTTGTCATCAATTTGATGTAAGTTTATCATCAGTGTGCTGTAAATTGGTCATAATTTTTATGTAAATTGTTTGTTAATCTGTAGCCAAATCCTTTGGACTATTTTTCATTGTAAAAATCCACAAGAACTAGGTGCAAGACCACATATACAATATTCATAGCGGAGATATAGTTTTCTGTCCATTGCACTATTTTCTTTATGAGTTTATTTTCAAATTTATACTGGTTTTTCCTTTTCTCTATATTTTTCAATACTACGTCCATATTTAGAATGGATCCCATAAATTATTTCTAAATTTCAATGATGAAGATTGATGTAAAACAGATCATCAATTCAATGAAGCTGAAAAGGGAAAAACACACAACCTTTAAATTATCATAAATTCAATGAAGAACAATTGATTAGTATTTATCATCTAATTGATGTAAAGATTTTCTTTCGGTGTTCGGCCATGGTACGATTTTAGGGGATCCGCGTAAAAAGTGAATTACATGACAGCAATGCATATATTTGAGAGAAAATTTTTACCGGAAGCCGGAAGAGACGCATACCGCGTAATATAATGTATTTATGATTCCACATTAATTGCCTAGACCTTGAAAAAAGGCTATCAAACCATTGTAGTGTTTTTCACGCGAAAGTCATGGCAATCGGAAGAATCGCATGCTGACTGAGGCGAATCGTCATCACGGTCAGGGATATCAATATCTGCTCCGGCATTCAGACTGCTATAAAATCACATCAATCTGTGACAGTGATTTCAAAAATTCCCCATAACTGCCGAGGATATCTAAATGAGATGGCCAAGCAGTTTGATATCCGTCTTATATTGGTATTGAGGCACAGGAAACTTCCAGGGAACGACAGACCGTATAAGTTAGCGAGCTTAGAAACTACCTTACTTATTCACTGGATAAGAAGCATGTGATAGATGATCTGGTGGTATAAATTGCATGAGCACCAGATACGTATGGCATAGTTATGACTTGAAACGTTCCTAGACAGGATATCTCTATGCTGGTAGCTCCGATCATTGGACAACCTTTGATAGCCAGACGAACGTCTAGAATTGGAATCACAGCTCATGACTACTGTAGAAGCTGCGTGGATGAAGAGGAGGATGAGAGCGTCGAGCAACACTTAGGGTCTTATATCTTTTTGGATCTAACCTACATTCAGAGAGTTAAGCGGCATAGTCGTGCAGCTGGTTCATTACGGGCTAATATACGTCTCTTTTTCAGACCATCTTCGAACAGCGGGACGAGGTATCAAACACACTGAACAAATTTTACTCCAGCAACATATTTCAGGAACCATGTATGTGTTGGCTTGCATTGTTTTCATGACTTGAAGATCTGTTGCGTTCTTGTTTCTTTGTTGTCTGTCATGTTTTGGTTTTCAAAAGATTTCAACAAACAAAGCTCTTCTGGGTCACAAAAACATGTGTTATAACCTACTAATAATTGTGTCTCCAACATGTAATATTGAATAGCAAACACAATGCGTTTGGAGACAAGTATACCATATTTGCTATAAGCTCCAAACACGTTATATTTGCCGGCAAACAACAGCAAGTGCAGATTTGTCAGCTTGTATGGATTGAACACACGTAAACAACACTTGACCTATTTACAGGTTCAACACTAGGGATGGAACGTGACGTCCTGTTGTATAACAATGGCCTCCATTGAACTTAGTCTTAACAGGGACATTTACTTCTACCTAATCTAACATCCCATGACGCAGAGTGGCTCGTATTTTGTCACACAGTCACTGCATTTTCATTAGTGTTCCAGCAATTAAAATTCAGAATTTGCAGCTCTCATTAAAAAGAGCAACAGGTTACATTCTTGATCTGAAGGTATATAAAAATGTCAACACAAGTGAGAGCAGATTATACAAATCTCACAAATTTTAACTTGCGCATCTATTGTCTGGTGAACGCCACTGTGGAGGAAGTGCTGAATTTAAAAAATGCAAAAGGTTTAATGCACGTGCTATCTGGGCATCAGCGGTGCGCTAGGAACCGCACCGACCAGGCCATTGAAAGCAATACAATCACTAAACGTCAAATTAAGATATGAGAACAAATTAACTACGAGGCGATTTTGGAGCGACTACCGCCAATTAATGCAGACAAATCTGTCTTTGTTTTTTGTTTGGATGCAAATATAACGTGTTTGTGGTTTGTCGCAAACATAGTATACTAGTGTCCAAACACATTGTGTTTCCTATTTAATATTATATGTTGGAGATCCAATGACTAATTGGTTGTAATATATATTTCTGTGACCCGAATATGGCTTTGGTGTTGAATACTGCTGAAAATAAAAATGTGACAGACAACAAGAGACAAAAAGCAGCAGATCTTCAATTCGTGAAAATGCAACCATTGTTAAATAAGTTGCAATATTTACACAGTGCAACAAAAATACTAGTTTTGATTTGTTGGTGAATAATTTCTTCACCAAATGTTGGCACTAAGTGAAAGTAGTCAAAGCAAATATAAAGTTTGATTGGAGGTTGTAGCAAATTTAATATACTGTGTTTCAATATTACATGTTTGAGACATAAATGATTAATATGTTATAACAAATGTAGCTGTGTTTGCTGCACTGTTTATGCTCTCTCGAGAACAAGAGAATAAAAGAGGTACAGTGAGATAGTCTATCTTACAAGTGTGTATCTGTTTTTTTTGCATTATTCTCTCAGTCAGTGATTCATAAATAGTTTCACGTTGCAGTCGTTAATAGTTCATCGGACAGAGGATATCAAAAGTGCTTGATCAGTGAAAAAAGAATAAACTAAGAAAAGATGTTGCTTTGCTTTTTATGAATGTGATTCGTATATATGGAAGTGTGCTAACAAAGTGAGAAACGATTTTGAGGTAAGAAGCTGGAAAGGGCAACAACGTGAAGCTCTTTGTCTGTCGGAGCCTTTACTGAGAAAATCGGAACGGCGGACCATTTGTGAAATAAGTATATTAAACAAAATTACAAGTAATTAATACACACTTGTCTTTCATGAACTCGATTTGTATGTAAATATATTGTTTGTGTACCGACTCAAAGTGATAACCAACGCATAATTGAAACCTTCTGAAAACAAAAAAGTGAGAGACAGCAAGGGGACAAGAAAGGAGAAGCAAAATAACAGCAGATTCTCATTTCATGAAAAACAAAACAAATAATATATTCAATGCAAGTAAATGTAAAAAGGGTATTTTTAAATGTTTTAATTTTTTGTATTAATTACTTATAAATGTGGATATTGTATTGATAGAATTAATCTTTTCAAGTAATACATATATTGAAATCGAAGAATAATTCGTTTCTAAATATTATTATGTTTATGTGGAAATACGCATATGGTTCCACGTAAGCATATGTAGGTTTGGGGGAAACACGCAAATGCTTCCACGTAAGTATATGGATGTTTGAGATGGAGAACGCATCTGTTTCCACGTAAAGGCATACATATTTGCCAGTAAACATGATACTATTTACATTTAAATAAAAGTGAGTTTGGGACTTGCAATCATATGAATATTTGAAGTGTGTTCCAAACATCTACATGTTTCCTCCAGAATATGTTTGCTAGAATATGTTAGAGAGACGGTTATTTTTCAACGTGAGGTCTCCAAACTGCAGGCCGTTAATATTGCCAAGTATTGCCCGAGAAAAATTATCAGCTATAACTATTTCAGTGAGCTATCCTTGTTGTGACCATATGGCCTCAATGAAACTCGACCAGAATTATTCTCGAAATCATTCGATTGTTCAGTTTGAAATTTTTGTGGGAAATATCCGTCATCTGTTTGAAAATTAACAAAACGGTTGTGAAATCGAAAACAATTGCGCCCAAATGTACTACAAATATTTTGTTGAAAAAATTCAACTAGGCTTTGTCAAAGCCGAGAATCGTGATTGCTTTCTAGTCCTCCTCAAAAATGCTTTAAAAGGCCCCAAATTCGAATTTCAATGTGCTACAGGTTTTTCGCAAAACATTTTACAAGGACTCATTCACTTGTATACGTAGTATATATCGTTTTAGTCCATCGCACGGAAATGACACTTAATTTAAGTTTTCTTGTATGACATTTCTTAAAAAAAATTTTAAATGACATTTAAAAGTTCAAAACTTATATTGCAATTTTTTGGGAAATGCCTTTTTCGAATATATATATTAAAGTAAAAAATTCTATGTTGTGGTTATTTTTTCAAAAATTTGGAATTAGAAATTTACAGACGATAGATTCGGGATTTAGCCTAACCCAGGTAAAATCTCATTCGCAATATAGTTGGGGAAATGCTGCTACACAGAACTCAATTAACATCAAAAATTTAAAGGAATTGGATTATTGTATTTGAAGACCCCTAGACCACAAAGTTGCGCTAGAAATCCGAAAAATATCTTAACCCACCAGATATTTATGTATGTATGTGATACTTTTGGTAGTTCCTAAACAAAGAGCATTTAGATTATTTGACTATTCGGCAAATAACCTTATAATGGGTTTTCCAATAGGTACTTGACAACTTTGAATTTAATTTGGAAACGCACTATTTCACTGCTCATCTAACTGTTACTTTCCTTTTTTTTCAGTAAACTCAAAATTTTCATCGTGGTAAAGTACACGAACGAACAACGTATGTAAATTATTAAAATGTACTACCGAAATTCGGAGTCGGTGACCGCAACTTTAAGAGCGTTAACTCCAATTTTCGGTCGTTATTCTCGCCCTAGTAGACTATAAATAGCAAGTTTAGTGCAAAAATTTGAGTCTACATAGTCATCATGTGATGCTGCCGTGCCAGTGAGACAACGGGTTGGTCGGGGTGCGTCAAAATCAGTCGATTCCGCGGCGTTCTCAAGAACTGGGCGTCGCCAAGACCACTTTATGCCGAATTTAGCGTAAAGATCTTGTTTACACCCATACAAGATCAATCTGTCTCAAGAATTGAAGCCGGTGGACCATTTGACGCGACGTACGATTTCCGATTGGGCTCTGGAGAAGATGTGCCAAGATGATGAATTTCATCGCAAAATCAACTTCAATAACGAATCTTATTTTCGGCTCAATGGGTTCGTCAATAAGCAAAATATGCGTTATTGGTTGGTGAAACTCCACATGTGCTTCATGAAGCACCACTTTATGCACAAAAAATAACTGTTTGGTGAGGTTTGCATGCGGGCGGCGTCATTGGGCGATATTTTTTCGTCGACAATAACAATCGTCACTTTCCTGTGAATGGCGATCGTTATCGCGCCATGATAACCGATTATTTTTTACCCGAATTGGAAAACATAGACTTGAGCGACATATGGTTTCAACAGGACGGCGCCACAAGCCACACCACACCGCACACGTTAGAATTGTCTTATTGAAGATTCGCTACTAGTACCTGAGATATCCAATGACGATGGGACAATCGATCACAATATGGACGACGACGTCGATTGCCCCCCTCCTAACCAAGATGAGGTCAGCACAGCTATTGCCCGGCTTAAGAACAACAAAGCCGCAGGAGCCAATGGATTACCGGCGGAGCTATTTAAGGCTGGCGGCGATGAGCTGATAAGGTGCATGCATCAGCTCATTAGCAAAATTTGGTTAGATGAATGCATGCCCGGCAATTGGAGTCTCAGTGTACTATGTCCCATATTTAAAAAGGGTGACCCCAGTCTCTGTGCCAACTACCGTGGAATAAGCCTTTTATCTATAACTTATAAGGTTTTATCAAGTATAATGTGCGAAAGACTAAAACCAATTATAGCTGAACTGATTAAACCATATCAGTGCGGATTTAGACCTGGAAAATCGACAACTGACCAGATTTTCACGCTACGCCAAATCCTGGAGAAGACACACGAAAAACAAATCGACACCTATCATCTATTTATCGATTATAAGGCGGCCTTCGATAGTCCGATACGGGAGAAACTCTATGAAGCAATGTCTGAGCTTGGTATTCCTGCAAAACTCATACGCCTTTGCAGGATGACCTTGACGACCACCTAATCCGCAGTGAAATTTGGTAAGGTTCTTACAGAACCTGTCGAAACTAAGCGAGGCCTCAGGCAAGGCGACACCCTATCGTTCGATCTCTTTAACATCTTAATGGACATCATTATGAGAAAAGGTGCAGTCAACAAGAATAAAACTATCAGCAGCAAAAGTCACATGCTGCTCGCGTATGCTGATGATATAGATATCATTGGGCGCATAATTAGAGAAGTTACTGCGGTTTTTTCGAGAATTAAGAAGGAGTCGGCGAAATTGGGTCTGACGGTAAATGAGGACAGGGCAAAATTAATGGTTTCAACGAACAGGGCCTCCACGCGATTAGACCAAAGCGTGAACGTTGAAAACCGTTATAACTTCGAGGCTAAGTGGACCAATTTATATACCTCGGATCTGCCGTAAACAAAACCAACAACGTCAGCCTTGATATCCAGCGGAGAATTGTGCTTACGAATAGATGTTATTTTGGGCTAGGCAAGCACTTTAGAGATAAAGCCCTCTCTCGAGTAACAAAAGTCCAGGTGTACCAGACTCTCACTCAACCTGTCTTGCTTTATGGCGCAGAATCCTGTGTCCCATCTCAAGCAGATGAAACATCTGTAGGAGTCTTCGAGAGAAAAATACACCGAAAAATTTATGGCCCTTTATTGCAAAACGGCGAATATCGGCGACGCATGAATCAGGAGCTGTATGAGCTTTATCCTGACATTGACATAGGTAAGCGGATCAAAAGAATGTGATTGCGCTGGCTAGGCCATGTCAGTAGAACGGATGAAGACGAACCTGCAAGAAGGGTTTTCGAAACCGAAAGCAAAATATCGAACTGGTTGGCGAAATATGTTATCTTCGTTTTGTAAGGTCCCTGACCCCCGGGGTTGTACGAGACCGGATAAGTAAGTAAGTAAGTTTGGAGAGCGTGCTATTTCAAGAAATGGACTAGTTAATTGGCCGCCTCGTTCGTGCGATATAACGCCACTAGACTTTTTTCTTTGGAGATACGTCACATCGTTGGTCTATGCCATCAAGCCGACGACGTTGGAAGAACTCAGAGCCAACATTGAACGCGAAATAGCGGCCGTTACGGCCGAAGTGTGTGACCGTGTCATCGAAAATTGGGTACAACAAATCGACTGAACCAAGTCGAAGGCTAAGGCTAAGGCTAAGGCTAAGGCTAAGGCTAAGGCTAAGGCTAAGGCTAAGGCTAAGGCTAAGGCTAAGGCTAAGGCTAAGGCTAAGGCTAAGGCTAAGGCTAAGGCTAAGGCTAAGGCTAAGGCTAAGGCTAAGGCTAAGGCTAAGGCTAAGGCTAAGGCTAAGGCTAAGGCTAAGGCTAAGGCTAAGGCTAAGGCTAAGGCTAAGGCTAAGGCTAAGGCTAAGGCTAAGGCTAAGGCTAAGGCTAAGGCTAAGGCTAAGGCTAAGGCTAAGGCTAAGGCTAAGGCTAAGGCTAAGGCTAAGGCTAAGGCTAAGGCTAAGGCTAAGGCTAAGGCTAAGGCTAAGGCTAAGGCTAAGGCTAAGGCTAAGGCTAAGGCTAAGGCTAAGGCTAAGGCTAAGGCTAAGGCTAAGGCTAAGGCTAAGGCTAAGGCTAAGGCTAAGGCTAAGGCTAAGGCTAAGGCTAAGGCTAAGGCTAAGGCTAAGGCTAAGGCTAAGGCTAAGGCTAAGGCTAAGGCTAAGGCTAAGGCTAAGGCTAAGGCTAAGGCTAAGGCTAAGGCTAAGGCTAAGGCTAAGGCTAAGGCTAAGGCTAAGGCTAAGGCTAAGGCTAAGGCTAAGGCTAAGGCTAAGGCTAAGGCTAAGGCTAAGGCTAAGGCTAAGGCTAAGGCTAAGGCTAAGGCTAAGGCTAAGGCTAAGGCTAAGGCTAAGGCTAAGGCTAAGGCTAAGGCTAAGGCTAAGGCTAAGGCTAAGGCTAAGGCTAAGGCTAAGGCTAAGGCTAAGGCTAAGGCTAAGGCTAAGGCTAAGGCTAAGGCTAAGGCTAAGGCTAAGGCTAAGGCTAAGGCTAAGGCTAAGGCTAAGGCTAAGGCTAAGGCTAAGGCTAAGGCTAAGGCTAAGGCTAAGGCTAAGGCTAAGGCTAAGGCTAAGGCTAAGGCTAAGGCTAAGGCTAAGGCTAAGGCTAAGGCTAAGGCTAAGGCTAAGGCTAAGGCTAAGGCTAAGGCTAAGGCTAAGGCTAAGGCTAAGGCTAAGGCTAAGGCTAAGGCTAAGGCTAAGGCTAAGGCTAAGGCTAAGGCTAAGGCTAAGGCTAAGGCTAAGGCTAAGGCTAAGGCTAAGGCTAAGGCTAAGGCTAAGGCTAAGGCTAAGGCTAAGGCTAAGGCTAAGGCTAAGGCTAAGGCTAAGGCTAAGGCTAAGGCTAAGGCTAAGGCTAAGGCTAAGGCTAAGGCTAAGGCTAAGGCTAAGGCTAAGGCTAAGGCTAAGGCTAAGGCTAAGGCTAAGGCTAAGGCTAAGGCTAAGGCTAAGGCTAAGGCTAAGGCTAAGGCTAAGGCTAAGGCTAAGGCTAAGGCTAAGGCTAAGGCTAAGGCTAAGGCTAAGGCTAAGGCTAAGGCTAAGGCTAAGGCTAAGGCTAAGGCTAAGGCTAAGGCTAAGGCTAAGGCTAAGGCTAAGGCTAAGGCTAAGGCTAAGGCTAAGGCTAAGGCTAAGGCTAAGGCTAAGGCTAAGGCTAAGGCTAAGGCTAAGGCTAAGGCTAAGGCTAAGGCTAAGGCTAAGGCTAAGGCTAAGGCTAAGGCTAAGGCTAAGGCTAAGGCTAAGGCTAAGGCTAAGGCTAAGGCTAAGGCTAAGGCTAAGGCTAAGGCTAAGGCTAAGGCTAAGGCTAAGGCTAAGGCTAAGGCTAAGGCTAAGGCTAAGGCTAAGGCTAAGGCTAAGGCTAAGGCTAAGGCTAAGGCTAAGGCTAAGGCTAAGGCTAAGGCTAAGGCTAAGGCTAAGGCTAAGGCTAAGGCTAAGGCTAAGGCTAAGGCTAAGGCTAAGGCTAAGGCTAAGGCTAAGGCTAAGGCTAAGGCTAAGGCTAAGGCTAAGGCTAAGGCTAAGGCTAAGGCTAAGGCTAAGGCTAAGGCTAAGGCTAAGGCTAAGGCTAAGGCTAAGGCTAAGGCTAAGGCTAAGGCTAAGGCTAAGGCTAAGGCTAAGGCTAAGGCTAAGGCTAAGGCTAAGGCTAAGGCTAAGGCTAAGGCTAAGGCTAAGGCTAAGGCTAAGGCTAAGGCTAAGGCTAAGGCTAAGGCTAAGGCTAAGGCTAAGGCTAAGGCTAAGGCTAAGGCTAAGGCTAAGGCTAAGGCTAAGGCTAAGGCTAAGGCTAAGGCTAAGGCTAAGGCTAAGGCTAAGGCTAAGGCTAAGGCTAAGGCTAAGGCTAAGGCTAAGGCTAAGGCTAAGGCTAAGGCTAAGGCTAAGGCTAAGGCTAAGGCTAAGGCTAAGGCTAAGGCTAAGGCTAAGGCTAAGGCTAAGGCTAAGGCTAAGGCTAAGGCTAAGGCTAAAGCTAAGGCTAAAGCTAAGGCTAAGGCTAAGGCTAAGTCTAGTGTTAAGGCTATGGCCAAGGTTAAGTTGGTAAGGGAAACGCATTTTATCTGTAACAGCATCGAACTTAGCTGCGTATATGCCACAGTATTCCTGTGCCTCAATTGTACTTATTATATTTTAATTATGTCTGTTGTTCTTGCGGTTATTCATTACTATACCACACACCGAAAGCCAGTCGTGTGAGATGGGGGAAGTGATTTGCGATGTGAAATTGCGAAACACACATTTATTAATTTCCCCATACAATCTTTAATTTATTGTACATCATTAGCAACCATATCTAAATTATCATCATGTTCAGGTAGCGACATCATTATTATCAATGCCATAGCCCTTTATCGTGGTTGTGATAATCAAACTATTGAAAAACGCCACAGATATTCAAACAGCTCGATGCTGATTATAAAAGTTTAGGTGTGTGTTAGCTCTAGTTGCACCCTTGAAACTCATTCTCCTATCTCTGGTGCTCATACACTAATGCAATTGAGATGAATTCATTCATTCGCAGCTAATAAATGATTATTTATTGGCATGGGCATGCGTAAGAGCTTCTATACTTCTATATTCATGTACAATATAAGTGTGTTATAGATCTATAAATCAGTTTCACCATAACCTTAGCTACGGGTACCTCATTTGGCTCCCGCTGTTGTGAATAGGCGGAAGGAAGTGATTTTGTGAAGGACACTCTGCCAGTTTGAGTATAACAAATCTATTAATGAAATCTATTTTTGCAATACTTGATATTTTATGCCCTATTGACATTTAAATGCAATTATAGGGATAATTTAGCAGCGGACTATGTCGAACCTAGCGCAGGAGGATAATGGGATTTAAAATCAGTGATATAAATGGAGAAGTCCTTAACATTTTAAAACAACATTTTTTATGTTTTTCAAAAAAAGTCTCAGAATGCATTATTAATTTAAGCTCTAGGATTTAATGCGCAGACAAATGATTACATTCGTTGAGAAATTGTTATTCTTCAAAGTCTTTATGAACACAAGGAGACTAAATCTACTGTGGAAACCAAAATCACAAACTGTTCACTTCATCTGCTGAGTCATCTATGAAAGAGTGGTGTGAATATTTAACAAATACTAAAGTGTAAACAATTTTCTTGAAATTTTCATTTGGACATTGGAACAGAGAATTGTTAATATTTTCCTTTGTCATACCAAAGCAGCATCAATTTGTGTTACATTACAGTTATTCAATGTATAATATTTCAGAAAATTGCAATTGCATTAAAATGTCATTATACAGATTTAGGATACAAACTAGCCAGTGCGCCACAGTATCATGAAGATACATATAGTATTGTGTTTTCATTGTACCAACCCATATGATTTTCTATTTGTCTTATAACATCACAAAATGATTAGGAAAACAACTCCATTTGAAAACACTTCATCCATATTCCGATCATATCATCCATTCTAAATATCTGAATAGAAATAGAAAGGGCATCATAAGCCAATGGCATTGTTTATTGTTGAACACATATTTATGTTGTTTCGAAGGGATACTCGTATTATCTATCTGTCGCATGTTTGCATTTCATTTGCAGTTGTTTGTCCTAAATTTTTGCCAAAGAAAACAACAAAAAACATTTGGATCCATTCAACATGGGAGTCATTTAAAATGAGATAGGGTTAAGATTTCACAAGAAAACTGAATATTGAAAATGTTTTCGAATTTCATACGTTTGCAAAATGTAGGACATTGTCCAACAGGATACGAATGTCATTCAATATGCATTAAATAAACACAACACTTAAATTTCTCGTTTTTCACATTTATTTTTTTTTGTGGATATAACAAACATTTTTTGGGTAAATTTTTTCTTTTATTTGCATGTGATTATTGTAATATATTTTGTTGTGGAACCTAAGCACATTATATTTTTTTGGTGTGATGAAAATTTTATTTGTAAGCAGTATGAATTTGTTTTTAGTTGTTGATTGAAAGAAGTATTCATAATAAAAGCTTCATTAATTTTATATACACGCTAAAAAAAAACGCGTTCTGTAACATATTCTCCCAAACATATTTTGCAGGAAACATGTATATGTTTGGAACACACTCCAAACATTATTATGTTTGAAAGTCCCAAACGCACATGTATTTAAGTGGAAATATGAGAATGTTTACTGGCAAATATGTATGCTTTTACGTGGGAACATATGCGTGCTTCATCCCAAACATCAATATATTTGCGTGGAAGTATTCTCGTGTTTCTTCCCAAACCTCCATATACTTACGTAGAAACATTTGCGTGTTTCCTCCAAAACATAATAGAAACAAATTAGTACTTGACTTCAATATAAATATATTATTTATCTAAAGTATAATAATATTATAAAAACGAAGTGTTTCTGAGTTTATTAGTTTGTACGAAGGGGGCAGTCCTCTAAACTGCTCATCCGATTTTAAAAATTTTTTCACCAGTAGAATGCTACCTTATCACTGAATACTATAGGCAATTCTTTTGTTTTTGGTTTTCCTCTTACTAAAATTCAGAACTAAGTCTGCCGGTTTAGCTTGTTATAAATAATTTTACCACTATATGTCTTCATTTATAACCAATTAATAAAAACTAAAAGATTCAAAATGTCCCTTGTTATATTTTCTTTTATATCTATATAAAGGTGAAATCAGGAAGGCCAAACGGAAATCCTGGCAAAATTTCTGTGAATCCATTGAGAGAACCAACCAGACTGCACGCTTAAAATGCGTGCTCGCCAAAAACCCAACGTGTGCGGGGTTTTTAATGAAAGAAGAAGGACCGTGGACGTATTCGTCAGAAGAGTCTGTAGGGATTCTCCTGGAAACCTACATTCCCAACGATAACAGGAGTGTTGGTCATCAGCCAGAAGAGTTAGGCGGAAACTCACCTACCTTAGAACAAATTCGCTCAATGGTGAGCAAGAAAAATCTGATATGGGCCATTAGATGCTTTAAGCCATATAAATCACCCGGACCTGGCCGGATAATTCCCGCTCAACAACAGGAGGCATTATACCTATCTTGTAGTTGGTTGGAGGCAATCTTCAGGGGCTGCCTTATGCTGGGAGTCATTCCTATCATTTGGAAGCAAACCAAAGTGGTTTTCGTCCAGAAAGCGGACAAATGCTCTCATGCCTAACCAAAGGACCTTATAACAATCAGTCTATCATACTTTGTTCTTAAGACATTTGAAAAGTTACTAGACATTCACGTTCGAAGTAATCTTCCACACAATCTACTATCGAGTTCTCAGCAAGCCTATATCAAGGGCACGTCAACTGAGACGGCTCTCCACTCTATAGTCAGCATAATAAAAATAACAAGCCTGTGTTAGATAACACGGGCGCATAGGTCAGACGTAGAATACGTTAGTCATTTTGCAATTAAAATATATGAATTAAATATAATTTTTGATATATTATATATGATATATTGATATAGTGAGCGTATACATCGCCAATCCTTTGTATTAATGTACATACACACCCATGTACACGCTGCTCGCAGAAGTAAACAAACGACAGCAGAGATCTGTAAACTTTCAAGCACACACAAGTGTTCACGCTCCCCTCCCTTCATTTTATGTTCCCCTCCAAACGAACTAATAACCGAGCGATCCAACAAAACGAAATGTACACACACACACATTTACACGCTGCTCGATAAATAAACAACGCACAGCAAAGCCATAATCATTTGATTTCACAACAAGAACAAAAACAACAGCGGCATTTACAAACCAACAAGTCTAAAATATCATGCTCTTAAATATTTATTTCCTTAACTACATAAAACTTTTATATATAGACATATAATTTTTTTAATGTAATTCGAAACAAAACATATTACCAAAACTGAGTAACATATAAAAATTGCTAAAATATGTTTTAATATTTAAGTAAAAGTGGGTGAAAGTTGACAAACATTTTCTCAAAATTTTGTGCTCCAGATCAACACCCCTACCTTACCGTATAACGTATTCTACGTTAAAAAACTCTCTTGAGAATAAGGTCTTCGCTCTAGGGCCTTCAATAACATTCAACCTTCGGCGATTCTCAGGTCGTTACAGAATCTAGGAGTCGACAGATTAGTGAAACGCCTAATTGGGAAGTTTCTGGTGGATAGATTCGTCAAAGATGAATGGGGTGGTGTTATAATTGCTAGGAACGTTAAAAGGGGGACACCGCAGGGGGAGTTCTGTCTCCACTATTATGGTTAACGTCTGTCAATGAACTGCTGCTTGAATTGGACAGAGCCGAATGCCAGGTCTTTGCCTATGCCGATGAAATTACTATCATCTGTACGGCTAGAAACCTCAATTAACTTAGCATTCGTACAACCAGCCTACTTAGTCTGATTTCGAACTGGACCGCTAACAACGGACTATCACTTAACCCACTTAAAACCGAGCTTATCTTGTTCTCTCGGAAATATAAACTACCCGCATTTGAACTGCCGTCAGTTACTGGGGTGCAATTACAGTTGACGGAAAAGGTCAAGTATCTGGGAATAATTCTCGACAGAAAACTGTGTTGGAAACCGAATGTGGTGGAGAGGGTGAAAAAGGCGTCTGTTGCTCTTTACTGCTGTAAAGGGGCGATAGGAAAGCGCTGGGGACTGTCTCCTAATATCACCATGTGGATTTATACGGCAATAGTCAGCCCAATACTTCTATATGGCACCGTAGTTTGGTGGAGGTCCCTCCAAAAGAAATATATTCTGAATTCCTTGAATATATTTACTTGCATTGAAAGCATTATTTCATTTTTTATGAAATGAGAATCTGATTCTCTTTTGCTTCCCATTTCTTTCTTGCCCCCAGTTTTTTTTTTCAGAAGGATTCAACTTCTCCAAACGCTATAACATTTTGCATCACTATAATCACTATGCGTTGGTACACAAAAAATACATACATATGCTTATGTGTATACAATGCTTGTTCACGCAGACCAAGCGCGGTTTAAATTCTGTTTATTTTTTATTAAATTTCAGAAATGGCACGCCGCTCCGGCTCCGATTTTCGCAGTAAAGGCTCCGGCAGACAAAAAAAAAAGCTTCACGTTGTTGCTCTTTTCAGTATCTTGCCTCAAAATCCTTTGTCACTTTGGTAGCACATATATATATGATATCAATACACAAAAACCAAAGCAATATCACAGACAATTTAACGCTCCGATCCCTTAAGTATTCTTTTTTGCTGATCACAAATATTTTTTACTAAGCCCCGACCAAGCGCATTTGATATCCTTTATCCTTTGAACCATTGACAACTGAATGCAAAAAAAAAAACCGCAATACATCAGCCAAAATAAGAAACACTTCATCTGTACACATTTAGGAATATGTATGAATAACTGAATGAATGATTAATCCAAAAGTACAGTTACACACTTGCAACTAAGACTGAATAATCTCTCTTTGTCCCTCTTTTGTGCTCTTGCTCGCAAGAGAGCATAAACAGTGCAACAAACACAGCTGTGTTTGTATCATAAATACATATATATTTGGATCACAAAAACATATGCTATTATAACATTTTAGTCATTGTGTCTGCAACATGAAATATTGATTAGCAAATATCCAAACACAAATACCAAACAACAAAAAAGACAGATTTTTTTGCGTGTAATATACACATGTCCCCAGCATTGTTAATAAATCTACCAAGCGCATTTGCTATCCTCTGTTTGGACACAAGTATACTATACTTGCTACAACCTCCAAGCACATGTTATATTTGCATAAAAACAACAAAAACGACAGATTTTCAGAGTTCATAAGTATTTTGCCATACTTTCTAGGAGGAGCATAGGACCGTAACTAATTCTTTGTATTTTATTTAATCTAAAGCTAAATTCTTAATTTCACGCCACGTACAGCCCGCTTCTAATGCTTCCGCGTCTACCAGTCGCCTCCACGTATAAACCCGTCTTCATCTAGTGCGACTGGCCTGCCGATTCCAATCGAGAGCCGAACATGCAATATCAACTTGGTGTTCCTTAGGTTATGGCCGATCCACAGCCACTTGCGATAACGAATTTCCAAGGCTATTGATTCCTGGTAAGTGACCGATCATAAAGCTACGTTGGTTGTGGTGTTCGGCCAGAAGATGCGCATGATTTTTCGTAAGCAGAGGTTGATAAAATCTTGCAAGGCCTATAATTCTTTGTTGGCTGCGTTCCGTGTCTCGCAGCCGCAAAGGAGCACAGAATTTATGCAAGCATTAAATAGCTAAATTTGGTGATTCTTGTGACACATGCGGAACTCCATAACTACTCGAGAGAGCTGAATGCTGTACCCATCATTAATTCGGCATCGGATGTCAACGACTGTTCCACCTTTAGCAGTAATGATTACCACCTTTTAAAGTAATGAATTCGTTAAGGTAGGTTACGGACTTTTGACAGATGGGCGGCTGAAAATGGTCTAGATGTAAACCCGTCCAACACCTAGCTGGTCCATTTCACCCGATGCTATAAAATACCTACCGTGGAACCTTTCTCTGAATGATTCCGAAATTTCGCCTGCAGAGTGTGCGAAATACCTGAGTGTTACTTTTATAGCAAGCTTGGTTTCAGACCCAAAACATTGGAAAGGCCAAAAAGGACGACGATAGCTCTATATACTTGCAATAGGTCTATTAAGTGTAAATGAAGGCTTTCTCCGAGGATTCTTGATTAGATCTGTACAGCGGTGGTGAGACCGATTATGTTTGAGAAACTCTCCTATTGTGCACTCCGACTGATGCACTGAATGTAATGACATATTTGTTGCCAGTAGACATCATAGGTAGGCAAGTTGCTTCCATGTCTGCCATCACACTAAAACAACTCTCACAATGAGGCATGCTCGGAGTCGGTCATGGAATAGTGCTGGAAAGCTGAATCATTATTCGATTGGAAATACCACACAACAACTCTTATATAACCATGTCTTCACGCTGAAAAATCTGACTTTTTTGTTTGTTTGGATGCAAATATAACGTGTTTGTAGCTTGTCGCAAACATACTAAAACCGCTAAAAACAAAAACGTGACAGACAACAAACAGACAAAACTAAAACGCAGCAGATCTTCAATTCATGAATACAATGCTTGCAAACATGTACATGTTTCGTGCAATATGTTGCTGGGGCTGATATATTTCAGCGTGTTGTCATGCCAACACGTAAACTTTTCTTGACTAAACTGGGCTGGATAAGAACACACATTCTATTTCTTTGTACTCCAATTGTCCAACAAACACATATCAAGTTTTCTCTTCTAAGCAAATTTCAGGTTTTTAATTTGAATTTGCCTTATTTCATTTATGCACTCGATTTTGGGTAAAAATTCCTGTAAAACACATTTCCATGACCAAACGATATCTGGACGGACTATTTGTTCTTGTTGGTTGGATATGGATACACATAACTAAGCATTTACATATGTATATATGTGAATATATTATAGGATACTACAACGCTAGGGTGTGTTCTATTTTGATGATTTGTGAAATTTCTTAGTTTCACCGAAGGTAAAGTTAACGAGGTTTGAACAACTATTTCGGCACAAACTTGGTGCAGGGATAGAAGCCCGTCAGTCAAAAGAGATTACGGGAATCTGTCAGCAGACTGTGGGAAAGTTTTAGCTCAAGGCACGAAATATGAGCACCAGTATCGACCGACATACTATGAATGAATGTTTTTAAGAAAACTGTAATTGAAGAAAATGTTCACTGGCGTCAAATCTCATTCATTTACTCAAAAAATTTGATCTTTTTGGCAAAAATTTTGTTACAAACCGAGAAAAATATAAACATCCTTGCTGTTGCCCGATATTTTTCGTGCAAACGAAGTTAGTACCAGTCTTTAGGACAGACTTTATTAATATTTTTGACTAGCTATTTTCGCTTCGGGGCAGAATTTGGGGAGAAAACTATGAATGTCCCACTACTGCCATATATGTTATAAGTACATTGGATGCGGCAACGATTCGACCGTCAATTCGATAGAATTGCTATTCATATTATCTGCCATTTTTTGTTATTTGGATGAAAATATAACCTGTTTGTATCTTGTCTCAAATATAGTATACTTGTGACCAAACACACAAACATTACATATGGGTAATACAATGTATATATTTTTGTGACCTAAATATGACTTTGTTTGTTGAAAACTGCTGGAAACAAAAATATGTAAGACAACAAAGAAACACAAATGCAGCAGATTTACAATTCCTGCAATATGTTTCGAAATCACGAATTCGGGCGGATTTATAGTTAGAAATAGACTGCTACACGTAGTTTCACGGTTCAACCCAGTGAGTGAACGCATAGCCACAATACGCATCAAAGCGAAACATTTCAACATCTCGTTAATTTGTGTGCACGCACCGACAGAAGATGAAGACGATGAAGGCAAAGAAAAGAAGAAAAGAAATCAAAGAATCATTTTACGAGCGTTTGGAGGAAGTATACGAACGCTGTCCTGACCACGACATTAAGATTATTCTGGGCGATTTTACTGTCAAATTGGGAAAGGAGGGTGAATTTCGACCAACCATCATCGGTAATCACAGGATGTAGACTGCACCACTTCCGTTAGTGGAATAAGACTGATGGACTTCGCCGCTTCAAAGAACATGATAGCTAATAGCAAACGATTCCAACATAAGGATATACATAAGGCGTTTTGGGTTATCTAATGATCTGTGAACGAAGACTCAGATTGATCACTTGGTAATAGATGACAGACACTCTTCTAGTGCAAAAAATCGCACAAGACTGAGAACGGCGAAAAACGTACGAAGCCGCACACAGGCAAAACTAGATATTGACAAGCTGCAAATACCGGAGATATCAATGCCCTATTAAAAAAAGCTCACTCTCCTTCTGGGCCGGAATACCCCCTCCGCCTCCTGAGGATCCAAATGCGCATTGGAATCACATCTCCCATTCTTAGGAAACCGCAGCAAGGACTGAACTTGGCTATAAAAACCGCAGAAGGATAAGTCATGTTGCGTTGCCAAATCTGCATTTTTTTTTACGGGAGTCAGTCTGGGTTTGTTTACCTTGTCACGGCAAGTCAAAAGGACGAAACTGCTTGGATCTATCTGCAACGAAATGGGTAGAAAATTATATTGCTCGAAGAGCCCGACCATAACTTTCTATAGCTATAACTTTTTGCTACGATATGATTTATGATAATCCTACAGGCAGAACGAAACAGCAGATTGTCCCTTTTTACGCAATAGCCGTGTTTTGGTTACACCGCTTGCTTAGATTATCACTTATTTTGTATGGAGAGATAAGCGATATTAAGCGGAACTAGAAGTTACCGCTTCCATTTCAGTTCTAAGCAGGCAGAATCAGAAAAATGTTGTTGGATATCCTTATCGTTAAGCAGAAGAATCTAAACATTTACAAGAATAACTAAAACCATACGTTAGAGCAAGACGATTATATGTAAAGGGGTTTTCAACAGACACGCTACAAAAGTAAATCGATAGGGACAGCAAAAGACGCCATATTTTTCCCCGCTCTTTTGACATTTCTCTTTAGTAATGTTTGCCATTTCATCATGGAAAGGTATACGAGCCAACAACGAGTCGAAATTATTACAATTTACTACCGAAAATTGGAGTCAGTGGTCTCAACTTTAAGAGGCCAACTTTAAGAGGCCTCAACAATCAGCGATGAGGCTGATTTCTGGCTGAATGGCTTCGTCAATAAGCAAAATATGCGTTATTGGTCAGAAAGCAATCCACACGTAATCCATGAGTCATCATTGCATCCCGAAAAAATTACGGTTTGGTGCGGTTTATTGGCCGGCGGCGTCATTTTGCCGTACTTCTTCCGTGATGATCAAGACCGGCACATTACTGTCAATGCGAATCGCTACAGTTCAATGATAACCGAATAGTTTTGACCTCAATTGGATAATATGGACTTGGAGGACATGTGGTTCCTAGAGGACGGCGCCACAAGCCACACAGCGAATGCCACAATCAATTTATTGGAAACCAAGTTTGGTGAACGTGTTATCTCACGAAATGGCCCAGTCGATTGGCCGCCTCGGTCGTGCGATTTGACGCCGTTAGATTATTTCCTGTGGGGCTACGTCAAGTGGTCTATGCCAACAAGGCGACGATTGATGAACTTCGTACGAATATCGAACGTGAAATTGCAGCAGTATCGGCCGATTTATGCTTGAAAACAGCCGAAAATTGGGTTCAGCGTCTGGACTTCTGCAAGCGTGCCCGTGGTGGCCATGCAAAAGAAATAGAGTTCCATACATAATGGCATCGAACGTACTTTCACAGGAATAAAGAATTTCATTGGTATCTAAAATCGGTTTTGTTTTATTTAAAAAAACTTTTGTAGCGCTCTTATTGAAAAACCCGTTATTTCCGGTTGAAAAAGGCAGAAAGTTGCCAATATAGAAAAATCAGATAAACAGTGTTGGATATCGTCATTGTGAGCCAAAGACAATAAGGAGTATATACACATATTCAAAAATAACTGCAAACCATGTATTAGAGCAAGACGATTGTATATATTATAAATAATTATCGCTTGTTTGGCGTTTTAGTTACTAGCCAGCAAGCAATAATCGCTAGCTTGTAACGAAATCATGCCGAATACCATATCATGGTAACAAACGATCTAGGTTTGTGCGCCTTCAGTTGCACAATATTAAAAAGTTATCATTGTAAGATAACAACTCTAGAAAGAGCTCTTTATGGGGCACCCTAACACGCACACAAATATAAACGAATATATATGCATATGTATGTCCTTATACATAAATTTATGAATGTACGTACAGACATGCGACTAGTCCACAGAACTAAGTAATGAACGTTCAGTCGAATTTTCTATTTAATTTTGCAAAAAATACACAAGAAAATTCTGTGCCTAAATTTCATTTATTCAGAAATCATCTCGACAACAATGTGGAACAGTTTTATTGTTTCATATTTATCGGTTGTGACAGGACATGTATATATACAGATGTGGACAGCTACATATCTGCATTTGTACATAAAATACAAAATCCAAATTTCTAATTTTTAAAATGTTGCTGGTTCTTGATGTAAATTTAATTTAATTTGAAAATGAATACTAACAACCCACCATAAAATACTAAAGTCAAAATTTAAAGTTGGGAATTTAATTCCAAATCTGTCCTTCACTATTGAAAAATTGTAAAGGTAATTAAAAGAGGAGTCAGGAATGCATGTATGTGAAAGGAAAAATGTTGTCATTGGTTTAAGGATTTCATTGAGAGACTACATATAGCCATACCAGAACTGTTCTGTAGATGTTTCCATATATAGATTTGAGCTAGAGTTGTTTTAATATTAGTTACACTACCTGTGGGTAAGGGCATGTTAACCTTGTTTTTTACAGTACTATCTAACTTCAGATATGTCGCGGTGTGGACTTTGCGTATGCTACAACGTCACATTGATACATTTTTGTTGAAGTCCTTTGAAATTACTGTTAGTCGCTTTTATGAGAACTAGTTTTATTTGTATTGATAGCACTATATGCCATCGATGATTCCCTACTTTTGCAAACACCAGAATAATATTTATAATATCTGGATGCAAATAGTTAGGGACCAGTTCTACAGTCATAATTTAAAACCTCACTACCAGTATTTTGTACCAATGATTGAGCTCAAACTCGTTATAAAAGCTCAGAGATGAGCTAATAGTTAAATTTCACGTGTATGGAAAACGTCGAACATTTTAAAGTCGACTGCGAAATTCGTTTGACACTAAAACGTACTTTCAGTGGGAAGTGCCGACTATAAAACAGACCATTATTGATCCAAAAATAATCCTATATACCCTGAACGCCTGTCTACATTGCTTCAATGAATAGTTTCGTATATTCTAAGATTTTGTCGTTGCGGCAACGAAACATATCACACTAGATTGGTTTTAAGCGTTCGTCGTTAATTTTGCATTTTTGAGAGAAAGGGTTAGATAATACAATTGTTAATTATTGGGGATTTAAACGCTGGTTATTTGGTTTATCTCACTGTTTTTTAAAAAAGTTTTTTTTTTAATTTATGGTGTTGTGTCAAATCTGTAGAATTGAAGAAATGTGTGCAATGCTGCAACCGAGATCTTATTTGTCTTATACAACGCTGTGTTTACTTTAATAAAGGTCCTTAATAGTTTATTGCAACAACACAGCGGCGGAAGTCATGGCTAAACAGGCCTCCTTTAAAATACGGAACGCTTTCCCTACATACTCGTATTACCTCCTCTTTTCTTTTTAACATTGCATGAGATTGGGAGGCAAAGCCTTCCTTGCCCATTGCCTAAAGAAGGCCTTAGAAGGCATGCAAAGAAGAAACGCCTTAGAATGCTGTGTTTACTTTAATAAAGGTCCTTAATAGTTTATTGCAACAATCCAGCGGCGGAAGTCATGACCAAACAGGCCTTCTTTAAAATACTGAAGGCATTCCCTACACATTACCTCCTCTTTTCATTTTAACGTTGCGTGAAGTTGGGACGCAAGGCCTTCCTTTCCCATTGCCAAAAGAAGGCCCTTAGAAGGCATGCAAAGAGGAAGGCCTTAGAAGGCCTTCAACTTTAATTTGTTTTTGTTAAACAAAAATAAAATTAAAATAATTTATTTTATCACAAAATTATCACACAATCTATCTTAGAAAGTTTTACCACGCCCAACTTCAAATTGAAATTTTTAAAAATACACTGAAAAATAGTAAATAAACAATATAATTTTAAAATTTTTATGAAATTTTTCAACTAAATTACGGTTAAAAAGGATCGGAAAAGAAATTTCTCGAAATTGTAAAAATTTTCTTCTTTGTTATATCTGATGAAAAAATTTATGCATTCCGCAGGCCTTATTTTAGGAAGGCATTACAAAAGAACCCTTCCGCATGCCTTATTTGTGGAAGGACTTACGACTTCCGCCACTGGGATTATGCAAAACCATAGACCAAAAATTGGAAGAATATGAAATCGTATTGTATCTTGTCTCAAGTACCAAAACAAGAATATAAAACTTTAATTTTTAATTTAAATGGAAAAAAAATAAATTGGGCAAAAGCGGATATGGTTGGTGTTAATGTTCCTAAATCCTTATTATATGGATGCATCTGCTTTTAAACATGATTTGCTAATGAATACACAAATCATAATCATTGCAAGAATTAAACATGTTCATCACAGCAAACACAATTATCCATCCCAACAATGAAAGACGTCGGAAAAGTCAGTCTACAACCCATCATTTCCGACAACGGAATGAGATTGTTAGATTTTGCGGCGATTGCCAGTAGTACGAGATTCCTATGTAAAGACATATATCCCCTGATCAACAAGGGGAAAACTAGACTGATCACCTCGTAACTGATTGAAGGCTATCTACTAGCGTAATGGACATACGTGTTACTCGTGAAGGTCATATCGATTTTGAACACCACCTGGTTGCATCAAAGTTTCGCACAAGGTTGGCTGGTTGGTTGGTTTCCGTGGTTGCTAAAGATACTATTTAGCATCAATTAGAAAGGTCTAAAGTACCGAATCTATATCCAGCCTGTCAATCGGAAATACCTCATTAGATCCCCTACAAGTATCTCGTTTATCTCGGTGAGGTTATTCAGACAGGGACGTCCCATAGTCCTCAGACGTCTATTCGTCAGATCCGAACAACTGCAGAGGAGATGCTCCACCGTCTCCTCCTCTTCTGCGTCATCGCAGGCACGGCAGTGGTCATTATATGGCAGCTTCAACCGTCTTGCGTGATTACCGATTGGCCAGTGCCCGGTCAGCACGCCAGTTAGCACAAAGTTAAGTAGAGCTAAAGTCGTACGAAGCTAGACATGTAGAAAACTGGACAGCGGAAAACTGCAATTACCAGAGATAGCCTCCGCCTCATTCAGCACCTGGATCAGATCGCATCCCGCCTCATGATCGCGAAGCGCAGTGGTAGTTCATTTCGCACTATATGGAAACTATTGCAGAGACTGCACATGGTTATGAAGAACAGCTAAGAGATAAACTATGAAATAACTTTGCACGCATGGTAATGCTTCAGTCAGTTGCAACTCGAGACGATACGGAGCTGTATAAGAAAAATAAACCCGATTATTTACGAGGAAGAAGCGGTTGTCGAAAAAGCGCGAGACTGAGCAAATCTAACCTTACAGAAGGAAAAATGAGGCCCGAAAATTCTACCTAAAAGTACAAATACAAACCAACAGCAATGGATCACGGCCCAAGTATTGTCGAGATAAGGACGGGAATCTTGACGCAGATGTGAACAGTGTAATGGGAATATAGAGAATTCTCTGTTATACTTGTCTCAGGAGACTGCAATATAGATTAGGGTGTTGAGCACAAACAGAACGATGGCTATGACAGCCCCCTCCAAACCAAAACGAAGTTTGAACTGCAATTTCTCGGATTAAGAACAACAAAGCCACTGGTGCTTATTGATTACCGGCTGAGCTTTTTAAGGCTGGCAGCTATTAGTTGTAAAGTTGCATGCATCAGCTCTTATGGGAAATCTGTCTAGACGAAACTATGTCCAACGATTGGAATCTTAGCAAAGTGTGTCCTGTTTTCAAATAAAAGCGACCCCATTAAATGTACCAACTATCGTGGCATACGCTTATTATCCATCGCATACAAAGACCTCTTGAACGTAATTTACGAAGGACTAAAGCCGTTTGTTGCAGACCTAACCGGGCCTTAGCAGTTTGGCTTTTTGCCTCGAAAGTATACTATCGACCAGATTATCACATTACTACAAATCCTAGAGAAAACTCACGAAATGGAAATTGACACGTACCATCTTTTTGTAGATTATACGGCTGCCTTCGATAGCGCGATATGCGGAAAACTGTACCAACCTATGTCGGAGCTTGGTATTCCTGCTAAGTTGATATAACCTTGTAGACTGATACTGAGCGACACGAAATCCTTAATAAAGACTGGTAAAGATCTACCCGAACCATTTAGTGCGACGCGAGGCCTCAGGCAGGGCGACACCCCATCATGCGATCTCTTCAATATATTAATTTGGATCATCATGAGAAAAGGAGCAGTTAACACGAATAAAACTATCAGCAGCAAACGTCACATGCTGCTGGCGTATGCTGATGATTGGACGAAATCTGTCAGAAGTTACAGCAGCATTTTCGAGTATTGAGAAGGAATCAGCAAGAGTGGGTTTAGCAGTAAACGACGACAAGACAAATTTAATGGTTCAACGAGTAGAACGCCCACCCAATTGGTGGAAATGGTGTCTGCTGATATCTGTTATAATTTAGAGGTAGTGTGCGAATTTATTTACCTCTGATCTGCCGTGAACAGAAGCGATAACGTCTGCCTAGCAATCAAACGGGGAATTGTGCTTGCAAAGAGGTGTTATTTCCGGCTAAGCAAGCGATTCAGAGATAATACCCTAACTCGAGAAACGAAAATCGAACAATATGAGACTCTCATACAACTAGTCTTGCTTTAAAAATATTTTCCCGTTACATTTCACGAAGGGATAGAGGAGAGCCCCAAACAATCTCTGAGCTGTGCGTTTTACAGAGTTCACTCACTGATTTGGAAATACAGTTTTACACCGGATACGAACAGTTTTTTGAGAAGCTATTTCATGGCTCACTACTCGATAGTGTCACCGTCACTAAGTGAGGTGGCCGTCGTCGAAAAAAGTGTAAGGTGGTCAGAGCAAGGGTTGAACCCACGTTCTCTCGCACAACAACTGCGCTCACTAACCGTTGCATCAGTGACGGCCATCCTGTCTTGCTTTGTGACACAGAATTCTGGATCATATGGCATGCTGATGAAACTCTACTGTGATTCAGTGGAGTCTTCGAGTCAGAAATGATCCGAAAAATAGATGGTCCTATAATATAGAACGGCGACCATTGACGATGGATTAACCACGAGTTGTATAATCTGTATCCCTATATCGACGTAGTTATGCGACTCAAAATAGCGCGTTTAATGAGGTTAGGGCCAGTCAGTAGAATGTATCAGAATGAACCAGTGCGAAAAATATGTTTGAAGACGTACTCGAAGGGCACCAAAAAATTGGACGACCAAGACTTCGCTGGAAAGACAAGGTGGAAGATTGCCTGCGAGAAGTTGGTGTTAGTAACTGGAGGAGAAAAGCTGAAAATTCAGCCGGTTGGAAATACATGTTGTACATCAGCACGTGGCCCTGTCCGCCCCTCTTTCATTTCGACTTAATGGCGCCGAATCTATCGAGCAATTAAAAAATAAAATAAATAAATATTTTCCCATTACATCCCATGAAGGGATAAGGGAGAGCTTCCCACAATCGTTGAGCTGTTCGTTTTCCTGTTTTGACTCACTGATTGGGACCTACAGTTTTACACCGGTTCTAACGGTTTCTTGAGAAGCTTTTCAAGGACTATTACTTGTGAGTGTTACCAACACTAAGCGAGATGACCGTTGTTGAAAGAAGTGTAAGATGGTCAGACCAGGGATCGAACCCACATTCTGTCGCACAATAGCCGCGCACACTAACCACCACTGACAGCCACGCTATCGAGCATTTAACCGTTCAAATCCTTTGCAAAAAAAAAACGTTAAAACGGTGTAAAACTGTAGGTCAAAATCCGTGAGATTAAAAGCATAAACGCCAGCTTGTTGAATATATTTTACATTCCACTTTGATTACTGGGTATTCAAAACTCTCCGATTATTTTGTAGCTTTATCATTGAGACTAGCTGTAGCCTTCCGATCTGTTCGGTATTCTTATTTCAGTCGATGTATTGCGGAGGTACGTCGGTTCACCATGTCTCTACTGTTATCGAATCAAATTGCTAATAGTAAACTTAATTGAGCTCTGTTGTGCTGTTCGTGAGTTATCGTGCCGACCAGCAATCCGTCAGCCTAACGTTTGTATAGGAAGCGCCAGAATGGGCGTGACAAAATTGTCCATATTTAACAGCGGAATAGCATTATAACAGTTCCTACTTCGTACCGACTTTAATTGAGATAGATACACGCTGAAAAATAACGACCTCTCTAACATATTCGCCCAAACGATCCATGTATATGTATGGAACACACTTCAAACATTCGTATGTTTGCAAGTCTCAAACTCACTTGTATTTAAATGTAAACAGTATCATGTTTACTGGTCAACATGTATGCTTTTACGTTGAAACATATGCGTTCTTCATCCCATACATCAATATACTTTCGTGGAAGCTTTCGTGTATTTCCCCAAAAGCTGCATTTACTCAGGTGGAACATATGCGTATTTCCTCCCAAACATACTAATATTTGGAAACGATATTCTTCATTGATTTTAATATAGTATTATTTGTTATCATTAATTTTATAATTAATTAATTTATAAGCAATTAATAAAAAAATATTTAAAACTTCTCTTTTTACATTTACTTGTATTGAAGGCATTTTTTCATGAAATGAGTATCTGATGTTCTTTTGCTTTTTCTTTCTTTGGTGTCTCCCACTTTTTTGTTCTCAGAAGGTTTTAGCTATGCATTGGTTGTCACTATGAGTTGGTACACAGACAATTTATTTATATACAAATCTTGCTTTCTCGAGAGAATAAACAGTGCAACAAACACAGCTGTATTTGTATCACAAACTCAGATGTATTTGGATCGCAAACACAAATAATATAACATATTAATCATTGTGTCTCAAAGATGTAACATTGAATAGCAAACACTATGTGTTTGGACACAAGTATATTATATTTGAGACAAGCTCCAAACACACTTTATATTTGCATCCAAACAACAACAAAATAGAGATTTTTCAGCATGTAGGGATTTGGGGAGGTTAGCGTATCGCCTACAAACCGTCAGCCACACATTTGTAAGGGTTGTAATAGGTCGCTAATTTTACCCAAAATGGACAACGTTATCTTACTATGTAAAACTTATCAGAATATTTACCAACGCCTCAGTTGAAGCTAATCATATATTGACAATTAATAACATATCTGTGTCGAAAAGGAAAAACGACTTTAGAGCTCTTAGGGGAGAGACTTTGAAAGTTACCCGACGGCCACCGTGGTAGAAATTACGATCATACGCAGTTTTTGCTTAACTTTACCAATATTTCAGCTACTTATAGCCCAAATATTTGTGACATATCTGATTAAATTTTAGATCTACAGACTATTTCTCGTTAAGAGCCTCACCTTAAAATTGTGGAAAGTGACTTAAGTCAGTTGTCTATTTTAGCACAGATGTATTGGTAAAGAGTTTTAGAGTAAATAGATTATCGATGTACAAGGTCAAGAAGGGTTGTGCCTTGACCTTACCGAAATCCGGCCAGTCTGTCAGATCGTCCCTAAAATGAATTTGGCTTTAATATCTCTAGGGTCTTCCATGCATTGGACATTTTCCGTGTCATAAATTTTCAAACAAAAAACGTTCTGTGTCCTATATAAAGCAGATTTATGAAATGGAGTCATCACTAAATTCCATCAATAAAGACATACTTGATATAGAGGAGTCTTTATTCAAGACCATTCGTCGATTAAACTTCAAGGAATAAAATGCCTTCGTCCGAAACACTGGCAATGCACGTAGTTCTCATAATGTCCTCACAACACAAACAGACACGCAGCAGATATATTTCATCATCAAATAACGAAAAAAACGTTTCATTACCAATACCGTTGTTAAAAGGCATTCCGGAAGGGAAGCATTTTGAAACGGAGACACCACAACAAGCCAACTTCTAATCGAAGTTGGTAGACCATCAAATATACATATATGCACGTTTCTTGTATATTCTCTCTTTATTTTATCCGTTCGTCTTGATATTCCTAAGTGCTAAGGAAATATCACATGGAATGTCATGCAAAACTGGCCACATTCTCTATTATACAGTTGGAAAAAGGACATTCTTTCAATTTTTTTTTTGCAAAACTTTTCAAAACGGAAATAGCCACAATCACACCCTGCAACAAAGTCATCATACACATAGATACTCGTATACAATCGTAGTATGAATAAATGAATGAGTTTCAGAATGAGTATTCAAAAAAAGATTCTGTTTATTTATAAAACGAGAACGATTTGAAAATTTGGGTAAATGTAAATAAATGGTGGTACAATAGAAGAAGGTCAGAGTTATTGTAAACTAGATGCAATTTCGAAACTATCACCAGGAATTTGTTATTAAAACAAATAAAAATAAAAATAAATAAATGGTTTCCCATTACATCCCATGAAGGGACTGGGGAGAACTTCTCCCAATCACTGAGCTGTGCGCTTTCCAGTTTTCACTCTCTGATTGGGACCTACAGTTTTACACCGATTCCGAACGGTAATTTGAGAAGCTTTTTCATGGCTATATTATTATTAAAACAAATAGGGGGAAAAAATTTGTCAAACGATTAGGGTTTGGAATAGGTAAGGAGATCAACGTGACACCATGGCACACACCATGGGTAGGATTAAGGGGCGTTCAAGCTATTTGCTGCAACATCCCAATATTCCAGAATGTAGCTGAAGACGAGACATACATTAATCTATGGCGATTCAATTAGTACGCTGCAAACAGGTCTCAAGATTATTCATCTTAACTCCCTGAATGTCTAGGAGATCTAACATGAAGTAAAATCATATACATATACATTCATACAAAAGGCCAGGCAGTAGCATATTAGATGTCTGACGCTCTCGTCCTCTTCTTTAGTCTCACAGCATTTGCATTATTCATGAGCAGAGATTCAAAGTCTAGACGCGTGTATGCCTATTATACAGTCTCCAGTGATCACAGCTACTACCACAAATGATATATAGCCTAGGAATGGTTATCAAGTTTAGCGTACGACTCAGGTCATTGCTGGGCCATACTTGCCCAGAGAGCCTGAGTTTGGACTAAAGTGTCCTGATTTGTTTCAAAAACACACCATTTTATAGTCCAGTGTTGGAATTGTGTCACCTATTTCTTTTTAAAATCAGGAAAGTACGCGCTGAAAAATCTGTAATTTTTTCTTGTGTGGATGCAAATATAATATGTGTTTGGAGCTTGTCGCAAATATAATATACTTGTGTCCAAACACATTGTGTTTGCAATTCAATATTACATCTTTGAGACACAATGATTAATATGTTAATTTTATAATCAAATAAGGCCTTTCGGTACGGTTATTAAATTGTATAATATAAATAAATAAAATAATAAATAAATATATGTGGTTTTTGCGACCCACATATATTTATGTTTGGGATACAAATACATCTGTGTTTGTTGCACAATCAGTGCTCTCTCGAGAGCAAGAGAATAAAAGAGGGACAACGAGAGAGTCTATCTTGTATATGTGTATCTGTATTTTTGCATTATTCTCTGTCATTGATTATAAATATTGCTGAATATGCGTGATGCATTGCGTTTTAGTTTTGTGTATTCAGTCGTCAATGGTTCATCGGACAAACGATATCAAAAGCGCTTGATCAGTAAAAAAAAGTATGAACGAAGGCTCGGACGGTTAAATGGTTTGCGATGTTACTTTGGTTTGTGTGTATGTCTGTCGTATATATGTGTGTGTGCTCCCAAAGTTAGAAACGATTTTGAGGAAAGAAACTGGAAAGGGCAACAACGTGAAGCCGTTTGTCTCTCCGAACCTTTACTGAGAAAATCGGACCGGCGGACCATTTGTGAAATAAGTGTAATAAAAAAACACAAGTAATTAATACACGCTTATCTTGCATGAACTAGAGTTGTATAAAAGTATATTGTTTGTGTACCAACGCATAGTGATAACCAACGCTTAGCTGAAACCTTCTGAAAACAAAAACGTGAGAGACAACAATGAAAGGAGAAGCAAAAGAGCAGCAGATTCTCATTTAATGAAAAAAAAACAAATAATATATTCAATGCAAACAAATGTAAAAAGGACCGTTTTAAATCTATTAATTTTTGTATTAATTATTTATATATGTGGATTTATATTAGAATTATTTCTAATAAATAATACATATATATTGATATCGAAGAATAATTCGTTTCTAAATATTATTATATTTGCAAAGAAATTCGCATGTGTTTCCCCGTAAGCATATGTAGGCTTGGGGGAAACACGCGAATGAATGCACGTAAGTATATGGATGTTTGGGATAAAGAACGGATATACATCCGCATAAAAGCATACATGTTTGTCAGTAAATATGGTACTGTTTGCATTTAACTACAAGTAAGTTTGGGACTTGCAAACATATGAATGTTTGAAGTGTGTTCCAAACATATACATGATTCTTGCAGAATATGTTTGGGAAAATATGTTAGACATGCCGTTGTTTTTCTGCGTGTTATGAAAAACAGATTTTTTTTTTGTTTTGTCGCATTTTCCATCTCTTTTCCTAGTTTCTGGTGCTGTTAATGTCGATTATTTTATTTCAAGGCTTCCAGGGACCGCGGCTTGTTGACATACACTTTGGACTTGAAACCACCCAACAGGAAGAAGTCTGGAGCGCCTACGTCGGGAGATACGGTAGGTTTAAATGTTGTGAAGGGTGTCTCAGTCAGAAGGCACTTCTTAATTTTTAAACAAAGACACCTATTTTTTTTAGATAGTTGAGACCTTTTATTGCATTATAAAGAAGACATGTTCCGATAAAGTATGAAATAAAATATCCCTCAAATGGCCTCCATGGCTCTGGCGCCATTAATCTTTCTATGAAATTAAACTTTCTATTAAATTTTCCATGACTTTTTAACAGAGATGTGGCTTTATCTCACCGATGACGCATTCGGTCTTGGATTTACGCTCAGGAATTGTTTCTGGCTTATTCGCATAAACTCGAGATTTCGCAAAACCCCAAAGAAAGAAATCGCATGATCTTAGTCGTCAGTTGACATCAGAATTTCTTGAGATAATTTGTTCTGGAAATCGTTGCTGCATTAAATCGATTGTTTTATGCGCCACACCACATGCCGTCCAGATTCACGCCGTCCACTTGATTCCAAAATAACTCCGTTATCATGTTTCTGTAACGAATGCCGTTAACAATCACTGTAATTTTGGCCTCATCTTCAAAAGAGTAAGGCCCATCGCTGTGGGTGCAGTTCTTTCCAATGGATTACATGAGGATTTTCTGAACCCCAAATTGGCAAAGATGGAAATGCATGCATTAAGGTGGAGGTCTTTTATCGAAATACACTGGGTGCTTCGTGAAATTTTAAGTTATTGAGAACGATGCCGAATTGATGTTTTCGGAGACACTCTCATTTACAACAGCAGTGTTTTCTAGAGACCGACCGGTACATTTACGCACAGGAATCTTACTGTCTATAAACGGCCGAGTTTCTTCAAAATGTTTGCCACTCTTCGAATGCTTGACAGCCTAGATGCAGTTTGTCGACTGAAAATTCTTCGAAATTTGCGAGCGGCCTCAGCATAACTTTACAAATATTTGTCATAAGTTTTCACAATGGTGTTCCAGAGATTTGTCTCCCTGTGCGCAAAGAAAAATTTCGTTCGTCACAAACGAACAGCTTCCCATGGTTGTGGTATAACCGACTGGAAACCGGAAGCTGCCGAGTAATCCCGGTTTAAATGTTTGTAGAATCGAAAATGTTTTCATTTGATTTTATGTATAATTTTATTATTTTCATTTCCATTATATATGCAAAGAAGAAAAGGTTGAAGTTCGTTTGCCGCAAAATCCAATACTTTTGTCATAAAAATGTTTTATTGATCCAGATACTCCTGCATTTGCCAACTTCTCGAAGGCGAAAACACTATTCGATCCGAAATATTACACTCCAATGCCGGAGAAAGATTCCTGGAGTACACTCCAATACCGAAAAGAAATTCCTGGAATGAAGGTGGGTGTATGAATGGGTAGGTCGAATTTATGGGCCTAAAATGTTCATCAGTTGGAGTGTGGGTTCTAATATAGGAATCTGGGGATATATATTTCTTGTAGACTACCTGACAATCGTAGCATGTTCAGGTACAAATGTTGGCGATTAGGGAATAGTCCAGCAGTCAATCGGTCCAAAGTTCTGATCTGCTAGAAGCAGTACTGCTGAACCCAATTGCTGACCACAGTTGCCGCAGCCCTCATATAAATTTGATTCAGCAGTTCGATATTTACAAATATGGGTGCTTGGTCACGGAGGCATTTCCAAAAACTGCAGAGTGGATGAGCTGGCGAGAAACAGAAACAGAACAGAAAAATTCGGCTCAGATGGCCGAATTAGACGCCACCGAATTTAGTTGTTGTCACAATCATAGGTGTTTCAAAAGAAGTCATCCGGTGTTGTTTGGCTCTAATGTTTTTTCTAAATGAAAAACTTTGATTCTGTTTTTTGACTATGTTTATTTGAACCTTTAGAATTTTATTTGTTAAGTTGAGAAAATGATTTCGGTTAAATGGGCGCCGTCACAATTGATTACCATACGGGCTCGTTTTATGGCATTTTTCATCACTTCGGAGAGAACTTCGGGGGACATATTCTCGCAATCGTGTTGAATGTTGACCTTGAGGGCTTCCAGGGTCTCGGGTTTGTTCGCGTAAACCCGGGACTTCAAAAAACCCCACAAAAAAAATATGGAACGGTTAAATCTGGCGATCTTGCTGGCCAGTGCAAATCGCCAAAACGGGAGATGAGGCGACCCGGGAACGCCGCATTCAGAATATCGGTTGTGGCTCGCGCAGTGTGTGCCGTTGCTCCGTCTTGTTGGAACTACATGTCCTCCAGTCCTAATTCGTCAAATTGCGGCAGAAAAAACTCGGTTAGCATGGGCCGTTAGCGCGCACCGTCCACTGTTGTCGTTTGACAAGCGACGAACTCGAAAAAAAATGGCATCGGAAGACTTCTTTTAAAATACCTTCTAGAGGTCGTCACAGCCGAGTAAGATGTTGTCACAATCGAATTGCTGGTTGTTGTAACTGAGTTATTGGTTGCCTCAACCGAATTGGAGGTAAACACAGCCAAATCAGAGGTTTCCAGAAGTGGTCAGAAGATATCGAACCCACGTTCTATGCCAGAGCCGCGCTTGCTATCCGTTGCATCACGGACGACTATTTTCTGAAAATTAATCTATAATTACAATATTTTTACTTATCTTTCTTAATAACTACAATCAAATCTTGGTATCACTGCGACAGCAAAAATTGCAAATTCTTTTTTTTTTACTATAATATTTGGTTTTAAAATTGCAAACGTCAGGTTTTTAGAATGTTATTGTGGTAACCGAATTGAAAATGAATTCGGTTAAACCAACAGAGTTCACGTGAAATTCGGTTCCAGCAACCTAATTGATGCTCAATTCTGTCGTTGCAACCGACTTAGGGCCAATATCGGTTATTGCAACCGGTCTGATAGCAAATTCGATAGTTTCAACCGGATTTAAGTCAAATTCGTTTATTGCGCCTGAATTAATGCCTTATTCGGCTGCTGAAACTTAATTTGGTGATGCATATTTTTCAGCGCAACTCACTAATTGTAATTCCTAGTACTTCCGTGTGATGAAATGGGGGAAAATACCGTAAAAACTTGTAACTTTAGTTGATTATATTTACTGAAGGTATAGTGGAAGGCTTCTAGGTATCCTTGAGCTCAATGGCTCCATTTCTGCGAACAACTAATAGGAATCTATCGCTTTATGCAGTCACTAAGCGAGGCGGCTTTCGTCCAAAGACTTCAAAATTCATAAGTTGGTATCAGAAACCTTCTTATCAGTGAAGTTTCAGCTCATATCAAATCTATTACATGATGGCGGCTGTTTATATTGAGAACAAGGCAATAATTCAGTATAAATCCTTGTTAAAATAGGGCGCATTTAGTCTCTCTCATATTGCATTTTACGACGGGTGTCATAGGGATAGCTCTTCTCAAAATTAAGGATATATTTCGTGAAAGTCGTAAAATATTGGACATATTTTAATGCTTTTGTGGGGACAGATCTGGTGGTAGTTCATTGGTACCGGCAGCTAACTAATGTCGTATTGTTTGGTGGTCGGAACTGGAAACCAGTCTTTTTGATACGCTCGATTAGGATCCAGGATGGATCATACCGTGTATTGTACTAATTTTCGAAATTCGTGCTACCCAGCGGCGGAAGTCACAAGGCTCTCCACAAATAAGGCATGCGGAATGGTTCTTTTGTAATGCCTTCCTAAAGCAAGGCTTAATGCCTTCCTAAAGCAAGGCATGCATTTTTTCATCAGATATGACCAAGAAGAAGATTTTTACAATTTTGAGAAATTTCTTTTCCGAATCTTTTTAACCGTTAAATGAAAATTTCATACAAATTTTATTTTTTTTATTTTAATTATATATTGTATTTAATATTTTGCAGGGTATTTTTAAAATTTTCAATTTGAAGTTGGGCGTGGTTCATCTTTGTAAGATAGATACATACATACTTATAAATAAATATGTAGAAGTTGATAATGATTTTGTGATAAAATCAATTATTTTATAATATAAATTTAATTGTAAGTAAATCCCTGCTAAGGCCTTCCTTGCCCATTGCATAAAGAGAAGGCCTTCTTTAAAATAAGGAAGGCCTTCTGTACACATTACCTCCTCCTTTCTTTTTAACATTGCATGAGATTGGGAGGCAAGGCCTTCCTTGCCCATTGCCTAAAGAAGGCCTTGCCTCCCAATCTCACGCAATGTTAAAATGGGCCTTCCTTGCCCATTGCCTAAAGAGGAGGCCTCCTTTAAAATAAGGAAGGCGATCTCTACACATTACCTCCACCTTTCTTTTTGACATTGCGTGAGATTGGGAGGCAAGGCCTTCTTTAGGCAATGGGCAAGGAAGGCCTTGCCTCCCAATCTCACGCAATATTAAAACGAAAGGAGGAGGTACTGTGTAGAGAACGCCTTCCTGATTTTAAAGGAGGCCTCCTCTTTAGGAAATGGGCAAGGAAGGCTGTAGAAGACATTCCAAGAGGATCTGCTTCCCCTTTATTAAAAAATGACAAAAGTTGTCAGCTTAACACCATCATGTAAACAAATTAAAATTTTATACTAGACTGAACGAACATTTCATACTTACCTCGCTATAGACATATTTTCCTAAATGTTGATATCTGTTGCGGTGGGCTCTTGATGATAATTCGAATGATGACCCAACAAAATGTTGTACGCACTCACACACCCACATTTAGTTACGTCCATCTCACAGGCCTATTTGAAATCCAAGAAGAGGCTGGAAAAGGAAATACCAAACTGTGATATAATAGTCTGACCATTTTTCTACTTTTTAAATGACAATTTTATATTGTATTTTTGATACTGGTACCAATACCCCTCAAGTTGTACACTTTGGAATTTCTTTCTTGGAATCTGTGAGGTGGCAGGCGACTGGGACATAGAAAAAGGGTGTTATTTCTTGTAAAAATAAAAACAGTTTTGAGGGTTGAAATTGTAGCCAAACTTCATTTCGTTGCAGAATATTTAAGATTTGCTTTTGTCAAAAGGTCACTAAACGCTGTGTCGTTTTTTATAGACCTGGCATTGCGTATTATTTTTATGTTTATCGTAATTTACGATATTGACAAAAAAAAAGTCTGCGAAGCAACGAAGGTTATTTAGTGACAAGTGGTAAAATGTGGTAGCAGAGAGGTGGCTAATGGGAGGGTAGTTTGTACTTAATAAACACCCTGAATCTATGTGGTGTCAAAAATGAGACCGTGTAGGTTTCATGTGTTCACGAGTAACATTCTTAAAGTTTGTGGTAACCTTAAAATTGGAAGGTACACTCGTTTGTTGTTAATTTTACACTTTCTGTTGTGCAGTACTGTAGTTGTGACTTGTGACAATGAAGTTCTGTAGACTGTAGCCCTGCAAGTATTACACCATGTTGCCAGTATAGATTTGTAGTATTGTAGCATCCCGTATTTATAGGATAATTTGTCGATTATGCGAGCAATCTGTCACTTTTGTAGTTATGTAGTGTGGTGTGTGTTTGTAGTTGTGTAGTTGAGATTTCGTGAGGTTTTGTACTACCGAGTAAGAATTATAAAGAATACCGCTGTCTTTTAGTTTCTAACTCCGATATGTTGATTGTTTACATGGGACTCCCTGTTTTGCTTTACCGCACGATTTTTGCTAAAAATTGACTTTGATGTCTCCGATGTCTTTCAAAATTTCAGCACGTAGTCTTCTTTAAAAACTATTTTACACGTGTTTCCAGAAATAAATTAAAAATTTTTATTCAAAAAGTTATGTGCATTTGAAAATCGTCAAAATCGCCATCCGGCATGACAACTTTTAAACTGATGTTTTTCTAAAACTAGTGAATGGATTTTAAAGTTTAATGCCTTATTTTAAAGGTACCTGAACCTTTTTTTAAAAATAATTTTTTTTTTTAAATTTATTTTTTTGAAAACTCATCTGAATTGAGAATTTTCCAATATGCAAGTGTTCGAAAAATATCGCAAGCAAAACACACAAGAGAAACATTTGCAAACAACTTCTTTCCATCTCCAGAAATCCATGTATTTTGTTGTTGTCTGAAAGACAACACAATGTTTTCAGGCAATTGTTATTGCCCGTTGTTTCGTCGTGCTCTACGTTCATCAGGTATGATTTTTCTATATTTATTCAGCCTTTTTATTGGTACTTTTTTATTTAATTGTTCAAGCTCAAGACCATTTTCTATATCGCTATAAATAGAGATATAGTTATTTAAAAAAGAAGATGTTTTGCAAATGCATCTTAATGATTCCTGGCAAACTATATAGCTATTTCAGATCTAGCCACAGATCTTCATCAGCGGTTTTTTGGAATGCTGATTTTGAAAAGTTCATCAAACTAAATGCAAACGAAAACACATCTGAATTGAGAATTTTCCAATATCGAAGTGCTCGAAAAAATCGCAAGCAAAACAAATAAGAAAAACATTTGCAAACAACTTCTTTCCATCTCCAGAAAACCATCCGTCTCCAATACAATTAGAAGTTTCATGTTATTTTTAAAATAGAATCCAAAAAATAGAATAGAATAGAAAAAATAGAATCTGTTCGACTTCCATTCTGAAATTTACAGGGAATATTAAGGTTATATTGAGCTTTAAGAAAATATTTTTTTCAGATTGTTCGACTTTTCCGAAGATGGTGGAAAACAGAAATTAAGTAAAAAACCAGATTTTAAAAATAATAAAAGAATAAATTAAAAAGAGTAAATAACTTGTAAAAGTAAGGTTCAAATACCTTTAAAATAAGGTATAAAACTTTAAAACCCGTTCACTAGTTTTAGAAAAACATCAGTTTTTTTTTTTTTTTGTCAGATGAGTTTGCACGATGTTAACGATTTTCAAATGCCCATAACCTTTTAAAAAAAATATTTAGTATTTTTCTGGAAACACTGGTAAAATATTTTTTAATGTTTAATACGTCTGGCAAATTTAAAGTAAATCGGAAGAGGTGTTGTAAAAAAATTGTTCGGTCTGACATGGAATGACTCATATGTGTCTGATAGCATAGTACTTTCCTTGGCTATATTTCTGCCATCAAAACAGTGAAGACAGAACATTTAGAGCTCGTTTGAGATACAACGATTTCAGAAAAAAAACATTTATCGTAAAAGTCGATTCTATTGTTGTAAAAAAACTTCCATGTACGTCGCAGTTGCCACCATTTACGTTTGCAGCAATAAAGAAAATTGTTTGTTTTAAGGAAAACTGTATACACACACGCGCATACACTCAATGGTGATCATTCTCATCAATGAAGAAGAATTCATGCCACAAATGATCGAATTGGTAGTTGGATGTTTGATAGAGCACAAAGTGGATGGGAGAATGAGCGATAATCAACTACAAGTAAACTAAGATTAAATAGTCTTTAATTGATACTAATGACAACTAAATTATGTTTGATGCTATTTACATTGAACAGAAATATGAATCTTTTTAATTTCTGTTCGTTTTATATTACAGTTTTAACTGCATCAAATCGCCAAAATCCTCTGTCAGTATAAGAGACCATAAAACAGCTGATTGAAATAATTATCTAATATTCTAGTTATGGTAAACTAGTACAAGTAGTGTCGTTAAAACAGCTGATTCTATTTTTTTTTAGCTGAAGCTGTCAGATCTGAATTATATATGTTTGTACTTTTGTTGTCTATATTTATTGTTACCGTATATTTGTGTTAAATTTGACATGTGAAGAGTCCAGACAAACGCTGAAAATCTGTAGTTTTTTGTAGTTTGCATGCAAATATAACATGTGTGGAGCTTGTAAATATAATATACTTGTGCCCAAACGCATTGTGTTTGCTATTCAATATTACATGTTTGAGACACAACGATTAATATGTTATAACATACGTGTTTGCGACCCAAATATATTTTTGTTTGTGATATAAATACAGCCGTGTTTGTTGCACTGTTAATGCACTGTCGACAGCAAGAGAATAGAAAAGAGGCAACGAGTGTGTATATCTTCTAAGTGTGTATCTGTATTTTTGCATTATTCTCTCAGTGAGTGCTTCATAAATATTCCTGAAAGTGCATGCAAATTGCAGATGAAATCACTGTTTCTTATTTTAGCTGATGTATTGCGTTTTAATGTCATGTATTCAGTCGCCAATGGCTCATTGGACAGAGGATATCAAAAGCGCTTGATCAGGGAAAAAAGAATAAACAAACGCTTGGACGGTTAAAGGGTTTGTGAAGTTGCTTTGGTTTTTGTGAATGTGTTTTGCATATATTTATGTGTGCTACCAAAGTGAGAAACGATATTGAGGAAAGAAACTAGAAAGGGCAACAACGTGAATCCCTTTTTCTGCCCGAGCCTCTACTGAAAAAATCGGAACGGCTGACCATTTTTGAAATATATTAAAAAAAAAACATAAAATAAACAAGGCATAGTTGAAACCTTCTAAAAACAAACAAGCGAGAGACAACAAAGAAAGGAGAGCAAAAGAGCAGCAGATTCTCGTTTCATAAAAAGGTAATGCATTCAGCAAGTAAATGTAAAAAGGCTAATTTTAAATTTATTTTTTTGTAATAATTACACTGTGAGACAAAATTTGATTTTTTTCAAAATGATGGGGTTCTGTCAACGGATTCTGGTGGAAAGGTCTAAAACAAATATTCGTATATCGACGTTTTGCCAGATCTGATCAGAATTTTTTTTTAAGGTGGGTCAAAGTTTCCGCCCTTCGGAACTTTCCTGCAGCATATCGGCATGCAAAATTGTGTGTTCCTTACTTCTGAGGTACAAAATGTGTTCCGAAGTTTTATAGAAAACATTCAGATAAACATTTTTATGGAACAAATTAACCCTCTAACTGCCACGTATGTATAACCATAATTTTTACTTTTTTTTTTAAACTCAAACAAAACTGCTCCAAAAATGATGGGGGGCGTGGTCAAAATTTTGTACAAATTTTTATACCGAAAAATTTCACTATATGTATCCGAACACTCCAAAGCACAAATCTTAGCCCAAGTGCTAGATAAAAGATGAAATATGACAAAATTCCTTATATTATGTGGACTATTTTTAGTAGAAACAGCAAAATGACAAAAGTCATTATTAACCCTTAGAAGGCAGTTAGTTTTTGCTTATTATCTAGCAGTTGGGCTAAGATTTGTTTTTTGGAGTGTTCGGACACATAGTGAAATTTTATGGCGATAATTTTTGTAGAACATTTTGACCACGCCATCCGTTTTTGACCGTCATTTTATAATTATAATAAATAAATAAAGAAAGAATAGTTTGTTTTTAAATATTATTATGTTTGGGAGAAAATATGCATATGTTTCCACGTAATTATTTGGAGGTTTGGGTGAAACACTCGATATGGATGTTTGGGATGAAACACGCATATGTTTCCACGTAAAAGCATACATATTTGTCAGGACACATGCTAATGTTTTCATTTAAATACACCTGAGTTTGGGACTTGCAAACATATAAATGTTTTAAGTGTTTCCAAACATATGCATACATGGTTCCTCCAGAATATGTTTGGGAGAAAATGTTAAAGAGGCCGTTTGATTTCAGCGTGTATAAACATAATGTAAGTTGTTGTGGGCCATAATTACAACAACACCTAATGCGATTTGTGGTTTTATTTTGCCATGGACTGTCTATTGAATCAGGGGTTTACATGCCATAAATGATCAAAATAACAGATATTTTAAAATTAAAACACGTATTTTTGAGATAGTTATAATTTTTTTTCTGATTATAAAGTTGACATGTTCCGATTAAGTAGGGAATACAATATTATTCAAAAGGCCCTCACGTCTGTGATGGCAGGTCATTACTCTTTTCATGACATTTTCCATGACTGTTTCACAGAGATGTGGCTGTATCTCACCGATCACGCGTTGGATCTAGGATTTGGGTTCAGGAATTGCTTCTGGTCTCAGAGAAATAAATCCCACGGCGTTAAATCGCATGATCTTGGTGGGCAGTTGCCATCAGGATTTCTGGAGCTAATTTGTTCTGTAACTGTAATTTGTAACTAATCGATTGTTTCATCCGCTGTGTTGCAGGTAGCGCCGTCTTGCTGAAACCACAAGCCGTCCAGATCCATGACGTCCAGTTGGGGCCACAAGAACTCCGTTGTCATGTTCCTGTAAAGAATGCCGTTTACAATCACTGCAATTTCGGCCTCATTTTCAAAAAAGTAAGGCCAAATCACGCCACCTGGCCCAAATGCTCACCAGAGTTGCTCGTTGTGACCACAAGAACTTCGCTATCATGTTCATGTAACGAATGCCGTTCACAGTCACTGATCATCAAGAAAGTAAGGCCCAATCACGCCGCCTGACCAAAATCGGCACCAAAGAGTTGCTCGTTGTGGGTGCATTTGTTTCTCATGGATTGCATGAGGATTTTCTGACACCCAAGTTCGTCAATTTTGTGTATTCACGAAGCCATTCAGATGGAAATGGGTTGATGGGAGAAGATGAGTTTTTTTTTTAAACTGGTATTGATTTTACTTTGCTTCATTATCCTTTCAACGAACTGGCGGCGCTTTCCATTGTCTGCTGGTTTGAGCTTTCGGCGACAGTTTCGTTTACATCAACAATGTTTTCAAGAGACCGACCGGTACGCTGACGCACAAGATTCTCACTGTCCATAACCGACCCAGTTTCCTCAAATTTTTTGAGGACTCTTCGAATGGTTAACACATTATGTGCACTTTCTTGATTGAAATTTTTTCGAAGTTTGGGAGCGGTCTCAGCATATCAGCATATCAGCTTAATCATTTTTAATAATCAGAATAAACATATGAATAATCATATGTGACAGCTGCCAAATTTCAGAGTTGCCACTTGACAAAAAAAGTAATGACACTAAATTTAAAAGTGCAATCTTACTAAACCACCCTAGGTTTAAAACGAAACCCAACCATTTAGAAAAATATATCACACCTTAAAAGCTAGTAGTACGAACTTCTGGTACATTAATATTCGAATCTTAAAAAACATTAGAGCTGGTATTAACTCATTTGCTTTAAACTCATTTGCTTTAAAAACCAGTTTATGGAATATATTTTTCAATTCTGCTGGAAGTTTTTTGGGTTTGGAGTTACTATAGTCAGTTTAGTGTACACTAAAGAGTTACCAATATATCGTTTGTGTTAAACGGTTTTCAGTCATCGTAGACAATTTAATGTTATATTCTATACATCTTCGTTGCCGCTATCACATTCCCCACACGAAGCTCAGTTCTTCCCTTGAGTTAGTTCTGCTGCGTAATGTGATCAGGGTTCGTATTTCTTGGGTAATGAGTAACCCAGGGTACCCCATTATTACTGCCGTGGGGAATGGGTAGCGATCGTTTACCCATTACCCACATGGTATACGGAAAATAAAGGTTAGCTACCCACGACAATGAGGAAATATCCGTTACTCTCAAGGTAATGTGGAAAATAATGGGTAGCTACCTACGACGATGGGTAATGGGTTACCCAGTGTGTTGCGTTGTATATTACAATTGTAGGTCTGTTATTTAGAGCTTAACCCTAAATAGGCTGCCAGCTACTCTGATCCGAAATAATTGCTTGTTACCTTGAAAATGTGTAGTTTTGGAGATTTTGTTATTTGTTTGTAGTCTTGGATTTATAGTCCGTTATTTTTGTGTTAATGTTGATTTGATTTTGGAATAACATTACATGTCCACGCCACTGACTTTTTGCACTTCAGTTTTTCGTTTCTTGGATTTCATTTGCGTTACAAATTCAAACCGCAAATTGCAGGGTTTCATTAACTGCCATGTTTTCCTGTAATCTCCTTCTTTACTTTCAGATTTCCTAGATCAACCACTTGGTGTGGTGTCATAGTACATCCTTTACAGGCGCCGTCGATACAAAAGGAGGAAAAATATTAATATGTTTTCGAAATATGTGTGGTTTTGTTAATTCCAATTTCGTTTATTTTTGTTTAAATGAAGTTAAAGATTGGGGTTGTAGTTTTTCCATTTTACCGTTTTAAACTTCTGCTTTTGTTAGGAATTTATTGCTCCTTTTTTTAGTTATTTCAATAAGACGAGACAACATAGTTTAAGGTCGTCCATGTGACCTGTTAAATTTTTGCCTTAAGTTTGGAAGTATTTCGACTGTATGTTAAACAAGATATATAGAAATTATATCGTCCTTTTTAGCCTTTATTCGTTTTATTGTATATTTCAGAGAGAGTGGAGGGAAAAGTGTGTCCTTGTTATTACTATTACAATATAGTAGTTTTCATATTTAAATAGTTATATTTTGCTTTTTAATTCATGTTGTTCTTCCTTTTTCTTTTGAGTTCCGTTTGCCATTTTTTGAGAGTTTCCGTTTCAGGCATCACAAACAAGAAGATGGAAAACAGAAGCTACTACTATGCAGCAGCAGCACTTTTATGCACAACACACTGGGTCAAGATGGTTAAAAATCCATAATTTCTCCAGGTCCTATGTTATTCAGAAGGGAAGCTAAGCTTTAACTTTTTGTGAAAATGTAAGGCTTTTCTACAAACAGAATAAAAAAAATATAAATGATATGGAACACTAAAGACATTATTTTCTAACAGACAATAAGAATTCAAAATTTTGTTAATCCAAAAATCGGTTGAAACGAACAAAAATATTTACCAACAAAAATATTTACCATTTAACCTAAATATTGAGACGGTATATTTTGAATCACCCTGTCCGCAACGAAATCTGCATAATCTATTGTTGTTTGTTTTCGTCACGATGCTACCAAATGGGTAGCGAAATATTGAAAAATAAAATAATTTAAACTGGACCGAACGCTCGAATATTTTAATTTTAACTAAAATACAATAAGGCCGAAAAAATCATCACATTTTTTAATTAAAAATTCCTAATTAAGAAAATTTCATGAGGTGTCAGGGGAAACCCGGTTGGAACGAAGTTTCTTTCGCTATATATTACGTACTATTTAGTGCCAACACGCCTAAGGCGCCTGTTGAAAAATACTATAATTTAAATGGATCTTTAGGAAAAGATATTTTTTGTAAAATGATAAACTTTTTTAAGAAATTTTTTTTTATTGAATGTATTTTTTAAAATCAAAAGACTAGATCTAGGTCCTTTTTGCAAGAATATGTATTATATTTTCCCGAAAATATCCTTTCTTTAATGAGAGGTATTTCTTTTATCAAAAGCTAATTTTTTTTTTAAGAAGGAGTACTTTCTGTACTTGTGACCGTCGGTGGTGCAATGGGTAGTGTGCGCGCCTCTTGTACAGGAGATCCTGGGTTCGATCCCTGCTCCAACCGCCTTAAAATTTCTTTCGACGACGGTCACCTCGCTTAGTGCCGGCGACACTATCGAGTATATAGCCATGAAAAAGCTTCTCAAAATACCGTTCGGAATCGGTATAGAACTGTAGGTCCCTATCAGTGAGTGAAAACTGGAAAGCGCACAGCTCAGTGATTGTGAGCAGTTCTCCCCGGTCCCTTCATGGGATGTAATGGGAAACCATTTATTTTTTTTGTTTTTTACTTTCTGTAAGACAAAGCCACAAGAGTATGAATTTGTTTACAAATAAGTACTTTTTTTAAGAGCAGGTACTTTTTAAAGACGTGGTACTCTTTTACTTACCTCAAGAAAAGTTATTATTTTATTTTTAAGAAAAGGTATTTTTAAGAAAATGAATTTTTGTAAGAAAAGGTATTCTTTTTAAAGGGAGGTAGATTTTTGAAGAAAAAGTTTTTTTTTAAGAAGTGGGAATTTTTTTTAGAATTGGTCATTTTTTCAAGAACAGGTACAATTTTAAGACTAGGTACTTATCTCAAGAATAGTTATTTTGTTTCGTTTTGCATAAATGGTACTCTTTATAGAAAAGGTTGTTCTTTAAGAAAAGGCAATTTGTTGTAAGATAATGTACTTTTTTAAGAAAAGGTACTTATTTAAAAAAATTACTTTTTAATCAAATGTACTTCTTTAAGATAAGATATTTTTTTTAAGAAAAGGTATCTACTCTGTTTAAGAATATAAACAGGTATTTTTTTTAGAAAATTTACTTTTTTTAAGAAAACGCACTTATTTAAGGAAATGTTATTTTTTTTAAACTTCTTTCACTTTGGCTTTTCTAAATTTATTTTTTATTCTGTTCAAAGCTACAATATGTACTTCCCATTAAACAAGAAATTTTCCCCATATGTTAGTCTAGACACAAACCAAACCAAAAGTAATAGTGTTAGAGTAAGTGTGCTGTCAAATGTAATTCTATGCTCAGGGTTGTATTCCATGGATTTGCCAGATTTGCACTTTGGCTTTTCTAAATTTACTTTTTATTGGGTTCAAAACTACAATATGTAATAAACAGGCTCCACCTAGTAAACTTCCCTTTAAACCAAACCAAACCAAAAGAACCAAATATTGGTGACAATAATGAGTTGTAATAAAGTAGTTAAACAAAAGTTGTTTAAAATTTTTTCATTTAGCCCCCAACCCGGAACTTGCGATAAGGAACTTCGTTCCAATAACAATTTTCTCAAACTCAAATGCAAAATCGGTGAATTTCATTTGGATTAGTTTCTCGTGCAATCAAGTTGATTGCCTTGTATGAGTTGTGTTGTCTTTCAACCAATAATAAAAATAATGTCTAATGGGAACGGATGGTTCTCTGAAAAGTTAAAAACTTGTTTGCTAATGTTTTGTTATGGTTTTTGTTTTCGATATTTTTGGAACACTTGCACAGTATAGAATTTCCAATTAAAATGAGGTCGCGTTTGCATTTACTTTGATGAATATTTCAATATAATCATTCCAAATAACCGCTGATGAAGATCTGTGGTTAGATCTGAAATTGCTATACGGTTTGCCAGGAACCACGAGGGTTCAGTTTTCAAAACTTATTTTAATAAAAAAATTATATCTCTATTAATAGAGACATAGAATGGTCTTGAGTCTGAAATAATAAAATAAAAAAATACTTCTTATTATTAAATATTTCTCCAATCAAAATAGAAGATCTCTCATAGTTTTGAAGTATGCTCAAGTTTGAACGCAAATTCTGACTTTCATTTGGATTTTCCTCAATTTGAAACGAAAGGTTGTTTATTATTGTGAAATATTCCCAATTTTAAATGTAAACGCGCCACTTTAGTAGAAACTTTCGTAACTTTAAGTTAATTTTTTGTTGTATTGGTAGCTATTTCTAACTTTTGGCCTTTGTTTGTGCAATGGTGTTGTGCGCGGCTCTTATAAAGTATGTCTCAGTAAGATTGCACTTTTTAAAATTAGTGAATTTTTTTTTGTACAAGTGGCAACTCTGAAATTTGGCAGCTGTCACATACAGTTATTCCGATTACTAAAAGTACAGCGCTTTACGAAAGAACAACGTGTTATAATTGTGAAAACTTATTACAAAAATTTGAAAGGTTATGCTGAGACCACGCGCAATCTTCGATGAATTTTCGGTCAAGAAAATGCACCTAATGTGTCAACCATTCGAAGAGTGGTTAAAAAATTTTAAGAAACTGGATCGGTTATGAACAGGAGGACTCTTGTGAGTCAACGTACCGGTCGGTCTCTTGAAAACAATGATGCTGTAACCGAGAGTGTTGCCGAAAACCCATAAAAATCAATTCGGCATCGTTCTTAACAACGTCAAATTTCTCGAAGCACTACGTAGCGAATTTTGACGGAAGACCTCCAACTTCATGGGTACAAAATTCCGCTTACTTAGAAGCTCATAATAGCAGACCATGGAAAGCGCCGGCAATCGTTCAATGGGTATTGGAGCAAAGTGAAGTCAATGGCAATTTTTCAAAAAAAAAATCAACTTCTCCCATCATCGCATTTCCATCTGAATGGCTTCGCGAATACATAAAATTGTCGAATTTGGGGCTCAGAAAATCCTCTTGCAATCTATTCGAAACAAATGCACCCACAAAGAGCAACTGTCTGGTGCGGATTTTGGTCAGGCGGCGTGATTGGGCCTTACTTTTTTGACGATGAGGTCGAAATTGCAGTGACTGTGAACGGCATTCGTTACAGGAACACGATAATGGAGTTCTTGTGGCCTCAACCGGACGGCATGGATCTGGATGACATATGGTTTCAAGAACAAGTTGCCACCTGCCACATCGCACATGAAACAATCGATTTATTGGATCGACGATTTCCAGAACAAATTATCTCCAGAAATTCTGATGTCAACTGGCCACCAGGAACATGCGGTTTAACGCCGTGCGATTTCTTTCTTTGGGGATTTATTAAATCTCGGTTTTATGCGAATAAACCAGAAATGATTCCTCAGCTCAAATCCGAGATCCAACGCGTGGATCTGGATGACATATGGTTTCAACAAGAAGTTGCCACCTGCCACATCGCACATGAAACAATCGATTTATTGGATCGACGATTTCCAGAACAAATTATGTCCAGAAATTCTGATGTCAACTGGCCACCACTAACATGCGGTTTAACGCCGTGCGATTTCTTTCTTTGGGGATTTATTAAATCTCGGTTTTATGCGAATAAACCAGAAATAATTCCTCAGCTCGGTGAGATAAAGCCATATCTCAGTGAAAAAGTCAAGGGAAATAGCATCAAATGAGTAATGGCCCATCATCATCAGAACCATGGGATTATTTGACGGGTATTTTATTCCATACGTAGTCGGAACATGTCTTCTTTATAATTCAATAAAAATATCACAAAATACGTATTTTTATTTCAAAATGACGAAGTGCATTCTTACTGAGACACCCTTCTAGGTTCGATCTAGGGTATCCATTAAATTAATCATTATTCGGTTAATCGTGCAATAAAATTAAGCGAACATTTTAATAATTAAATTTTTCGATTAACGATTAACTCGAACAAATCAGTGCGATTAATCGATTAATAAAATATAAGTACGGGTTTATGGCAAGCAGTCCGTCTTGAAACACTACTACAATGTGGCAACTCATATGACAACGATTTGCAAATAAATCTCATAACTTTACACACATTTCGAACAGATTTGATAGTTGGTTGAGAGAAAGCGTCGCACAGTGCTTTGGATCATAGACATACATAAACAAAATTGTCTCAAAATTGGGTGTAATAATCTGATGAAATTTCAAGACCCACTGGTCACTTTGTATTGGGGGTATCAAAATGCCTGGTCCGATTCTGCTCAAATTATATACAATAAGGATAATAGTCAAAAAATTACGTTTTGCAAATTTTTTGTAAAAATATAAAAATATAGTTTCAGAGCGACCCTACCCTTTGTATGGGAGGTGCCCGAAAGCGAGGTACTTTTGGGTCCAAACTTTGAGATTTTTTAATTTTGGCTTGGTAACAAAAGTCACTAATTTTCATGTTGATGTAACTACGATTTGTGAATTCTCCTATATATATTTTATACTTTATAATGAAATTGATTTTGTTACGTTTTGTTGTTTTAATAAATGTTTGAACACTTTTTTCTTTTTTTTTTATTTAATTTTATTCGAATAATCGAATAATTTGATTGCGTTTTGTTCGGTTAATTGTCGGATTGAAATTTACGATTAACGATTAACCGATTAAACAAAAAAAAATTACAGCAGACAGTTGTCCGAGGCCTTCGGCCACGGACTGTCCCTGCAGGCTGTGTCAGAGACACGGCCATTAAGTTTAACGTAGAATACGCCATCCGATAAGACAGAAAACATATATAACAATAAATGATAAATAATATAAGCAAATGAATTTATTGTTATATATGTTTTCTGTCTTATCGGATGGCGTATTCTACGTTAAACTTAATGGCCGTGTCTCTGACACAGCCTGCAGGGACAGTCCGTGGCCGAAGGCCTCGGACAACTGTCTGCTGTAATTTTTATATTTACCAACGGCATTTTATTCAAGTCCGTTTAAAAAAAAAAATATTATGTTCAATTTTTTTAAACTTAATTTAATTTATGTATTTTAATTAATATTTTTATTGAAATAAGTTCTTCGAATGTTGAGAGGGCCGCCCTAATATTAAAAAAGGTTTACCTTATCGAGTCTTCGCATTAGCATTCGAGCGTTGTGTGAAAGCTTTACGCTTTACAATTCAAAATTAATGTTACAACAGCTTTATTGAAGCTTTCGCAAAAAAGCTTTATTACGTTAGCTTACTGTTTGTTTCACTTTTTACTAGATACATGTTCCTAAGCAATGTTGAGCAACCAAAAACACTCAACCAAACACCACACATATGTTTGAGTGTATGTGTTTAAACAATTTTCATTTGAGAAATTTAAATATTAGGAAGATATCAACCAATATGAAATGTATATCAAACGAAAGATAACATCTTCATTTACCTACAAAAAAAAATTTAAAAAAATTCATCTAGCCGTTTCCTCAAATTCAATGAAATAAAGATTACAACAATAAAAACCTGACATGACTCCTCATACCGTAAGGGAAGACGTATCTACGTCAAAATGCGATTAAATGGGTACCGTAGTTCGATCCCTGTTCAGACGCCCTAAAATTTCTTTCGACGGCGGTCATCTCGCATAGTAGTGGCGAAACTATAGAGTATTTAGCCATGAAAAAGCTTCTTAAAAATACCGTTCGGAATCGGTGTAAAACTGTAGGCGCCAATCAGTGAGTGTATATGTAGAATGCACACAGCTCACTGGTTGTGATAAGCTCTCCACAATCCGTACATGAAATATAATGCGGAACCATTTTTTGTTTATTTTTTTTTTATGTCGGAACTCTTTTGATTCGAAAAACCTCCATATCGTTTTGAGTTTTCATTTTCGTAACTAAATTTTAATTGCATATAATTTCATACAGTGGGAAAGTCTGTCACCACCTTAAGTTGATCTCACAAAATAACAGCAACATGTATCGAGCAACATTTGAATGTTTCTAAGAAAAATGTATCGAACAATCAAATTGTAGGAAGATACAATCAATGTTGTCAACTCTCACTCAATTTCTCAGAATACAGATTTTTAGTGTAAAATATCTTAAAAACAGCGAAAACTATATATTCGTCAAAAATTATACGTCGTTGGCCAATTTCGCAGCGAAATAAGAAATTAAGAAATATTCTTCGAAGAAATCAATTCAGATCGAATCATACATAAATAGGAAACAAGTTGATGGTGGTCACTGCTTCAAATATTTATGTACCCGGAAATTTAATATGAAATTCTATTTCAAACTTAACACCTCAATTGAGTTAAAACTTCTATTGGAAATAAAAAAAAAATTCATTGAAATTCAAACCTTATAACTAAAAATAAATTTAAAAAACAAACACAGAAACATACATAAATTTAAATTATAAAATAATGGATTTAAATTTAAAAACTATAAAGTCAAAAAGTCCCGAAATAAGAAATATACATTTGATAAGTATGGGGATTTTCCATTTTAATTAATATCTTTGGAATTTAAATTGGTAACTTTTAACCGTCAGCTACTGTTCCTGAATTGGTAAAACAATAATTGATTTACAGTGTTGGTTCTTAAGAATTCTCGATCGATCTCCCTTCGCCTGTGTAAATTTCATTAGAAGTTTTTTATACTTACGATATTTGGAATCAATACTATTAATTATACTATACTATAAGATTTAATTTTGTAGTGTAGAAATTCGAAATGAATGAAATTTAAATCGAAATCAAAATTCAAAATTTACTGGAATTTTTTTCAATTTCACAATTTAAATAGAAAATCATAAACAAAATCTCAGATAATTGAGAAACTATTTAAATTAAAAATTAAATTCAATTTTACAATTTTTTAATTTTATTTTAATATAAATTGTATTTATAGATTTATATTCCTTTCCAAATTTTTCTGTTTTGATAAAAAAAGAGTTGTGCATGAAAGTGTTTCCAATGTTAGTGCTTGGTATTCTTCTAACATATGTATAAGGGAATTCTCATTAATATGATGAGTGTTTCTATATATATATATATAAAACTCTGTAAAAAATTATGAAAGTTCTCACTTTTATTTTAACTCTTTTATTATGAATCTTTCCACATGTAAAATAAGAATTGTCTACCTGTTCGAATTAAACTAGAAATTTTCAATTGTATTTAATTTCACTTTTTTGATTTGATATTGGAAAACTTCTTCACGTTAAAAGCTTAACTAATTTAAAATAAAAATTTACAGGAGATGTCAGGGGATACCCGGTTGGAACGAAGTTATTTTCGCTGTATACTATGTCCTAGTTAGTTGCATTACGCCTAAGGCGCCCGTTGAAAAATACGACAGTTTAAATGGATCTTTAAGAAAAAATACTTTTAGTAAAATGATAAACTTTTTTTGAAGAATCTTTTGTGTATAGAATGTATGTATTTTTTAAAGTATATTTTTAGGTCCTTTTTGTTAGAATATGTATTACATTTTGCCGAAAAGGTCCTTTTTAAAGAGGGGTAATTTTTTTATTAAAAGCCAATGTATTTTTTTTGAGAAAAGGTACTATTTTTAAGAAGAAGTACTTTTTGTAAGAAAACGCCATGCGAACAGGTACTTTTTAAAGAAGTGGTACTCTTTTTAGGAAAAGATTATTTTTTTTTATGAAAATGTACTTACTCAAGAAAACACCAGAAATGGAATTATTTTACTTTAAAGAAAAGGTACTTTTAAGCAAAGGAATTTTTGTAAGAAAAGGCATTTTTTGAAAGAGAATTTATTTTTTTGTAAGAAAAGTTTTTTCTTTAAGAAATGGAATTTTTTTTTAGAATTGACCCTTTTTGAAGAATATGAACATTTTCAAGAGTAGGTACTTATCTCAAAAACAAGTTTTTTGTTTCACAAAAAAAGTGCTCTTCAAAGAAAATTTAGTTTTTAAGAAAAATCAATTTGTTGTAAGAAACTGTGTCTTTTTAAGAAAAGGTACTTATTAAAAAAAAATTGGTTTTTTAAGAAAAGGTACTTTTTGTAAGAAAATATACTTTTTTTAAGCAAAGGTGCTTCCTTAGCCCTTTGAGGACGAAGATTAAACCGCTCAGTAAAATTAAAATTTTTTAGTTGATTCATTCTCAGAACGTCAAAATTTCTGAACTAATGTGTTGTCAGAACCGGGAAACTATTACTCATTCTAGGAGAAAAATCATGGGACATATGTGTCCCATTCGTCCTCAAAGGTAAATGTTGGGGAACAAAATCCTTGGTCAAGATAGTAATTAGCCGTTACAAAAATTAAGCAAAACAGTGCATGAGCTATTGGTTTCATTTAATTTCGTTGCAAAACTACAAACCAAGATGTATACATTACGTGATAGGAGTAGACCAATCTACAAGACAACAACCAAATACGAGACTATGACTCGCTACCGATTTGAAGAAATCCTTACCAATATGCATTTTGCTAACAAAGCTGAGCAGTTAATCGACGACAATCCTTCGTATGATCGTGCTTTTTAAATTCGACCAATAAATAATCACTTCAACGCAGCGTTTGGAAGTGCTATGAGCGAAGGCAACTGCCAGTCGATAGACGGGCATATAGTGAAATTTAAGGGCCCTAAAATTATGAAGCAATACATGAAAAAAAAATGGTTTCCCATTTCATTCCATGAAGGGACTGGGGAAAACTTTTCACAATCAGTGACCTTTTCATGACAAAGTACTCGCTAGTGTCGCCATCACTATCGGAGTTGACCGTCGTCGAAAGAAATTTAAGGTGGTATGAGCAGTGATCGAACCCACGTTCTCATGTACAGGAGCCGCGCACACTAACCATTGCTCCACCGACGGCCACAATTCATGAAAGACAAACCTATAAAGTGGGGGTTCAAACTAGGGTGCCGTTGCGACGCTAGCAATGGTTACGTATATAAATTTGATATTTACACAGCCAAAACGGAAAAAAAGAAGTTGGTCTTGGTGAATCCGTGATTTTAAATATGGGCTGGAAAAAATATGGGTGTCGAAATTTATTTCAACAACTTTTTTAATAGCCCACTATTATTGCATAAATTAACGATGAAGGGAATAAGAGCTTGCGACACTTTAAGAAAAAATCGTGCACATTTGCCAAAATTTAATCCAGATAAGAATTTTGAACGTCTAGACTTTCAAGCATTCTAATCAAATGAAGTTTATATTCTGAAATGGACGGATAGCCTTGCAGGTTATATATAATCCAATTTTATAAATCAAATAAAGTATCTGTGAAATGGCAATTTCACAGTACAAAAAGGAATGGGAGGCGTTGATATAATGGGTCTTCTTAGCAGCTTTATACCAAAAACAATTTTAACGTAGAATACGTTATACAGTAAGGTAGGGGTGTTGATCTGGAGCACAAAATTTTGAGAAAATGTTTGTCAACTTTCACCCACTTTTACTTAAATATTAAAACATATTTTAGCAATTTTTATATGTTACTCAGTTTTGGTAATATGTTTTGTTTCGAATTACATTAAAAAAATTATATGTCTATATATAAAAGTTTTATGTAGTTAAGGAAATAAATATTTAAGAGCATGATATTTTAGACTTTTTTTGTACATGCCGCTGTTGTTGTTGGTTTGTAAATGCCGCTGTTGTTTTTGTTGTTGTTGTGAAATCAAATTATTTTGGCTTTGCTGTGCTTTGTTTATTTATCGAGCAGCGTGTAAATGTGTGTGTGTGTACATTTCGTTTTGTTGGATCGGTCGGTTATTAGTTCGTTTGGAGGGGAACATAAAATGAAGGGACTGGAGCGTGGACACTTGATAGTTTACAGATCTTTGCTGTCGTTTGTTTACTTCTGCGAGCAGCGTTTAAATGTGTGTGTATGTACATTAATACAAAGGATTGGCGATGTATACGCTCACTATATCAATGGCGTTTTTCCTAAACACATTTCTGTGAATACATTGGGAAGTAGTTGGAAAGCAGCTAATCTATTGTGCTGCCATATCATAAAATGTATTGCTGTAGCTGTACTTCAAATGAAGATGTCGCTATAATGTAATACGTTAAACTAGATATAGTTTCATCCTTAAACATATGGCATATAGTCTTCGAGCACACAAACTAAAAAATAAATTAATAAATCCTATTATCCTATTTTTCCTATCATAAGCCCATATTATCAAAAGTAACTTTCAAATAATCAAATTGATTTGCGTCTGTTATTTATCATTTATCCTTACTCTTTTAATTTAAAAACATATTTATCCTATTTTTCCTACCATAAGCTTATGTATATTATCAAAAGTAACTATCAAATAAAGAAATTCATTTGCTTATGTTATTTATCATTTATTGTTATATATGTTTTCTGTCTTATCGGATGGCGTATTCTACGTTAAACTTAATGGCCGTGTCTCTGACACAGCCTGCAGGGACAGTCCGTGGCCTAAGGCCTCGGACAACTGTCTGCTGTTTTTTTATTTTCAGTCCTACTATGAACATGATCGGAATTCACGTAGTGTATGAGAAGTTGTCTGGAAGCGGTGCGGCCAAATGCTCAATAACATATTTAGAATTTCGGACGCAGTTGCCTATCCAACTGTTAGATGGTTTCTCAAACCGGAAACTATAAAATAATTCCGTACCCAGAGAAACAAAAAGACGTTCAAAACTAGTAGATGCGCCTGAAATAGCTGGACACTACCTCACAAAACTGGCAGCAGGAGTATGAAACTGTGTGTAGTTTGTACGAGAAATGGAAATGAAAGTCGAATATACGCAATATGTTCTGCGTGCGAAAAACCAATGTGCTTTACATCGGAACGGAATTATTTTGTTATTTACCATTGATCATTTGCATGAATTTTAAATAAATATGTCTATTTTTTACTTGCATTTTGAATTATTTATTTTTATTAATGAATTTTTGATGTTTTTCTTTTCTTTTAAATAATTAAATTATAATTAAAAAAAATTCAGAAAATAAAAAAAATCTCCCTAATTTTTTACCTTTGGGTACAACTGGGACACATATGTCCCATCATATAATCTACCTCCCTGGGAAATGTGTGGCATCAAATCAAAATGTGTGGGTAATTATGGATACATAAGACATTGTCGCATGCAATATAAAAAGGATATCAATATTTATGAACTAGTACTAAAGATATGTAAAAATAAAATTGGGGAAAATAAAGTGCCACTTTTTTCATTTTGCGTAATCCTTAAAGCTAACTGGAATAATATCAATTCAAAATGTGTACATTTTCAAAAAGCTACGTAAGTTTTTTATCAGATAACACAAATTTGGCCACAAAACATTACCTTAAGAGGAAAAAACGTAAAAGGGACATATATGTCCCATTCGTCCTCAAAGGGTTAAGATAATGTTTTTTTTTAAGAAAAGGTACTTTGTTTAAGAAAATTAGGTTTTTTTAAAAAAGTTTATTTTTTTAAGAAAAGGCTCTTGTTTAAGGAAATGTTATTTTTTTAAACTTCTTTCACTGTATCTTTTCTAAATTTACTTTTTATTGGGTTCAAAACTACAATTTATCTAAATATTGGTTACAGGCTCCACCTCGAAATCTTCCCAATAAACAAGAAATTTCCGCAGATATGTTAGTCTAGACACAAACCCAAGCAAAAGTACCCAATATTGTTAATAATACTGGGTTGTAGAATAATAATAGTGTTAAAAAAAAGGTGTTTAAATTTTTTTCATTTAGCCCCCATCCCGCAACGTGCGATAAGGAACTTCGTTCCAACATCATAAACACACACTCAGATAATTGACAAAATATTTAAATTAAAAATTAGCACTTCTATTTTAATATTTTTGTTATGAATTTTTCCATTTCACAATTTCACAATTTTATTTAGTTTAATTTTTTTAATTTGATATTGAAAACCTTCTTCACTTTAAAATCTTAACTAATTTGAAATAAAAATAAGCAAATTTTATTTAAAGTATTTCCAATGATAAGTTTAGTTATTGTATGAGACGTTCATACTCAATACAAGCTTAAAAGTACAGGAACATTTATCTAAATGAACATTTTCCTTTGCTGCAAAAAAAGTTAATTTTTCTCAGGTTTCGTTGGGCAGGGACAAGATTTTTACTTGCGTGTAAACATGGAAAAGCAATAGCTCAGTACAGATCGTGTACTGAAAAATGAATGGGTTTTATTTAATCTTCTCCACAATTTCGTACAAATCTGGACAAATTTTATTTAAAAAAAAAGTTTTCAGATATTAATAAGAACATAAGGAATATAATTCATTGATCACAGAAGCGCCATAATATCGTATGTGTTACAGAAATCTGCAAAACATTTGATTCGCTCAAATATAGGTACCTAAATGTCACAGTAAATTTGGGCATTCATTAATGATTTTCATTATGCACTGGTTACTTTTGCCAATCATTTTCATTATTTTATTCTTAGTAGTACTCGCATTTCTTATTTTCTAGGTTTTCTTTTATTTTATACTAGTTTTATCTTTCGGCTCCCATCTCATAGTTGCTGCATTACTATTGGGGTTGTGGATATTTTTCTTTTTATTTTTCTATTTGGCATTTTGTTTTCTTTGTTCGTATTTTTGTGTTTTTGCATATTTATGAATTGTTGTTACATCCGGCGTTTGGTATTCATAATTTTTTACGACTTCTATATCCGGTTATTGTTGCATTCTTAAGTTTTTGTTTCTCTAGTATTTTTAGGATGAATGGAGAACGAAAAAACAAACGTTAAGAACGACGAAAAGGAACAAAAGAATGAATGCCGTTTGAATATTTTTATTAACTTTAATCTGTGGTTTTCCTTAATGACATTCACGAACATTCACGACTTTGTGGGCTAAATTTTGGCTTATTTTAAAGTATTAATGTAAACCTACAGTTTTACACCGATTCCGATTAGTATATATTTGAGACCCATTTCATTTATACTAAATCTGATTAATATTTTTCTCCAGTTTTATAGACCAATATACCATTTTTATTTTATATCTTAGTTGAATAGCAAATGGGAACTATATTAATTGATGGCTATATCGAACATTGGATTCTATCAAAGGTGCAAATATTTTTGATCACACATAATACTTAACATAATCCCATCCGCGGCGTTTAAATTTTTACACTATCCGGAAAAATATGATCATGAGGTAACCCACGACATAGAGGAATCGGTCAATCGTAAATTGTAATTGTAATCGGTCAATCGTAAATTGTATTGTAAATTGTAATCGTAATTGTATACACTTTGAGTATGCATACATGTTCAAAACTCTTTACTTTATTATTGTTTGGATGCAAATAAACCGTGTTTGTAGCTTGCCGCAAACATTGTATACTTGTATCCAAATACATCGTGTTTGCTATTGAGTATTACCTATTTGAGACACAATGTTTAATAGGCATTAATGTATGTATGTTTTTGTGACCCAAGTGTGGATTTGTTTATTGAATACCGCTGAAAACAAAAAAGTGTCGGGGAAAAAAGAAACAAAAAAGTAGCATACCTTCAATTCATAAGAACAATGCTTGCAAACATGTACATGTTTCCTTCAATATGTTGTTGCGCCGTTTTTACCAGAGTGTAGAGATTGTGGGTGCCTTCAACAATGTCCAGACCGAAACACTCATCCAATCATTAGACCAGTTTGCAGTCGACCCAGCATTGAGACATTAGATCGAGCATATGCTAAGGAATATATGCACGCTGAAAATCTGTATTTTTTTCCTGTTTGGATGCAGATATAAAGTGTGTTTGGAGCTTGTCGCAAATATAATATGCTTGTGTCCAAACACATTGTGCTTGCTATTAAATATTACATGTTTAAGATACAATGATTAAGATGTTGCAACATATGTGTTTGCGACCCACAAATGTTTATGTTTGTGATACAAATTCAGTTGTGTTTGTTGCACTGTCTATGCTCTCCCGAGAGCAAGAGAATAAAGGAGGGACAACGACTGTGTATACTTGTAAGTGTGTAACTGTATTTTTGCATGTTTCTCTCAGTGCGTGATTCAGAAATATTCCTGAATATGCCTGTAAATTGCAGATGAAGCAAGTGTTTCTTATTTTTCCTGATGTATTGCGTTCTAGATTTCAAACATTTAAATGTTTGAAGTGTGTTGCAAACATATATATGGTTCCTGCGGAATATGTTTGGGAAAATATGTTAGAGAGGCCGTTAGTTTTCAGCCTGTGGATAAACTGCGTTTCTCATGGCATAAATTTAATAGACAGGGTGCAATGTGCAACACCACAATGGGGGATAATCTCACCACTCTTGTGGGTAGTCTCAATTTACAGTCTCCTAAGGATTCTTACCGGCGAAAGCCATAGCCCAGTCTGCTATGTAGATGATGTTGTACTTATAATACTGATTAGGGGAAGAACCCTAATCGAGTGTGCCGACAGGCCGAGAGGGCATGGAGTATAGCGTATAATTGTTCACAGCCAAGGGGATCAAATTTGAACCCGGAAATATGTCCTTCACAAGGATAACGACAATCTCATGGTTTGAAAAAATGGTTTCCCATGACATACCGTGACGGCATTGGGAAGACCTTCTCACAACCAGTGAGCTGTACTCTTTCTTGCATACACTGATTGTGACCTACAGTTTTTACACCGGTTCCGAATGGTATTTTGATGGTACTCGATACTCGATAGTGTCGCCATCACCAAGTGAGTTGACCGTCGTCGAAAGAAATGCACCACAGAAGGCCACTTCCTGGATAAGACGATTAAAATATCAGATATGGACATACATTTATAGGTTATCTTAGACCGGAATTTGAATTGAAAGAACCTCATTGAAGACAGGGTAAATAATGTCTATAGTAGTTGATCGATATGAATAAGGGCTATGGGATCCCAATGGGACCTCAGCCCGGATAAGATATGATATAAGCGTAATTACACCAGTACTCAGATATTGTTCCGTTATATGGTGGACGGCAGTTGAGAAGAACTGCAATACTGCGACACTGCACAAGGTTCACCGTGTGTATTGCATTGTAATTAGCGGTGCAATGAGAACAACACCGACAGGGGCTATGGAGACTGTTTTATGTATCCAGCCAAATGAGATCAGTGTGAAATACGAGGCTGCCTTTGTGGCAAAACGCCTTCCAGGCGGTATGTGAATGGATCAACAGGGATCACCAACGAATAATGGAGGTCTTGGTCGGTTACACGCCAGATACGAGTGAATCCGACCGAATATCCGCAGTATGGATTAAGACCACCTGCGTGACTATAACGCCATCTAGCGTCGATTGGCTGAATGGGACACTGGAACTGCTATTATACGAATGGCTTGAAGCTGAAAGAAAGCATATGTCTGGGATTTAATTAGAAATCTGGCGATAGAAACCTAAGTGCGCCTCCTGGCTCAGAATACGAACTGTCAAGCGGAAGTTCGGGAGATGCATTAATTTGCTCAAAAACATTACGAGCTCAACGGACGTGAATATCTTCACGAATTGCCAGATGGCAATTACGTCAATATCATCGGAAACTGTCAAAGTTAGTACGGTGCGTGACTGCGATGGTCAATGATCTATGATTATTCCACGCATGGCAGGCTTAACATCAGATGGATGCTGTTACACAGTAGACTTATGGATAATAAGCCTATAAACACTCTAGCAGAAAAAGCCAGGAAACTTCAAACGGTGAGCCTGGAGAGCTCGAAACCTGATTTGAGCCAGCGGGCGGAACTGCCCCACAGCACACAGTGGTCAGGATGACAAGGATCCTATGGGGAGTTTTCGATCTGGTGAATACAAAAGGGCTGCTGAAACTGGGAAATTCTGAAATGAGTAAGATGATGGAATTCTTATCGGGACACTCGGGCTTACAGCCAACCTATACCGCATTGGACTAGTGGAAAATAATGAGTGTAGGGCATGCAGGGAGAACGACGAGACGATGGGGAATTTCCTGTGACAATGCCCAGCTTTCACACAGCCCAGATCCACGTACCTCGTGGACTGTATATTACCGGACATAACCAATCTTATCGGAATAGACTGGAACTCTCTGAGGAACTTCGTGCATAGCAAAGAATTCCTATAAGGGTATGACGACTTAGTAGGGCAAATTAAGTGCTCAAGTGTATGTCTATGGACATGGGATGGATCAAAGAGTAATTTCTCTATCATACCCCTCATTTCAAAACTGACTAACTAACTAGCTTAAAATTAATTAGAGCTTTCTAAAAATAACTCGTATCAAAGGCAACTAAAATTAAGATAGCGCAATTATGTACATTTGAAAGAACAATTCGGAAATGTGAAAACAAAAACTTTTAATCAAAATAATTTATCATCTCATTCTCTTCATTTACAATAGTAAAGCTTTAAATGTATCTATCTTCCCCAACGACATACAAATTCGTCAGGTTATGAAAATATAAAATCCTTTTTTAATTACCATGAAATTGAATAAAATGTCCTGTTAATATCTCTAGGAGGGTGCTTCTCACAGACAATACCTGGTGTTTGTATTTCAGTACAGTCGTTGCAATAATCTGTCAGTCATTCTAAATTGTTAACAAATATTTTAAGCTTTGACGGGCAGCGATATTTAGTAGTAATAAAAGGGGGATAAATAACCGCAATCCTCCAATGTCTGGAAAGTATGGGCTGGCCAAATCGTTGGCAGGAACATCATGACCATCGATGGGTAGACCTTGGATTAACTCATCGTTAGTGACACTGTAACATTGCATTGAATGTACATAATATGTATCGGGTTTTCCAATCTGCACTTGACAACTTTGCAGTTAATTTGTCACTGATCATCTAACTGCTACTTCATTTTTTTTCAGTAACAACCCAACATAAGTGCAAAAATTTGAGTCTACATATGCATTGTGTGATGCTGTCGTGCCAGTGAGACAACGGGTTGGTCCAAGTGACGAAAATATCCCTGCCGTTCAGGCGTTCTCACGAACTGGACATCGCCAAGACCACGTTATAACGAATTTTGCGTAAATATCTTGGTTTACACCCATACAAGATCAAGCTGACTCAAGAATTGAAGTCGTTGAACCATTTGACGCGACCTACGTTCTCCGACTGGGCTCTGGAGAAGATGCGCCAAGATGATGAACTTCATCGCAAAATCATCTTCAGTGACGAAACTCATTTTTGGCTCAATGGTTTCGTCAATAAGCAAAATATGCGTTATTTGTTTGGTGAAAATCCACATGTGCTTCATGAATCACCACTTCATCCACAAAAAATAACTGTTTGGTGCGGTTTGCATGCCGGCGCCGTCATAGGGCCATATTTTTTGGTCGACAATAACGATCGTCACGTTACTGTGAGTGGCGATCGTTATCGCGCAATGATTACCGGTTATTTTTGGCCCGAACTGGAAAACATGGACTTGGCGATATGTGGTTTCAACAGGACGGTGCCACAAGCCATACAGCACACGTTACAATCGATTTATCGAAGAGTAAGTTTGGTGACCGTGTTATCTCAAGAAATGGACCAGTCCATTTGCCGCCTCGTTCGTGCGATTTAACGCCTCTAAACTTTTTTCTTTAGGGCTACGTCAAATCATTGGTCTATCCCAACAAGGAAGAACTCAGAGCCATCATTGAACGTGAAATAGTGGCCGTCACGGCCGAAATGTGTGACCGAGTCATCGAAAATTGGGTCCAACGAATCGACCGTGGTGGGCATATGAATGAAGTCGAGTTCCATTCATAAATTTTTTGATTGTATTTCAAGTCGATCATAAAGTTTTGGAAATATATCAAATGGTTTGCGTTTTATTTAAAAAAAGTTGTCAAGTCTTTATTGGAAACCCCATTTACTTTAGTTGTTAATGTTATTTGACAATGAAATGGTCGATGGTGCAATGACTCGACTCTTGTACATAGTGAATTTTCTCAGACGACCGCTAGCTTAAAAGTGAATGCAACATTTAAAATTTTTCGATTCTATGGTATGTTTGGCGCCTTTGCACGATTTGTAGTATTTGTAGTATTTTTTCCAATCGGACTTGTTATTTATTACAAAATTACGAACAACGTCATTTCTACAACCAAATTTTTTGGCATTAAACGTGTCTGCAATACCGGCTTCGGCAAAGTTTCGGCGATTCTTCAAAAAATATCCAATATTATAAGAAAAAATTAATTTCTCTAAATTTCAACGACCAATATCTGGATAACTAGGCGAGTTATCGAACATTTCCTTTAAATGTTTTTGTCTTATCTTGGCTGCATCTTATCGGATCGAGATCCCATGCATATCGTACTCATCCCTAGACAGCCGCCAACATAATAACTTCGAGCCGATTTTTAACTGGTACGCTGACGGCGACGACCATAAATTGCTTCAGCTGCCAGCACCGATAATATCGGGTCGCCACCACTCTCTATACACCGCCGCTGATTGTACACGATACAATTGATTTCGTCCAAACTGAATAGTGAATTTTGGAGGATCAAAACTGAAGTCTATAAAGAAGACATCATTAATGCAATAAATAGGGGACATCCTCTATTTCATTTCGTAAGATTTGTGGTTCCTTAGGAATACTGCAATTACTTCAAACGAATTTGAACCCACGTGATAAAGGGTCCGCCATCTAACATTTTTTTTTTCAATTAGTGCTTATTTCGTGAATGGTAATACTTAGCTCATGTCTGATTTGACAGATAATTAGTTTTATCCTTCCGCTGAACGAATATGGTTGTGTATACGCTTGAACAACGCTGGGAAATATTGCGACATTACTTTGAAAATCTTTGTAATGTTGCAGATGCCGATTTTGCCAAAAAAATCATCTTCTCAGATGAAGCTCATTTTGATCTTGGCGGGTATGTAAACAAGCAAAACTGTCGCATTTGGGGCACAGAAAACCCGCACGCATACATTGAAAAGCCGATGCACCCAAAACGAGTCACTGTTTGGTGCGGATTTTGGTCCATAGGCACAATTGGGCCATTTTTCTTCGAAAATGAGCAAGTAGTGGCCGTTACAGTCAATGGCGATCGTTATCGGGCCATGTTCAACAAATTTTTGTTCACAAAAATTGAAGAGGAGGATATTGGCAACATTTGGTTCCAACAGGACGGCGCTACGTGCCACACAGCCGAAGCTACACTCGATGTTTTGCGCCCTGTTTTTGAAGATTGCATTATCAGCCGCAGAGCTGATGTCGTTTGGCTACCTCGGAGCTGCGATTTGACACCGTTGGACTATTATTTGTGGGGTGCCCCCAAAGATAAGTGTTACGCCGACAAGCCAGAGACAATTGACGCTTTAAAGGACAATATTCGTGAAGCCATTGGTGAAATACAGCTGCACACAATCGATAATGTGCCTAAAAATTGGACCGACCGTGTAGGCTACTGCATGGCCAGCCGAGGCAGCCATTTGAATGAAATTATTTTCCATTATTAACCGGAAGGATTGTACTTTCAAATAAAAAAAGAAATTTGAGAAAATATTCAGTAGTTTTTTTTATAGCATTTTCAAAAAAAAAAGTTATTTGGCGGACCCGTTAATATTTAAGTCGAAATCTTGGAAACCCTTGAAATTAATAGTAAAATATGTATGAAAGTTGGGCGAGGGAGTTGACTTGGAAGTTAGCGCAGAACTAGGGGCTTTTTTCTTTTTTTTTTCAAAATTAAAAAGGCGCATACATACGAAATTTCAGGTCAATAATAATCGAATTTTGCCCATCTTGTATTTTAAATCCTCACACTGTGCCTCTTGTGTATATTAGAGATTCAGTGTACCGATTACTTTACCACTTCTTCAAGTAAGTCTTATTCTCAGTATTGTGTTTAGTCACAAATATTAAACATCTATTTTTCCTGATTTTAAATGTCCAATTTTAAGGATCTTCAACACTTCCTTTCAGGTGTGTTAAACATTTACAATTTAGATGAAACACACAAAACATGGTCAAACCCTTACAACCATATGAGAATAATAATACGTATGTAGAGTAAGACCTTCAGTGTGTATTAAAATGCAAAAATATGCACCTATATTAGGGTGACTAATATATTTTTTGGCATCTGGTTAATTTTGGCTTGCCACGTCCACTTGCCTATCCTACACGCACAGAAAAAAATTAACTGAATTTACACGGTGGAAAAAAGAGTCCCATCAACAAATTGCAACCATGTTCCTTGAAGTGAGGATATGGTTCTTTTTTGTTTCTTTGTTGTCTGTCACGTTTCTGTGTTCAGCAGATTTCAACAAACAAAGCCACATTTTGGTCACAAAACCATGTATTATAACATATTAATCATTGTGTCTCAAACATATAATATTGAACACCAAACACAATATGTTTGGACACAAGTATTCAAAATGTGAGACAATCTACAAACACGTTATATTTGTATCCAAACAGTGAAAAAGAGATTGATTTTCACGCTTCTATTACTCTGTTGTTGTAGAGATTATATTTAAACAAAGTTATATTTGCATCCCAGCAACAAAAACATGTAAATTTTTCAGCATGTAGTTAGAAGTTGTCACAACCTCTTTAGATGCCATCAAATCCGAATTAGAGGTTGTCACAACTGCAAGAGAGGTTGACACCACTTGCTTTAACCGAATTTCAATTGTTGGGATTCAGCTCAGTCCTAACAACCACAATTCGGTTGTGCCAACTGAATTTTTTTATGTTGCTACTTTTGACCAGCACTCAGAGTATTCCCCCTATAAATGCATTCTAGAATGCATCGTTGTCAATTGGGCGTAGGAAGTAGGAATAGGAGTAGGGGAAGTACTTAAATCTGTGACTGTACTAACTAAAAATGTTTGCTTACAAGTTTAATAAATCCCATTAAATAATTAAGGACACTTCGTTGAAAGGAAAGCTGTCAACTTTCCAAGAAAACAGATTATAACTCCCACACGCTGAAAAATAACTGGCTCTCTAACATATTTTCCCAAACATATTCTGCAGGAACCATGTCTAACTTTAGAACACACGTCAAATAATCATATGTTTGCAAGTCCTAAACTTACTTATATTTGAATGCAAACAGTTAAATGTACACTGACAAACATGCATGCTTTCTAAAAATATTTAGAAACGAATTATTCTTCGATTTTAATATATACGTATTATTTGTTATAATTAATTTTTAATTAATAGGTTAATATATTTAAACGGCCCTTTTTACATTTGTTTGCATTCGATTTGTTTTTTTTTCATGAAATGAGAATCTGCTGCTCTTTTGCTTCTCCTTCCTTTGTTGTCTTTCACGTTTTTGTTTTCAGAAGGTTTCAGCTATGCGTTGGTTACCACTATGCGTTGGTATAAAAACAAGATATTTATATACAAATCAAGTTCATGCAAGCCAAGCGTGGATTAATTACTTATGTTTTTTTATTACACTTATTTCACAAATGGCCCTCCGTTTTGATTTTCTCAGTAAAGTCTCGGAGAGACAAAGGGCTTCACGTTGTAGCCATTTCCAGGTTCTTTCCTCAAAATGGATTCTCACTTTGGTAGCATACATACATATATACGAAACACGTACACAACAACCAAAGTAACATCACAAACCATTTAACCATCCGAGCCTTCGTTTATTCTTTTTTCACTGATCAAGCACTTTTGATATCCTATGTCCGATGAACCATTGGCGAGTCAATACATGAAACTAATTCGCAATACATCAGGAAAAATAAGAAACACTTCATCTGCAATTTACACGCACCTTCAGGTATATTTATGACTCACTGACTGAGAGAATAATGCAAAAAGACAGATACACATTTTCAAGATAGAGTCTCTCGTTGTCCCTCTTTTATTCTCTTGCTCTCGAGGAAGCATAAATAGTGCAACAAACACAACTGTATTTGTATCACAAACGCATGTATATTTGGGCAGCAAGCACATATATTATAACATATTAATCATTGTGTCTCAAACATGTAATATTGAAAAGCAAACGCAATTTGTTTTTACACAAGTATATTATATTTGCGACAAGATCCAAACACACTTTATATTTGAATCCAAACAACAAAAACAGATTTTTCAGCATGCACTGGTATTCCACCTAATTATTGGACACTCAAGAACAAGTTTTCCAGCAATAGTCTCAAAATCTTATGTACGATAATGGTAATAAAAACTGCTGATTGCATCTTTTTTAGTAACTATTGTTGTATACGCACGGAAAAATCTGTCACCTTTTGTTGTTAGGAGGGAAATATAATGTTTTTGTAGCGTGTCACAAATATAGTATTGGTACCTGTGTCCAAACACGTTGTGTTTGCTATTCAATATTACATGTTTTAAACACAATAATTCAATATCACATGTTTGAGACACAATGATTAATAGGTTAGAATATATATTTTTGTGATACAAATATGGCTTTGTTTGTTGAAAACTGCTAACAACAAAAACGAGACAAAAAACAACGAAACAAAAAAGGAGCAGATCTTCAATTCCTGAAAACAATGTTCCAAAAATATACATGGTTCTCGTAATATGTTGCTTAGGCCGTTTATTTTTCAGTATTTAAATATCGTTGAACGAGGATAATTAATTAACATAAACAAAGCTTTAAGGTATCCGAGGACAATGTTAATAATCTAACGATAATAATCTTAATTTTTTTTAAATTTGTGACAGCCTATGGTGTGTTTTACATGAATAAACGTACCCTAACTTTAACGTCAACATCACCATTATCATTATATCATCATCATCATTAGTATCATCATCATCACCATTGGTATCATCATCATCGGCATCATCACCATCGTCGTCAACATCATCGTCGTCCTTTCTCCCGTGTTCATCATCATATCAAATGTTTGCTTCATACGTTGTATGACATGTTTGAAATGCAAAATAAGAAGCAGAATAAAAAATTGGAATAGATTATGGAGAAGAGAGAAAAAATGCTAAATGTGCATTTAACAAGTATATTTATGCAAATCTCTGGAAATCTTTTTGTTATTATAACAACTCTCAACCCATCCTCCTCCCCCCTTGTATTAAACAAGTGGAACGTGAAAGCAGCGTAAACAGTAGCGTTTAAAATTGCAGGACACGTCTTTAATATTTGCTGGGTTTTAGAATGACTTGAGGATTAGATTTATAAAATACATAAACATTTTCACTCAATTTCAAACATTGAATAATATTAAACCAAAACGATTTGGTGATAATAAATAGGTCGTGCCCAGAGCAGAGCACCATCTTTGGCACATGATGTGGTATATTTTGTAAGTAAGACAAATTCTAGGACGGTTATTATTACAGTGTCCAAAACCGAAACCGAAGAATCGGTGAAACCAGTTAACCGTGTTTCTTGCTATTAACCGTGTGCCGGTTTTTTAAAAATCGTAATATTCGAACAAACCGGAAACCGGTTACCTGATATCGGTAAATCGGGTTTTAATTAGTTTGTGTTAATATCCTTAACAAACTAATTATAAATGTGAAATGTTTGTTGTTTTTCAAATGACAAAGAAAAAAATTTGTTATTTCATTCGTACCATTTTTAATTAATAATTGTGTTTATCTTCCTGACGTTGCTACCCGAGGGGCATTGAGATATTGAAGAATAAAATTATTTCAAAAACGACCAAACACTCGAACGTTTAAATTTTGAAAATAATAAATGTTCTGATTTTCTAATTTTTATAAAACTTTGGAATTCAAAACATGAGATCTATTTTCAAATATGCTTTTATTTATGCTTGCATAAGATCTAACTGACATTTCCAAACAATTTTTCTAATCAAATTTCAAAAGGATTTTATAACTTGAATAAAAATTAAAAGTTATTTAAGAATTAATCACGCTTTTCAAACATTTTTTTTTCAAATTTCAAGATTAAAAATATTGCATAATCAAATGATTTCAATTTAATAATATTTTTATACAGGAAAATCTCTTTCAAATTTGAATATGATTTTCGAATAAAAATCAGTTTAATGTGAATTTGAGTAAAACTTTTAAATTTAATTTGTTTTTTTGATGTGTTAACCTCTATAGCGGCGTATAGCGACTAAATCTATCATAGTCAGATTTTATGCTGCTGCTAAAACCAGATTTTATGTTGCTGCTAAAACCAGATTTTATGCTGCTGCTAAAACCAGATTTTCTGCGACTGCAAAAGAGAATAATGACGTGTTAACCAAAAAGGAGCTAGCAAGAGAGCAATGAAAGAGTGGTGTGGCAGGGGTGAGGCAAACGAAATTGTGTCTATAGCGTATATATTATCATAATAATGTATGGCTGTAAATTCGTCTGTTGCTGTTGTTGAACGGAGATATAAAGCATAGCCACGCAAAATTTTGCAATTTTTTCATTTGCAAGCCCGGCTTGCGCAGTCGACGTTATGGTGACACACTAATACGTCAGCTACTTCGTGCAAAATATGTGTGATGTTGTGTGTTTGGCTGTTTAGTTGCTGCTGATATAGCAAACATGTGGTTATGTGACACACGTTTACGTCAGCTACTTCGGACGAAGTATGTGTGATGTTGTGTGTTTGGTGTTTCTTTGTTGTTGCTATGGCCAAACAAAACGAGTCATTTGATGTTCAGCATTGCCCGGTGTATACAAAAAAACTATTATTTTTTATTTTCCAATGTAACATTTACTAATGTTTTCATAGAAAGCGAACAGGTACCGTGAAACAAAAAGGTGTTAACACATCAACCGTGAGTTCGAACACTCATTGATTTTTTTTATTATTCAAGCTCAAGACCATTTTATCGGCCCTGTTCTGTAAACAGAATCCAGACAAACATAAAACGTTTCAGAATTTTGGGTTTCTGTGAATCATTTCAGAAGAAAAATATTAGCTTTGAATTATAATGCAAATACCTTGTGATTTTAAAAACAAACAATTCAGAACAAAAATATTTCATGTTTTAAGAACATCAAAGTTGTAGACTTTTTATTCTGAAAGAAAAATCTGATTCAAATTGATTCTGAATACAGAACAGGGCGGTATATCTCTATAAATAGAGATTTCCAAACAATCGCTGATGAAGATCTGTGGCTAGATCTGAAACAGCTATACGGTTTGCCAGGTATCACGAGGATGTATTTGCAAAACTTCTTCTTTTTAAAAAAAGTCTATCTCTATATATACACGCTGAAAATTAACGGCATCTCTAACATATTCTCTCACACATATTCTGAAGGAACCATGTATATGTTTGGAACACACTTCAAAAATTCATACGTTTGCAAGTCCCAAACTCAATGTATTTAAATGTAAACACTAGCATGTATACTGGCAAACATGTATGCTTTTACATGGAAACATTTGTTTTTCACCCCAAACATTCATATATTTACTTACGTGGAAGCATTCGCCTGTTTCCCCCATACCTATATAAACATAAGAGTATTTCCTCCCAAACATAATAATATTTAGAAACGAATTATTCTTTGATTTCAATATATATGTATTATTTATTATAATTAATTTTATTAATATAAATCCACATTTATTAATATCACTGTAAGACAAATTTAAACTTTTGGCTTCACCCATGATCAAACTGACCAGATTCTGAAAATGTAGAAAAAAAATATACGTATCTCCCAGTTTTTCTAGATCAGCTCATTTAAGTTTTGTACGAGCAATTTAATTTGTGGAGCGAAGCTCCCATACAGTGACTCGAAAGTGACTTCTTTCTATTCGCAGAACTCTGCGAGTTGTTAACAGATTTTGATGCATTTATTTTTAATGTTTTTCAAATGGCTAGGAGCGGGTTCAGTGAGTGTAAAAACTAGAAAGCACACAGCTCACTGGTAATCCCCTCGTGGGATGTAACGGGAAACCATGTATGTATGTAGGAGCGGGTTCTGTCCAACAGTATTCAGCCCTCATATACCTATATATGTTTAATTTCTTGGCAACCCTATACATGAAAAAAATTGATGTTATAATTTTCCTGACAATTGTTTTGACATTGGATAATTTTTTTGCAAAACCCAGTTTTAATTAAACAGTGCGTAAGTGTTCCAACGGTTAAGTAATGGAGTGCCCAAATAAAAATAAATTTTGCTACGTTTGTGGCTTATTTGCACCTCCAAAATATTTAAGATGTATTAATAAAAGTGTTGAAAAAGTTTTGAAGAGTATTTCGTTGTTTCGTATGTTCCAAACCTATGGTACGAGCCTGAAGTAATCTACGATTATTGCTATCGGTATTTAAATGGATGGAAAAGTGGATCGGTTGTACATAAAATGAAATATGTCCGGCCTACAATTTGGTTACGACGGACTGAGCACTCATCTCAGGCGACCGGTCATAACGCCCAACGGCCATAACGCCCAAATTTTTTTTGGGCCTTATGTCCGCTCTGAGGGCGGTCATAACGCCCAATTTAGTTTTAGGCCTTATGACCGCTCTGAGATGGAAGGACACAAAGCCCAAAATTTTTGGGCGTTATGACCTCCCCTAGCGCGGTCATAACGCCCAAATATTATTTTGATATTTTTGCTCAACTTATGAGAAAATTTGAATTTTTTGGGAAAAAAGTGTTCTTACTGTGCGAGAACAAACTGTACAATAGTTTTTTAAGGCTGAAAAGTAGAATTGCTTGTTGATAGATGTAAGTGTAACATTCATTCAGTTGTTTATGAACCAGTGAGAAGAATGGGTGACAATGTTGAATTTCAATTTGTTGGAGGTGCTCGTAGAAATTGTGAATTGATGTATACAACTTTATAAAGTGAAATCTAAATTTATAAATAAAGAAAACGATTGTATACAGAGATACATTTGTTACCAAGAAAATACAAATTATTAACAAACTGCTGATCATTAGAGTGTGTGAAAATCTAAGAAGAATCACACGCTCTATTTTGCAATTCCTTTCATCAGTTCACTTACTGTTGTACTACTTAATACTAACATTTAAAATGTGAATGGGGAATGCAATTTGGAAATGGAAGAAATTATGGAGCTGGTGATGATTAGAATTTCCAAAGTGAATGGGGAATGTAATTTGGAAAAGGAAGAAATTATGGAGTTGGTGATGAGGAGAATTAGAAAAAAAATCGCGCGATTTTATATTTGTAATAAACTTGATCATTAAAAAAAAATTCATCAAAATCTGTTAACAACTCGCAGAGTTCTGCGACTAGCAAGAAGTCACTTTCGAGTCACTGTATGGGAGCTTCGCTCCAAAAATTGAATTGCTGGTAAAAAACTTAAATGAGCTGATCTAGAAAAACTGGGAGATACATACTACGTATATTTTGTTTTAGCTATATTTTCAGAATCTCAGTTTGATCATGGGTGAAAAATCGTGTCGTACAGTGTAATCAATACAAACAATTAACACAGTGCAACACGAAAAACTATAACCTTATAAGAACACCACTACGAGATAAAAGACCGAAAAAAAAGACCCGTGTCTCCCAGTTTTTCCCAAAGTCATGCACTTTTTTTTATCCAAAGATCCAAAGATTTGGGGCTTCGGTGTAATTTTTGCAAAAAAGTGATCATTTTGTCAGGCTCATATCTTGCAAACCGTTCGGAATTTTGATTCACATTCTGAGGGAAAGTTGTAGCTCTTGTCATACAAAACATCTTCTTCAAGGTCAAAATCACAAAAACTTTAAAAAATTCCGTGTTTTTCCCCTGTTCAGGTCGATAAGTAGCAGCCCGTTCAAAATGCAAGGAAACAATCAACTACAAGAATGTACCTAAGATCTCAAGAAACAACTTTCTAGAACATATAAACTTCCTAGGAATGATTCTTAACACCGTTTACGTCAACATTGGGATACTATGCTATCTGACACAGTACATTCGGAAGTCTGGAATGGTTCAAGTATTGGTCAAATTTTCCATTTGTCACTGTTGGAAGAATTTTATGGAGTGCTCCGTTTATTTTGTGAAAGTATTTTTTTATTTCTTGAGACAGATTAAACACAACAAAGGGACAAAGAATCATTATCATTAAAACTAAAAATAAACAAAGCAAAACAACAGGTCGTTGAACCAGCATACTGGACAATAAATAAAATGATCACAAACACTCACATATCGTTGTACACACACACACGGAAAAATGGGCCAGCTCTACACAGAATATTGAACTCGGTCTCAAACCACCTGTGTGTCGGTACTGCTATCAGTTACTTTCGACTAGAGTGTCCACAAATCATAATTAGAAAAATCAATATTTTAAGAAACTGGGTTTCGGTTTGTTCGAAAAATCATTTTTTCAAGCATCCGGTTTTCGATTTTTAATTATGGCAAAAATCGGGTGCTTCCAGGGTTTTGCTTGAAATTAAATTACATATGTAGCACTTGTTTTTTATGTAGCACTTAGAATACATTAGTTTAGCGAACATTTCATATACTACTGATTCATGTTTAAAACTCAAAATTTCACAACTCTATTTAAATATGTCAATGACGGTATAATTTTAAATTAAAAAAAAAAAAATTTAATTTAAAAATTTAATTTAAATTTAAAAAAAATTTAATAAAATTTAAAAGTTTTATTCAAATTCACATTAAACTGATAAATTCGAGAATCCTATTCAAATTTGAGTGAGATTTTCATGCTTAACTCCGGTTCACATATTTAAAGGCACTAAAAATTGCATATTCAGCAGCCTGTATCTTTTGCAATTTGTAACCGATTGCAGAATTTTAAAATGGAAATGGAAGCTAGACATCTTGAGATATTAAACAAAAATCACCAACCGCAGCAGCACAGGCAAAGCAGTAAGCTCAGCACACGCAACAAGGGACGCAGCACACAATATAAGAATCATTCCTAGGAAGTTCATGTATTCCAGAAAGTTGTTTACCGAGATATTAGGTACATTCTTGTAGTTGATTGTTTCCTTGAATTTTGATCGGTTTGGTACCTACGGACCGGAACAGCGGAAAAAAGGTAAAAAATCGAATTTTTTAAAGTTTTTTTTTGCAATTTTGACCTTGAAGATGAAGTTTTATGGATTTTATATGTTCAACATTTTTGTTCTTTAAATCAAGAGATACACTTGACCCTCAGAGAATAAATAAAAATTCCGAAAGAATTGCAAGATATGAGCCTGACAAAATGATCACTTTTTTGCAAAATTGACACCGAGGTCCAAATCTTTGGGGCCCCATTAAAAAAACTCCATGAATTTGGGCAAAACTGGGAGACACGGGTATTTTTTCTGGCTCTTTTATCACGTAGTTATATTTCCATGGCTTAAAAAATTACACACAGTGAAATTAAAAATTTTTCGGGAAATTTTTCACTTTTGCGGCTACCTAAATAAACCATATCTTAGCGCTACCTAAACGGTGTTAAAAGTCATTCCTAGGAAGTTCATATGTTCTAGAAAGTTGTCTATAGAGATCTTGGGTACATTCGTGTCGTTAATTGATTCCTTGAATTTTGAACGGTTTGCAACCTATGGACCTAAACAGGGGAAAAAACATGAAAAAAATCTAATTTTTGAGGGTTTTTTTTGCGATTTTGACCTTGAATATGAAGTTTTTTTTGATTTTTTATGATGAGAGCCTACAACTTCCCTCGGAGAGTAAATCAAAATTCCGAACGGTTTGCAAGATATGAGCTGGACAAAATGATCACTTTTTTGCAAAAATGACATCGAGGCCCCAAATCTTTGGGGGTCATAAAAAAAAGTGCATGACTTTGGGAAAAACTGGGAGACACGGGTGTTTTTTTGTCTTGGTCTTTTATCACGAGTGGTGTCCGTATATGGTTATATTTTTTCGTGTTGCACTATGTAAGTATATGAAATGGTCGCTCAACAATTGTATTGCAAATGCAACACGTGTAATTTAATTTAAAGCACCAAATGGGAGAAACCGTTTCGTCCGGGTTTTGCCAAAATTAAAAACCGAAAACAGATTTTTTGAAAAATTAAAAAATGAACAAACCGAAAAGCGGTTTTGTGTAAAATTGATTTTTTAACAAACCGAAACCCGGTTTGGTGCAAAAATTTTAATATCAAACAAACCGAAAACCGGCATTAAAAAAATTCCGGAATTTTGGACACTCCAGTTACTTTACAAGTGACGAGACTTTTGCATCTTTGTTTAGAGGGAATGTATTGCGGCTCGTGGGTTCTGCGGCTTGCTTTCTACGAAGTCTTTAGTTCTCATTAGGTCTACAGCTTTATATGAAAGCGTTGCTCCACGTGAACCAGGCACATTTGTTTGTACGAATGCTTTTCTCCTCGTAGAACTCTAAGCACTCAATAGTATTCAACTTAAATAGTTTGGTGGTACTAAATTAGCACGACTCTAGTGCAAAGCACCATCTGATGTACATGATGTTTCAGATTATGTTGGTACTTGGAATTTTAAATTTTCAATTTCTAGAATATATTTTAAAGCGATACTAAAATATTGAAAAGATTCTTTGAAGTTTTTTCTTAAAGCAGATTGGCAACACATTCGCAACACATTATTTAAAAAAATGTTTATTTAGATTAAGAAATGTTTATTTAAATTAACCTCAAATTTTACCCTCTACTGTTACTTTTCAACACAACATTTTGCTGTTGACTCATCCTGTGATACTTGATATAATCGCATTACGAATATTTCTTCATACACCTTCGTTTCAACAAATGTTACATTCGTTGTCCTTACAAAAAAAATGTTTATAATTTTTTTTAAATTCATCGAAAACACCCTAACAATTTAGTTTTGTAATGCATAAGATACCACTTTTTTTCTCCATAAAATTTTGCCAGTCATTAACAATAGTTTACCCCCACTTTCTAGCTCTATTTCTCCCTTAACAGGGACTGCATAAGGTTGTTTATCCGCTGTTCTTCTTTTTGCTGCGTGTCAGTTTGTTTATCCGGAAACTATCAAATGGTCCGGTTATTTTTTGTCCAAGGTATTAGTTGCTTGCTTTGGCAAAGGTTTCGATTTCTTTCGTTCATTGTAACAATGATTGTGCAGATATTGAGTGACGTTCCTCTCCAGGAACTTTGGCAGATACTGAATTATGTATTAGATTTTTAATACATTTTGTTTCATCTTTGTCGTTATTTTTTAATCGGTTTTAAATAAGATTACGGCATTTTTGTAAAATCATGCTGGCACACAGAAAATATGGACGGAATTAAATTTAAAAAATGAAACTCAAGTTCGTTGTATTTTTGGACAGCACGTGTTGTATGAGTTAGCATGACATGCTATAGTTGAGGGACGGAACAAATCGTATTGAGCAGAATCCTTTGAAACACGTTTCAACATATTTTTCTGTATTGAATTGGAATGCAATTGATCATTGTATTGGCATCAAAGGGAATTTGTTATTAACGGGCCTAGGAAATAATTAAATTGGTTAAATTTACCATTTTTGTTAATTGTCGAATCTGATGACTTGAAGTTATCGTGGCAAGTATTAGCCACTTGATTAACATTAGTCAGTCATTTGTAAAAGTAGTTTATGAACAATGTTCGTGCAAATATTTGTATATATTGTCTTACATAAAAAGAGATAAATTTTTAATGAAACAATAAACTTTTCTAATTTATATTATAAATATTTTGAAGGAAATTGAAAATAGTTGCTATAAAATTAAAAGATTCCATAGCAATCAGAGTTTGCATTTTGCAAAATGAAAAAGTTTGAAGCAACATTTTTACTTTAAATTTGAACAGAGATAAGTCCCAATAAAAACTATATTTGTTATTTCAAATAGCGGGAGTTTGAATTTCACTTAAATTATTTATATAAGGCGGGGGAATTTCAAATTGTGCTGAAATTTTCCATTTGACTGTTACACGCCGAAGAGTGGCCCTTTTAACATTATGTAGAAACCATGTATAAGTTTGTAATATTCATATACTTACGTGCAATCATTGTTTTCATGAATTAAAGATATGCTGTTTTTTGTTTTGTTTGCTTGTTATCTGTCACATTTTTGTTTTCTGCAGTTTTCAAGAAACAAAGCCACATTTGGGTCACAAAACCATTTATTATATCATATTAATCATTGTGTCTTCAACATGTAATACTGAATACACGCGGAAAATCTCTATTTTTTTGTTGTTTGGATGCAAATATAGCGAGCGTTTGGAGATTGTTGCAAGTATAGTATACTTGTGTCCAAACACAATGTGTTTGCAATTCAATATTGCATGTTGGAGGCACAATAATTAATATGTTATAATATATGTGTTTGTGACCCAAGTATAGCTGTGTTTGGGATACAAATACAGCTGCGGTTTCTCTCTAGTAAGAGTAAGAGAATAAAAGAGGTACAAGGAGATATTATTCACAGTCAAAGTTGTATGTGTGCAGATGTATTTTTCCATTCCATTCCAAATGCGTGTGTGAATTGCAGATGAATTGAGCACTTCTTACATCTGTTGCGGTTTAGTTCCATCTGTTCAGAAGTCAATCGGACAGGGGAAAGCAAATGCGCTTGGTTGATTAAGTAAGCATGTTGTGAAAAATCTGTATATTACATGGAAAAAAAATGCCTTTCTTGGTGTTTGGCTTTTTTGTTTGCTAATGATTATTACATGCAGGAGACAGCATGATTAAAATGTTATCATATATGTGTTTGAGATCCAAATATATATGTGTTTATGATATAACCACAGCTGTATTTGGTGAGAATAAAACAGAGACAAAGAGAGATTATTCAGAGACTTACTTGTAAGTGTGTAACTGTATTTTTCCATTATTCTCTTTCAGTGATTCATAATTTTTCCTGACTGTGTGTGTAAATTGCAGATGATGTGAATGTTTCTTATTCAATAAAAATTAGCAAAATTTTCAAATACAAATATATTTCCCAATTTGTCAAGTCGTTTGCGATGTTTTGCTTTTTTCTCAAATTACTACGAAACGTCACCGATATGGCCGATGACGGAACTAGTAAAGGTTGACGGCGTAGGATTTGTTGTAATTGTGTGAACCAACAACAGGCATTTAGTTTTTGTTTCATGACTGTTACTGTCAAATTCAACAGATCCATATTAACAAACACAGTAAACAAAAAAGTACAACAACAAAATACACTGAATTTACAGATGGAGTAATAAGAAAGCAAAATCAGTTGTTCCATTGCGCCAACCTTTACTAGTTCAGCCATGATCTGGCCGCTTAAGTCAAGTCTCTTGCCGAAGTTACTGTCATTGAAAAATCAGAGACAGTGGCGAGGCAAGTGAGAGAAGTGTAAGTGTGGTAGTAAAAATGTGTGTATGTATTTCTACTGTCGGAGCAAAACTGTCCCGTGTAAACGCCAGGTTAGTAATTGGTTTTCCAATAGGTACTTGACATCTTTGACTCTGTGACTTTCCTTTTTTTCAGTAAACTCAACATTTTTATCATGGTAAAGTACACGAACGAACAACGTATGAAAATTTTAAAAATATACTACCGAAATTTGGAGTCGGTGACCGCATTTTTAAGAGCATTAACTCCAATATTCGGTCGTCATTCTCGCCCTAGTAGACAAGCAATAACAAGTTTAGTGCAAAAAGTTGAGCCTGTATATTCATAGTGTGAAGCTGTCGTGCTAGTGAGACAAAGGGTTGGTCGAAGTGATGAAAATATCGCTGCCGTTCAGGAGACCGTAGCAAACGATCCCAATCGGTCGATTCCGCGACGTTATCAAGAACTGGGCATCGCCAGCACCAGTTTATCGCGAATTTTGTGTAACAATCTTGGTTTACACACATATAAGATTAATCTGACTCAAGAATTGAAGCCGGTGGACCATTTGACGCGACGTACGTTCTCCGTTCTCATCTTCAGAGACGAAGCTTATTTTTGGCTCAGTGGGTTCGTCAATAAGCAACATATGCGTTATTGGTTTGGTGAAAATCCACATGTGCTTCATGAATCACCACTTCATCAAAATAGCTGTTTGCAGCGACAATAACGATCGTCAGGTTACTGTGAATGGCGATCGTTATTGCGCAATGATCACCGATTATTTTTTGCCCCAATTGGAAAACATGGACTTGAACGACATGTGGTTTCAACAGGACGGTGCCACAAGCCACACAGCATTCGTTACAATCGATTTATTGACGAGTAAGTTTGGTGAGCGTGTTAGCTCAAGATATGGCACAGTCAATTGGCCGCCTAGTTCGTGCGATTTAAAGCCTCTAGACTTTTTTCTTTGGCGCTATGTCAAATCGTTGGTTTATGACAACAAGCCGACGACGTTGGAAGAACTCAGAGCCGACATTGAACGCGAATTAGCGGGCGCTACGGCCGAAATGTGTGACCGTGTCATCGAAAATTGGGCCGACGTGCCCGCGGTAGTCATATGAATGAAGTGGAGTTCCATTCGTTAATGTTTTCATTGCATTTCAAGTCGATCATAAAGTTTTGGAAATATCTCAAATGGTTTGCGTTTTATTTAAAACAAAAGTTGTCAAGTCCTTATTGGAAAACCCTTTAGAATATATTTGTGATCAGTGAAAAAGAATGAATAAAGGATCGGACGGTTAAATGGTTTGTGATGTTGCTTTGGTTTTTGTATATGGCTTTCGTATATTTGTGTGCTACCAAACGATTTTGAGTAAAGAAACTGAATAGAGCAATAGCATGAAGCCCTTTTTTGTCTGTCCAAGCTTTTACTGCGAAAATAGGAGCGGCGTGACATTTGTGAAATTTAGTAAAAAAACACACAGTATTCAAACTGCGTTTGGCTTGTCTGAACGAGATTTGTATACGCATAAATATATTGTTTGTGTACCAACGCATTGTGATAATCGTGATTCAAAATGTTGTAGCGTTTGGCGAAGTTGAAACCATCTGAAAACAAGTAAAAGTGTTAAATTCGGCTGTGCCGAATCTTTGATACCCTCCACCTTAGTGTTAACCAGCAAAATATTAAATTTTAAAAAGGACCTTTTTTAAGAAAATGTACTTTTAAAAAAAAAATAAAAATAAGTTACTTGTTCACAAATGAAATTACTTGTTGACAAATGCAGGATGCTCACAAATGCTCACAAATGCATTGCTCACAATGCGCAAATGCTCACATTGAAAATGTACTTAAGAAACTGTACTTTGAAACGTACTTTGAAATGTACTTAATGTACTTAATGGACTTTGAAATGTACTTTGAAATGTACTTAAGAAATGTACTTAAGAAATGAACTTAAGAAATGTACTTAAGAAAGAAATGTACTTAAGAAATGTACTTAAGAAATGTACTTAAGAAATGTACTTAAGAAATGTACTTTGAAATTTACTTAATGTACTTAATGTTCTTTGAAATGTACTTTGAAATGTACTTAAGAAATGTACTTTCTTTTAAGAAAATTTACTTTTTTAAAAAAAATAAAAATAAGTTACTTGTTCACAAGTAAAATAAAAAAGCATTTTTTAAAAATAAAACAGCATTTTTTGAAGAACTGTTAAAAAAAAAGCTGCAAAGCATTTTTTAAAAATAAAAAAGCATTTTTTGAAGAACTGTTAAAAAAAAAAAAAAAAAAGCTGGGACGAGAATTGAACCAACAACCCTCAGACTGCAACGCGCAACCCTTTACCGATCAGGCCACACCGACCTTATACAATGTGACAAAATTCATATAAATGTATGAACACATGAAAATACATACATCTAAACATTCTAAAGTACTTACCTATTATAAAGAACAACAAAGATTTTCAACATGGAAATTCACCACACGGCAAAAGGAGTAGTTTAGTATAAAACTAAAAAAATTAATGTGAAAATTTGATGAGTTTTTTTACGTTTCCAATCATAAAATTTTTTCCAATGGAGCAATTTCGCTCATTTTCAATACCAAACTGCTCAGGAATACGCGGAACATTCTGGCCAAAAACCAAACCGCGTTATCGCCGATTGAAGTCGTGAGAATATTTTCAACAGACGGACAGACGGACATGGCTATATCGACTCCGGTTATTATAAGGATCAAGAATATATTTACTTTATGGGGTCGCAAAGCCTTATTTCTATATGTTACAATCAGAATGACAAACTGATATATACCCTCTATCACTTACAGTGGAGGGTATAAAAAACTGAGAGACAAGAATGAAATGAGAAGCAAAAGAGCAGCAGATTCTCACTTCATAAATAAAAACAAATAATGCACTCTATTCAAGTAAATGTAAAGAGAGACTTTTTAAATCTTTTAGTTTTTTTTTTGGTTATAAATGTAGTTATAGATTTATATTGATAAAATTATTTATAATAAATAATATAACCTATACTCGTATATGTATATTGAAATCAAAAACTAATTTGTTTCTATTATGTTTGGGATCAAATGAGTTTGAGTTTGGGACTTTGAAACATATAAACGTTGGGAGTGTGTTCCAAACATATAGATGTTTCCTGCAGAATATGTTTGGGATAATATGTTACAGAGGCCGTATCTTTTCAACGAGCGTGTAGCAAGTACAATGTGGTTGGACACAAGTACACTGTATTTGAACATGTTACACATGTTATATTTGCGTCTAAACAAAAAACAAATTGCATATTTTTCAGCGTGTACTTAGGTGCAAGTATTGTTGTCATGAACTGAAAATCTGCTGTTTTTAGTTACAAATAAAACGGCGGTCACCTCGCTTAGTGACAGCGACACTATCGAGTATTTAGCCATGCAAATATATATTTGGGACCTGTAGGTCCCAATCAGTGAGTGTAAAACTAGAGCGCGCACAGCTCACTGATCGTGAGGAGCTCTCCCTAATCCCTACATGGGATGTAACGGGAAACCATTTTTTTATTTATTATTGCTGAAAAAAGTATGTGCAGGACATGTTTTATACACCGTTGGACACGCGTTCCTATGACTCAAATATTGTACACATTAAAGTTTAAAATTCCCTGAAAACCAAAAAAAAAAATTTATAATCGGTCCAGCACACGGGTGTTTTATTTTTTTTTTAATTATATTGTTACACTTTCCACCACAATTCCGCCAAAAGCAGGACAGTTGATCAGGATACCTTATCTGTTTAGTTAGTTTCGAACCATCTCACAGATCCCTTTACACAACGAACTCACTTGTGCCAGGACTATCTTACCGACATTTTTTGTTTAAATTTGCATTGAATTTTAATTAGCATTACTTTATCTCGGTGGTGCAATGGTAGTGTGCGCGGCTCTTGTGCATGAGAACGTGGGTTCGATCCCCGCTCTGCGAGTGCCATCCCCAATCAGCGAGTGTAAAACTAGAACGCTCACAGCTCACTGGTTCGTGAGAAGCTCTCCCTAATCGCTTCATGGGATGTAATGGAAACCATTTTCTTATTTATTTATTTTACTTTATCTAATGCAAATGTAAAAGAATTACCATTGTTCGCAATGACAATTAAACGATTTGGAATTTGCATTTGCTCAGCCAATGCAAATGCAGGTTGTGGAATCGGATGTCAATTGTAATGAAATATGGGAATGCTTTTACTTGTTTTGAATTTGTTTGACTGTTGGCAATTCTGGTTTTAAAGTAGTTTATATGGACAGGTTTGTGGCTTCGATATGCATTGCCTCGTAGTACTTTCAAATTCACAAACCTGTACTGTATATACTTGAATATTTGAAAACCAAAACTGCCAGATATGAAGGAAATTCTCTGAAAATAAGTACAATTGCCATTGATATTTAATTTGTTTTAATTGGCATTTGTAGAGGTGATTAAAATTAAACCACAAAATATAATTGCAATATAATCAATTGTCCCCATATATGAATATGTGTTCCAGTTCCGCGTTGTCGACATATTCAGGAATGTTTAGAATACCCTTGGACACTTATCCATGCCCGACTGCAACAGTACCCCATTGCCGTAGTTGCCTTAACCTGATGGCAGATGAAGAAGCAATTTCCTTTTGATGTCCTCCAACATCAAATGCAACATTATATTTCGTACATCAATGGGAGTGGGGTGAGAGGCAATCAATCGTATATATATACGTATGGCATCTATATTAGGTACGTACCCCTTGTATTGCTACTTTTGTGAGTTTGTTGTAGAATGTTTCTCCTCTTGTCGTACTGTTGATCCAGGGAACTTCTAACCTTTGTGTGGCGACTAAAATGGGTCAATGGCTGAGTATTCATTCCGTTTACTACACCGATATCTCTTCCTCTTGGTAACATTTTTATTTTTATAGACACACGCAGGACTATCAGTGGTGCAATGGGTGATACGTGCGACTTTTGTACATTCGAACGTTCGTGCGATCCTTACCTGACCACCTTTCATTTCATTCACTTCGCTTCGTGACGGTGACACTATCTAGTAGTTGGCCATGACAAACTATTTCAAAATCCCGTTTGCACGCTGAAAAATAACGGCCTCTCTAACATATTCTCCCAAACATATTCTGCTAGAACCATGTCCATGTTTGGAACACAATTCAAACATCAATATGTTTTTCCATTCCCAAACTCACTTGTGTTTAAATGTAAACAGCATCATGCTTACTGGAAAACATGCCCTTTCCAGTTTCTATCCTAAAATTCGTTTCTCACTTTGGTGTCACACATACATATGTATATACGAAACACATCCACAAAACCATAGTAACATCACCAACCATTTAACCGTCCGAGCCTTCGTTTCTTATTTTTTCACTGATCAAGCGCTTTTGATATCCTCTGAACCAGTGCGACTGAATACATGACACTAAAACGCAATACATCAGGCAAAATAAGAAACACTTCATCTGCAATCTACACGCAGATTCAGGAATATTTATCACTCACTGACTGAATGAATAATGCAAACGTACAGATAAACACTTACAAGATAGACTCTCTGCTTGTCTCTCTTTTATCCTCTTGCTCTCAAGAGAGCATAAACAGTGCAGCAAACACAACTCCATTTGCATCGTAAACACAGATATATTTGATTCGCAAACACATATATTCTAACATATTAATCATTGTGTCTCAAATATATAATACTGAATAGCAAACACAATATGTTTGGACACAAGTACATTATATTTGCGACAAGCTTCAAACACACTGTATATTTGCATCCAAACAACAAAAAAAGACAGATTTTTCAGCGTGTGAAAACAGTGTAAAATTCCTGGTCCCATTCAATGAGTAAGCAAGTAGAAAGTGAACAACTCATTGATTGAACGAAGCTCTCTCCTGTCACTTCATACGCTATTATCGAAAATCTTTTTATACATACGTAATGACAAATTTCCTATTTTCGTGCAAACGAAATCTCAGATAAATGGTCTTTGTTTATGAAATGTAATTGCGATAATCGAGGATTTGTTGGATCACTTCCAATCGTTTACTAGAACCCAAAAACGTTTACCATAAACGATGTATGTGTAACTGTAGTATCAAATATAAAAGTGTATAGTAACGAGCCAAAGTAACTAAAAAACCTGTTTCCCATTACATCCCAAGAAGGGATGGTGAAGTCTTCTCACAAACCAGTGAACTGTGCGCTTTCTATTTTTATTAAATTTTCACTCACTGATTGGGAGCTGATTTCTTCCGAACAGTATCGCAGAAGGCCATAAAATGAGCCCGTATGGTAATCAATTGTGACGGCGTCCATTTAACCGATATCATCTTCTCAACTTAACCAATATAATTCTAAAGGTTCAAATAAACAGAATCGAAGTTTTTCATTGGGGAAAAAATGAGAGCCAAACAACAGCGGCTGACTTCTTTTGAAACACCTTGTATTTCATTAAATTTTAAACGCAAATCTATTTTAGTACTTGAGATCTCCCTAAAATTGAGATGAACGCAGGCACCGTCACTGCAAGTCCCCAAGTCTGTCCACTAAGCCATTGCATACGTTCCGCGAAGGGGATCATCACATTAATATTAGCAGTTACTTGTAAGTTTTTGTTTTGTTGAAAGAACCCAATGTGCACAAAAACGGAAGCGGATCCGTTTCATCTCGTTACGAGTCCCTAAAAGTATAAATAAAGGGAAACGGGAGCAGTCGAACCCGTTACTGGTCCATAAAAATATAAAAAGGGAATCAGTGAAATTGCGATTTGGCAAATCCGTTTCGACCCCATAAAAAGTCTGGAAAAACGTGTAAAAGTAAATCAGTGAAATTCCGATTTGTCGGCTCCCGTTACAAGTCGGTAAAATCATAACAAAGCGAATCAGTGAAATTACTTTTTGTGGATCCGTTTCGTCCGCCAAAACAAGAAAAAGTGAAATGTGTGTTTAGGGAAGACATATTGAAATTACAAACATCTAATGTGGGAACCAATCTCGAATTTCGGCCTAGGGATGCACGTATCCACGCCTCTCCACCCTTCACCAATTGGTGGGAGATTTTTAGGCCTAAACATTTAAGATTGAAGATTCAGATTTGAATTGCAAAACACACAAATGGTGAAACAATAAATGGTTGACAAGGCAAATTAGAACGAATAAGCTTCGAAGCCGCAAAAATTTAAAAACGTGAATCCGTTTCGAATCCATGTTATTAAACAACACAACACTAAACGGTTTGGAATATGAAGTCCGTTGCGGGCTCGAGACGCGCCCGAAAAACTAGAGTAACCGATCCGGTTTTTATACCCTCATCCATAGGATAGGGGTATATATCATTTAATGCGGAAAAATGTAACGCGTAGCAGGATCCAGTTTAGGCTTTAAGTATCTTTGGACGAAATTCGTTTTACGATATTTTAAGACGATTGAGCCATGTCCGTCTGTCTATCCGGCTGGCTGGCTGGCTGGGTGGTCAACACGATAACTGCCGCAAATCTTTACAGAACCGATGAAACTTTGCATGTGACTATTATTTGTAGAATTTAGTTTGGGATTGAAAATGGGCGTTTTGACCACGGCATTTCTGGTACTTCCCATACAAATCGATACATTTAAAACAACATTATATTTCTTCCAAACCTTTCTTCTGGTTGATGTGATTAGCTTCAACGCACACATTGGTTAATAATCTGTAATTATCTACTTAACTGGAGGAAATGGGCGAAATTGTCACGCTCATTCCGGTACCTCCCATACAAAACTTGGTGTTGGTCTGGGTTGTCAATCCGATAAATCGAATGAAACGCTTCCCACTTTAGTTAAATTAGGTATAAGACTTCACGTCATCACATACCAATCACCGCTTAAAACAAGAATGATTTTGCCACGCCTATTTTCATACCTCCCATACAAAAGTTGTTTGGCCGTCTGGTTGTTTGGCACGAGAAGTTCCGCAAAACCGAACCAATCGAAATGAAATTTTGTACTTGTCAATATTTAGTCAAAAACCTCTCCTATGGAAAATGAGTGGTTTTGCTACATCAATTCTGGTACCTCCCATACTTAGGATGGACAACTTAGGGTGAGGGTATGATTAAGTCGGTTCTCCCGACTGAAATTTATGGAAAATTCTTATTCGAGGGGAATTTCATACGCAAACGGATTTGATATATTTCCGAAACAGATTTCTGTTTCGAACAAAATGTACGACGAAGCAAGTTCGTCTCGAATTCGAAACGGATTCATGTGGCACACTCGGAAGATGGAATCAATTCCAGAGAAAGTACAGTGCATACGTGTGTTTGAATGCACGTGGTCTCCCTCAAAGAATAGAGCAGCAATTCATGACAAGGATCACCTTTTAGTTTACAATAAACGGGCTTCATTGTTGTAATTAAGAAACATTCCAGTCAAAATAATTTTTGTATTCTTTAAAATAAACGATTTTTGCGATAACAGTCTTGTATTACTAAGAAAAATTTCAACTTTTGCGCTCAACCATTAGGTGAGGCAGCAAACGTAATATTTTTGTGTCAAAAGACATATGTTTGCGCCATACGAGCTCTAAATATTTTTCTTCGCGCATATTTATTAATTTCTACAATTTGAGTTTTTATGACAACCACAGTTGGTCAACAGACCACCGAACTTAGTATCAACTGTTTAATAATCCTATGCAACCAAATTTAAGTTTTGGCTTTTGGGGGTGGACGATTCCAGGGCCAAATAATCACACTAGGTGAGTATAGTCAAACCCCAAAACATTTATATTATATTAACTTTATTGCCCTTAATTTACTTGTAATATTTGTTTTGTACCCGACCACTTTTATATACAAATTGTCTTTAATATTAATTTTATTTCGTTTTCTTGTATTCTCTTTGCTACACTTTTTTTTATGGGCGTGGCAAGTTTGAATTTTTTTATCTGATACTGTCCGATATTAATTTAATAATCAAGTATAAATATTGAGGTGAGCGAAATCTTGTGGTAACATGTCTTCGGTGAAATTTGGCAGGGATTATTTTTAGAATCTATTTCAAAGTTTAAAAGGTCAAAAAGTACCAAAAATTTACACTCAAAAGGACACCTACGGACCCAAAATGTTCCACTTATGGATTCTTCATTAAATTTCATTATGGCTCCAATTAGTTAAAAATTCTCTATCTTTATTTCTAGATGTCCTTGATGTCCTTTTTTGAAACAAGGTCAAGAAAACTGCTCCAAAATAACAGGCAAAATATCCAAACGTTCTGCAAATTTATTGTGGACTACATTTTACTAGAGGATTTCGCAGACGAGAATCGTTCTTCTTGAATTTGCATATGTCCTTTTTTAAAAATTTTAATTTTGAAATTATAAAATTTAAATCTGAAATGGTTTATTTTGAACACACTATGTTCTAAAAATATATTGCCAAAACAAATACGAGACGGATCAATAAGTCCGTGACTTTTTGAATGAAATAAAATATTTTTAGCAAAAAAAAATATTATATTTCAACATAATCTCCTTTTAGCTCAATACACTTAGTCCAACGTTTCTCCAATTTTTGTATCCCTTCCAAAAAATAGCATTTTTCGAGGTTCATAAAATACGCATTTGTTTGATTAATAATTTCACCGTTGGAGCTAAATATTTTTAGGTTTCTTTAGGTTAGGAAATAGGAAATAGTCACTGGGGTTTTAATCCGGAGACTATGGCCGACGAGGTACCAATTCTTAGCCCAATTCATGGAATTTTGCCATTGAGACTACACACGTGTCGTTTAGGGTCAATTGAGAACAAACGCAGCACCCATCTTGCAGACAGCCTTATTAAACCCAACTGATCATTTAAAATCGAAACGACACTGCCATATGAAATGCCTATGGCATCAACAATCTCAAGCACTTTTACTCTTCGATCGGCCAACTCCATATCTTGAATTTTTTGACATTTTCGGGTGTACTGACCTCAATTGGCCGTCCAGAACGTTCAGCGTCATTTGTACTTGTACGACCATAACGAAAGTCAGTAAACCACTTTTTTACCATTGAAATCGATGGTGCAGAGTCCCCATAGTATTTTTCAAGGTTTTGTCTTGGTTTTCTTGACGTTTTTTTTTTCGTAAAAAATAATGTTTAATGAGAACTCGAAATTCACTTTTTTCCATTTTTATTAAAATGCACGAGGTTGTATGTTTTGAACAGCTGTTAAACGCAAAACAAATGACGGAACTGTGGCCGTCGGTGGTGCAATGGTTAGTGTGCTCGGCTCTTGTACATGAGATCCTGGGTTTGAAACCTGCTCTTACCACCTTAAAATTTCTTTCGGCGGCGGTCACCTCGCATAGTAACGGCGAAACTATCGAGTATATAGCCATGAAAAAGCATCTCAAAATACCGTTCGGAATCGGCGTAAATCTGTAGGTCCCAATCAGTGAGTGAAAACTGGAAAGCGCACAGCTCAGTGACTGTGAGAAGTTCTCCCCGGTCCCTTCATGGGATGTAATGGGAAACCATTTATTTATATTTATAAATGACGGAACTTGCTCAAAATATGACAGTAGTCTATTAACAGGTGGTACTTGTTGCATTTCATATAATTATGAGGGTAGTTCGAAAAGTCACGGCCTTATTGATCCGCCCTCGTACGTATATATTGCTCAAGAAGTTTGTCTTCATTGAATTCAAAAAATGTTTCAAAATTCCACCAAAAGTAAAAACAAAACTGGCATAAACCCTTGTTAGAGTGTTTGTTAGAATAGTTATGAAAAAAATTTAATTTTTGAATTGTGGAACATAATAAACAAACATCTCGGTCGAAAAGAAAAAATATTGCTGCCACCACTTCATATTAAACTTGGAATTGCATAACAAAATTGCATAATTTAAATTTTAGGATTTAAATTTTTAAAAACAGACTTAAAAGGACAATGAAAATTCTTGATGAACCATTCTCGTCTGCGAAATCTTCTAGTAAAATCTATTCCACAATAAATTGGTAGAACATTTGGATATTTTGCCGGTTATTTTGGTGCAGTTTACTTGACCTTGTTTCAAAAAACGGACAAAAAGAACGTCTGTAAATGAAGCTAGATCATTTTTTTCTATGACGACCCATAGTCAAGTTTAATGAGGAATAAATTCGTGGAACATTCTGTATCCGTAGCTGTCCATTTTGGTGTACATTTTTGGTACTTTTTGAACAAAGGGCGAAAAGGACCCTTTAAACTTCGAGATAGAGAATTTGAATGTTCAACGAAATTAATCCCTGTCAAATTTCACTGAAGAATTCACAATAATTCGCTCAATTCAATATTTATACTTGATTTTTAAATACATATATCTCGGATAGTATCGGATATAAAAATGTAAACTTGCCACGCCCATAAAACACAGTGTAGCTACAAAGCTGTCTACATTTTTGGGGTTTAGCTATACTAGTACTGACCTGGTGTGAACATTTGGCGTAGGAATCGTTCACATCCAAAATTGGTACTGCACAATGTAATTGATTAACTTATATGATACGTGTCCTTAACCTAAACTCATCAAGCGTGGAAGAAAATGTGCAGAAAACTTTTTCATTTAAAATTTATGGGTTTAAAATAAGTATAGAACCCGTTCTAAAAAATTAAATATATATTTATAGACCTCGCTCTTAAATTGCCCATCAAATATAGTTTTAATAAAAATATTTTTAAATTTGTTTTCCCTTCAAATAGCTTGGACCTTGTTTCAGTTTTTAACATTAAGGTCAAACAACTTTGACAAGTGCAACTACTGCATTGAACCAGCTAACAGTTTTTATTCTTAAATGACCCCAAACTACCACCTTAAAGTTCTCCAGGTTTATTAAAATTCCATTTAAGATTTTCATTTCAAGTTCTGCAAACACAATTGTATTAAGTTGTAATTCAGACATCTGCCTACTCTAACTAATCGTATGTCTTCATTAAAGTATTGAAATAGACATAAATTATATTCACCTTTTTTGTTTGGTATATTAATTATTATGACGAGCTGAACCAAAGCAATAGCAGAATGGATGACCCCGTAAGTTTATGTGAACACCATTAGACATATATACCGGCACACTTCCTGCCACCCTTCCTGCAACTTTGTCTGCCACCCTTCTCATTACACCGACCGATCCCCAAATTAAAAGGGATTCCAAGGAATCATTAATGTCTGTCCATTCGCGTTACAATCATATTTTATAAATATTTGACTCAGTGACTTTTTAAGGCACAGACAGGAGGCAGGCAGGCAGACATAGATAGAGACACACTGCAATACGGACGTTATTGAGATAAACATGCGACTAGTCTGACAAACGGCCGAGAGTGGGTAGAGTGTCGTTAGTCTTGTCTGTTACATTCCTCATGCTTCGGGTTAGTAATTAATTTCATTTGACTTTTTAATAATACCACCACAGTAACTGACACTACAAACCGTATGAAAGCACATTTTTCATCACTAATTTGTTATTTGTAATTTGTACCCATAAACATAATGTTCTGTTCGTAATTCAGATACTTACTCTTCGTCCCCGATTTTATTTCCCGCTTAATGTCCTTACAATACTGTCAATGGCTTGTCAGGTTATCGCCTCAAAAGGCTTCTATTGCCCTTCTACCATTTGAGTTGACCATTGTTGTGGTTGTTGTTGTTGTTGTTAATTTTTATATTTTTAATGTCATGTCATTATTTCCGGATGCATGTAATTTTTCCATTACGGCTCTTAACATTTGAACATTTGCACCTTTTGGTGGACGCACTCGAGGAAAATTTGTTATTTGCTAAAAAATTAAATTACTTTGTTTCCAATTTCAATACTGTAGAGTAGGGTGTACAAAAAAACGGGTTTTTTTGGAATTGTAGTCGTGCGGGATTCCAAAATATACGTGTTGAAGAACTGATTACGGGAACTTCAAACTGGATTTTATAAGATGATACGAATAGTCCCTCACCGGACGCTGAAATTGCAATTCCTAGAGTATTTGAGTAACTAGAAAATTTTAGTTTCTTTGGCCAATAAGGGGCTCAAACGACGTGTCATGGTGAGCATAACAAAATATATTGTAACATTATGCAGGCACCATGTATATGTTTGGAACATCCATATACTTGCGTGCAAGCATTGTTTTCAAGAATTGAAGAGTTGCTTCTTTTTTGCAACTTTGTTGTTTATCATGTTTTGGTTGTTATCAGTTTACAACAAACAAAGCCATTTGTGGGCCATAAAAACTTATATGACAATATATTAATCAATGTGTTGTTTTCATACTTTCATACTATTTGGAATCATACTTTCCAATCTAACTTACACCATACTATTTTCATTTCTATTTCCAAATAGACCCACACGTACCCCTTATTTTACTAGATGTCGCCCATCTACTCTAGATCTTATTTCAACAAATGTTCCAAGATCTATAATGGTTGGTTGGTTGAAAAGGCTACAAGACAGCACGCTGTCTAGCGCACTTATGCTAAAGAAGCCCATTGTGATATCTGCAGTTTCCTCTATAGCAACTATTGACTAGTCGTCAAGCCAATTTGCCCTTTCAATGAATTTGTCCATAAAGACCTACAGGAATATCCTGTAGGGCTACGGTGCTAACTAAATGAGTTCCGAATATCCTACTTCTCAGTCCTGCCAGAGCAGGGCAATCCAAGAGAAGGTGTTTCGTCGTTTCCTCGTCCACCTACAGAGACTGGAGTTTCTATGTCCCAATATTAGGTCGTGTTTTCCTACAAGACAATGTCCCGTAAGTGTTCCTATCATTGTGTATAATCTGCCTCTCGGCAAGTTAAGAAGTTGCCTAGTCCTCTTCCTGTCCACCTGTGGCTAGAGGACCCTGGCTTGTTTGCAAGATGAAGTAAGTCTCCACTTGTCCTTGAACATATTATCGGCACACTGCCTGATCTGCAAACGGCAGGTATAGATTGGCATACTATCACTTTCTTTTGACGGAAGAACCTGTGCCGTAGTGCCCTGTCTAGCTAACGCATCCACTACGCAATTATCTGGAATGTCGATGTGTCCCGGTACCCAGATGAGCCTGATGTCAAAATACTCTGTCATCACCCTGAGTGATGAGTGGCATTGTTTCACCGCCAGGGACGTAGCAAACATGGCTTCCAGGGATTTTCTGGCAGCCTGGCAGTCTGTGTAGACACATATTCTCCGGACGTTTGTGACACTACTTTTCAGTAGTTCAGCAACCTCCAGTATGGTGGTAATTGCCGTCTGAAATACACTACAGTGATTTTTATTGAAGGAGATATTTACGTTTAGGTCCGGTGAATGTACCCCATAGCCTACTAGCGCGTCCAACTTTGATCCATCCGTGAAAAGTCTCATACTACTGGTGTCCTCTTCCAGCGAATAGAAAAGTTAGATTTGTCGATGGTAGGTAGGGGATACAGTAGTCTGTTTTTACGGGAATAGAGCTGATCCGGCGTGTTTTCCTACAAGGCAATGGTATCGGGGCATTGCGGACACTTCGCCACAATCTCTGGCCATGATTTCAGAAGTACAGATGTTCAGGATAGCACTAAGCGCAGTACCTGACGTCGTGCCCATTGCCCCACTGCTGATCTTTGAATTTGCATCAAGGAATTCAGAATATATTTCCTTTGGAGGGGAGGGACCTCCACCAAACTACGATGCCATAGAGAAGTAATGGTCTGACTAGTGCTGTATAAATCCACCTGGTGATCTTAGGAGGCAGTCGCCAGCTTTCATATCGCCCCTTTACAGTAGTAAAGAGCAACATACGCCTTTTTCACTCCCTTCTCCACACTCGGTTTCCAAGACAGATTTCTGTCGAGAATTATACCCAGATACTTGACCTTTTCCGACAACTGTAATTGCACCCCATTAAATTCAAATGCGGGTATTTTATATTTTTATATAATACAACCAAATATTTTAACTGTGCTGCCTTCTGATCATCTTCCTGTCTCCTTTCCAATACGTGGTTTAATTAACCTCTTCGAAGAAATGAGTGACGATAAAACCAGTTGGACGAAATACGCCGATGCTGCAACTGACTCTCTTGAAAGACATTAATTAATTGAAGAGTATTATTCTGATATTGAACTATGAAAAAATTGCCTTTTTTTGTTGTTTGGATGCAAATATAACACGTTATATAGCTTGTCGCAAATATATTATACTTGTGTCCAAACACATTGTGTGTGCTATTCAATACAATATGTTTGAGAGATAATGATTAAAAAAATGTATATCCGGCTTGGTTTGTTGAAAAGTGCTTAAAACAAAAAACTGACAGGCAATAAAGAAACAAAAAGCAGCAGATCCATCAATTCACGAAAACAATGCCTCCAAAATTGCACATAGTTCCTGCAATATGTTGATAGGGCCGATGTTGTTCAGCATGTGCTAGTATTGATGATAGATTGAAAGTTTACCAAATATAGTGCTCAGATCAATCGAAAAAAGCACACCTATAATGAGACACTTCTTTCAATGTGAAAAACTTCCTGTAGCAATATAAATTCTAATCAGAAACAGAAATTAGTATAGGCGACAGTGGCAGAGGTATAGGGACACATTGGACCTCGAATATTATAAACATTAAAACAGATTAATAAGAAACTTGTTATGGGAATAACAGCTGGAATGATAAATTAAGTCGCCTGGCACATAAGCTAAACCTTTTTGGAACATCGCCAAGGTTTTAAGGATTAAACTTACAAATATTCCAACACTCGTACATAACGGTTGATTACACTGTGTGTAATTTTTTAAGTCATGGAAATATAACCATATACGGACACCACTACGTGATAAAAGACCAAAAAAACCCGTGTCTCCCAGTTTTGCCCAAAGTAATGCTCTTTTTTTGTCAGTGTCATTGTTGCAAAAAAGTGATAATTTTGTCAGGCTCATATCTTGCAAATCGTTCGCAATTTTGAGTTACTCTCGGAGGGAAAGTTGTAGCTCTTGTCATAAAAAACAAAAACTGTGAAAATATAAAATCAAAACAAGTTCATCTTCAAATCGCAAAAAACTTTAATAAATTCAATTTTTTTTTTTACCTTTTTCCGCTGTTCCGATCCATAGGTTGCAAACCGTTCAAAATTCAAGGAAACAATCAAATATACCTAAGATCTCAATAAACAACTTTCCAGAAAATATGAACTTCCTAGGAATAATTCTTAACACAGTTTACTTCAACATTGACATACTATGCTATCTGACAGACCGCAGCAGCACAGGCAAAGCAATAAGCTGAGCACACGCAACAATGGACGCAGCACACAATATAAAAGCGACACGACGCTCACATCGAGGCATTACACATCGCGACATCAACGAGAGCTGAGCGGTGAAAATTATAGAGAAAGTGTTACAGATTAATTCGCACACAACATTGGCTACTGACATCGGGAAGGCAAATGCCTTGGCTGAAAACTTTTTCTAAAAAATTGCCGAGTAATCTGGTAATCATCATTTAGACAAGCCAGTGAGTACTTCAACTTTCATGAACAAATTATTCAGACAACCGATTCGGAATTATTATCTGAAAATATATGTGTTGTAGACTTGAGGACATAAAAAAATTTCTGAAAAAAAAACTGTCCCAATCCGGTATTAACACCATAAAACATATTTTCATTTTATGTCTTAAATGGAAATATTTTCCAAAATCGTGGCGATTTGCAAACGTAATCCATATACTAAAACCCGAGAAATCGCCCAGCATACGAATGAGTTACAGACCAATAAGTCTCCTTAGTAGCATAGGGAAAATGCTTTGAAGTTGCTTTGGTTTTTTTGTATGTGTTTCGAATATAATTATGTGTGCTACCAAAGTGAGAAACGATTTTGAAGAAAGAAACTTGAAAGGGCAACAACATTAGTCCCTTTTCTGCCGTAGCCTCTACTGAAAAATTCGGAGTGGCGGCCCATTTGTGAAATATAATAAAAAAATACAAGTCATTAATACTCGCTTGTCTTGCATGAACTAGAGTTGTATATAAGTGTATTTTTTGTATACCAACCTATAATGATAACCAAGGCATAGTTGAAACCTTCTTAAAACAAAAACGTGAGAGACAACAAATACCGGAGAAGCAAAAGAGCGGCAAATTCTCATTTCATAAAAAAGTAATGCATTCAGCATGTAAATGTAAAGTTTTAAAAATTTAAATTTTTTGTATTAATTATTTATTTTAATTATAATAAATAAAGAAATGAAGAATAATTCATTTGTAATTATTATTAAGTTTTATGAGAAAATACGCAAATGTTTCCACGTAAGTATATATAGAGGTTTGAGGGAAACACGCGGGTGCTTTCACGTAAGTTTATTGAAATTTGGGATGAAGCACGCATATGTTTCCATGTAAAAACATACAAGTTTGTGAGTAAAAATGCTAATGTATACATTTAAATACAACTGAGTTTGAGACTTACAAATATATAAATGTTTGAAGAGTGTTCCAAGCATATAGATGGTTCCTGCAGAGGCTGTTTTTTCAACGTGTATCAACTCCACATGGCCGCCAGTGGTGCAATGGGTAGTGTGCGCGCTTCTTGTGCTTGAGATCCTGGGTTCGATCCCTGCTCTGACCATCTTGAAATTTCTTTCGAGGGCGGTCACCTCGCATAGTGACGGCGACACTATCTAGTATTTAGCCATAAAAATGCTTCTCAAAAATACCGTTCGGAACCGGTGTAAATCAGTGAGTATAAAAGTAGAAAGCTCACAGCTCACTGGTTGTGATAACCGCTCCCCGATTCCTTCTTGGGATGCTATGGGAAATCATTTTGTTTATCAACTCCAAGTGGAAGAGCTGGACTTTGCTGACATGTAGTTTCAACAAGACGGTGCTACATGACACACAGCACGCGAAACAATGGCCCTATTAAGAGGCGAGTTCGGTGGACAGTTTATTTCACATTTGGGGCCGGTCAATTGGTCGCATAGATCGTATGTTAAGGCTTATGTCTATAGGGACTGGAGGCCAATATTGATGAATTTATTCGTGAGATTCCGGCTGATGTGTTGGAGACAGTATGCCATAATTGGACCCAGCTTATGAACCATTTCCAATTCACATGAAATCATCTTTAAACACTGAATTATATAGACCGGTCTATCGACTCAAATGAAGATGCCTTACATTTCTCTAAATTGTGTGTGTTTTAGTTTAAATCAAATCCGCAAGTAATGAAGTACAAATTGAAGTAAATATAAAACTTTGTTGAAAAATTTGGATGCAACAATACACGCTGTAAACACGGCCCCTGTAACATTATGCAGGAACCAAGTAGATGTTTGGAACATCTATGTATATACTTATGTTCATGCATTATTTTCATGAATTGAAGATCTGCTGATTTTGTGTGTGTCTTTGTTGTCTGTTACCGTTTCGTTTTCAGCAGTTTTCAACGAAGAAAGTCATATTTGGGTTACAAAAATATATAACCTGTCATTGTGACGTTAACATGTAATATTGAATAGCAAACACAATGTGTTTAGACACAAGTGTGCTACATTTGTTACAAGCTACAAACACGCTATAATTGCATCCAAACAACAAAAAAGACGGAGTGTTTAGTGTGTAACTGGTTCGCTGGTTGTTGCCGTCGTTGGTGCGCGCCTCTTGTACTTGAGATCCTGGGTTCGATCCCTGCTCTGACCACCTGACGGCGACTCTATCGAGTATTTAGCTATGAAAAAGCTTCTCAAAAACCGTTCGGAACCGGAGTGAAACTGTAGCTCCAAATCAGTGAGTATAAAACTAGAAAGCGCACAACTCACTAGTTGAGAGAAGCTCTCCCCAATTCCTTCATGGAATATAGTGGGACACCACTTACTTACTTACTTAACTGGTTCGCCAGGGACTAATGTGCTTCACGTCTTCAGCCACATCCTGAAATATCAGAATGAGGTATCAAATGTCTTAAGCGGCCCAGAACTACTCTAGGTCAAGTTACAGGACTAAGGATGTCAATAGTGAGTGCCACTTCTAACCTAAATCTAAGGCGAGTGCGAGCAGTGAGTTGTTGCTCAAGAAATCGTGCGTTTAAAATGTGATTTGTGAAAGTACTCCCGTGCGCTGGCGTTGCCTAGAACTAACGACTGGCGCCCCGAATTTTGGGTGCGAAACTATACGACTCACATCTCGCGAGATGTATTTTGAGCAGTGAGTGGGACTTTCCATGCTCGCTACTTTGCATTGCGGTGCTTGATTATAACTCCTTTACTTTGCGCTGCACATTAATTGGAAGATTTTCTTGCGTTGATTCGGCTATTATACGTAAACGAACAAGAAAACATAAACAACCCCTATTTGTTGACGACCCCCGCAAACGTTATAAGGACCAAGATTTACGGATATGCACTTGGAATGTAAGAACTCTATATAGATCCGGTGCAATTATCCAACTGGCAGATGTCCTCGAAAGTTATAAGGCTGACATTACCGCTATCCGCTATATTGACAGGACATGGCTGCACAAGAAAAAGAAACTGCGATATATACTATAGTTGCCATGAAAAAAAACATGAATTTGGTTGCGGATTTGTAGTTGGTAAAAGATTGCGACATCTAGTCTCTGAGTTCGATCCTGTGAGTGAACGTGTAGCCACAATCCGCATACAAGCGAAATATTTTTATATTTCCCTAATTTGTGTGCATGCCCCGACAGAAGAGAAAGATGATGATGCCAAAGACATATTCTATGAGCTCCTAGAGGAAACGTATGACCGCTGCCCTGGCCATGACATTAAGATTGTACTAGGAGATTTTAATGCCAAAGTAGGAAGGGAGAATGTGTTTAATTCAACTATTGGCAATTTCAGTCTACATGCTGACAGTTCCGACAACGGTATGAGACTGATTGACTTTGCCGCGGCAAAAAAAATGGTCATTAGTGGTACAAGACTCCAGCAAAAAGACATCCACAAGGCTATTTGGGTATCCCCTGATCAAAGAACTAAGAACCAAATTGATCACGTGGTAATTGATGGAAGGCACTCATCCAGTGTAATGGACGTACGAGTGATCAGAGGAGCTAACATCGATTCTAATCACTACCTGGTAGCAGCAAAGGTTCGCACAAGATTAAGTAGAGCGAAAATCGTACGAAACCAGACGCAGAGGAAGCTGGACATCGGAAAGCTGCAATTACCAGAGGTAGCCACAGCCTACTCAAGGAAGCTCTCGCAACTTTTGGCGCAGAACCCACCACCTCCCGATGACGATCCTGATGCGCAGTGGAAAGCCATTTCCGACTCTATAAAAACTGCCGCAACAACCGCTTCGCAATAAACCGGGGTACGATGAAGAGGGTAGCATTCCAAATGACGAAAAGAACGCTTCACGTATGGTAATGCTTTAGTCAATTGCAAAGCGAGCTGCAACTGAGCGGTATAGGGAGAAAAGAAAGGAGGTAGAACGTCCCTTCAGGCGTAAGAAACGGCAGTGGAGAAAGCGCGAGAGTGCGCATATTGAGACATACAGAAGGAAGAACGAAGCCCGAAAATTCTACCAAAAAGTTAAAAACGTAACTAATGCCCGTGGTTCAGGGTCCCCCTTCAGTAAAGACAAGGACGCAAATCTCGTCACAGATGTGCAGAGCATGTTGGGAATATGGAGTGAGAATTTCTCCGCGCTACTAGTACCTGAGATATCCAATGACGATGGGACAATCGATCACAATATGGACGACGACGTCGATTGTCACCGTACTAACCAAGACGAGGTCAGAACAGCTATTGCCCGGCTTAAGAACAACAAAGCCACAGGAGCCGATGGATTACCGGCGGAACTGTTTAAGGCTGGCAGCGATGAGCTGATAAGGTGCATGCATCAGCTCATTAGCAAAATTTGGTTATACGAATGCATGCCCGGCGATTGGAGTCTCAGTGTGCTATGTCCCATATTTAAAAAAGGTGACCCGCGTATCTGTGCCAACTACCGTGGAATAAGCCTTTTATCCCTAGCATATAAGGTTCTATCAAGTATAATGTGCGAAAGACTAAAACCAATTATCGCTGACCTGATTGGACCATACCAGTGCGGCTTTAGACCTGGAAAATCGACAACTGACCAGATTTTCACGCTACGCCAAATCCTGGAGAAGACACACGAAAAACAAATCGACACCTATCATCTATTTATCGATTATAAGGCGGCCTTCGATAGTGCGATACGGGAGTAACTCTATGAAGCAATGTCTGAGCTTGGTATTCCTGCAAAATTCGTACGCCTTTGCAGGATGACCTTGACGAACACCATATCCGCAGTGAAAGTTGGAAAGTATCATACCGAACCTTTCGAAACTAAGCGAGGCCTCAGGCAAGGCGACACCCTATCGTGCGATCTCTTTAACATCTTAATGGAGATTATTATGAAAAAAGCTGCAGTGAACATGAATAAAACCATCAGCAGCAAAAGTCACATGCTGCTCGCGTATGCTGATGATATAGATATCATTGGGCGCACAATTAGAGAAGTTACTGCGGTTTTTTCGAGAATTGAGAAGGAGTCAGTAAAAGTGGGTCTGACGGTAAATGAGGACAGGAAATGGTGTCAACGAACAGGGCCTCCACGCGATTAGACCAAAGCGTGAACGTTGATAATCGTTATAACTTCGAGGTAGTGGACGAATTTATATACCTCGTATCTGCCGTGAACAAAAACAACAACGTCAGCCGTGAAACCAAGCGGAGAATTGTGCTTGCGAATAGATGTTATTTTTGGGCTAAACAAGCACTTTAGAGATAAAGCCCTCTCTCGAGTAACAAAAGACCAGCTGTACCAGACTCTTATTCAACCTGTCTTGCTTTATGGCGCAGAGTCCTGGGTCCTATCGCAAGCAGACGAAACATCTGTAGGAGTCTTCGAGAGAAAAATACTCCGAAAAATTTATGGCCCAATAGGGCACAACGGCGAGTATCGGCGACGCATGAATCATGAGCTCTATGAACTTTATCCTGACATTGGCATAGTTAAGCAGATCAAGATAACTCGATGGCGCTGGCTAGGCCATGTCAGTAGAATGGATGAAGACGAAGGAACACGAAGGGTTTTCGAAACCGAACTCGAAGGAAGACGAAAAATAAGAAGACCAAGAATCTGCTGGAGGGATCAGGTTGACGAATCCCTGCATACACTTGGTATTGCCAACTGGATTAATAAAGCAATAGATCGAACTGGTTGGCGAAATATGTTATCTTCGTTTTGTAAGGTCCCTGACCCCCGGGGTTGTCCGAGACCGGATAAGTACGTAAGTAAGAGTACTGAAGATTCATAATCCAAAATTTTCAAATCTTCAGTGGAGGCAAACAAATTGGGCTTGCGAAGTTAACAAATTAATGCAAATTCTAAGCACAGTTTTTTTTTCGACGAAAGCGAAGAGAAACTAGCGCCAGATTTTCACAGCGCCTAAAAATGATTATTGGGTCAGTGTTTTCAAGAAGAATATAAAAATTTTGATTTTTTTGAGTTATGACGCTTTTCAAATTAGGTTGTGATATATTTGCTAACTTACAACTAACATTTTATTTTGAGTTTATAAAACCACCAAAGTTGATTATAAATGAATGCATGGGTGGTGACGAACTATTCTCTGGGCGTGACAAAACTGTATATGCACTTTCACCGGAGCAGTTTGTCTTGTTGTTATTTTGTTTTCGTGATTTGTAAACAGATTAAAATGAAATACATTTTCGCTTACAATTTCATTTTATATTTTCATTAAAAACTCGAATTTCCCATGAATTTTAAATACATACATTTGTGTGAGTGTAGAAAAGCATAAAGGACTAACAATCTACTCATCAGATTTTCCAGACATGTCCTTGTCAAAGCCGCTGCTAGGCCATGTGATATTTGACTGTGAATGCGAGTGGACATTTGTGTGCGCGTGAGTTGCGGGTTTCATGTTCATGTTCATTGTTTTGTTGCGTCTGTGTTAACTTTAAGCAGAAAGGTGTATAAAGGTGTGTTAGTAGATACATTTGAAAAAAGGTTTTTTGTTTGCCGTGAGAGGGCGGGTCATAAGCGTGTGGTGCATGAAACGCAGTTTGACCCTTGGACATTAGTGCAATTGTAGTAATTTGTTTTTCTATATGTTTTGTCTTTCTATGTTGTAGTTTTGTGCTTTTCAATTTTGTTGTATTTTTATTATTTGGTTACGTATTCAGTTGCTGATATTTCCATGGAAAAGTTGCCTTTGAATGTCGTCAAAACATATGCGAGGGCTTAAACGAATATGTGCTTCCTAGTACATATGTACATATGTATGTAGGACTCGAGTACATTTGTTTGGATTGACCGATGTCATATGATGTTTAAAGGGTTTTACATTTGTTACACATTCTTGCAAACAGAGGCAATCACATTTAATATATTTTTAATGTATAATGTTTCTGTTCTATTAATTTACCTAAGCGGTTGAATTTATCAATTCACTCTCATCACTGTCACATTTATTTCGAATTTCAACAAAATTGAATATTTATTTTAAAACAAATGGTACTATGGGCATTTGTAACATGTATGATGTGTTGAAAACGCGTTTGAGATGAGTTTAATTTGTACTACCAGTACTATAGTTTGAATATGACATGTTAGAGAAATGTTTAAAAATATTTTCATATTATTTTTTTTTGTATTTATGAGCTGTTTAGGGTGAATAGGCACGTGCAGATTGTGTTATTCAAAAAAAATTTTGCAAATATTGTGAATAAAAATTTGGAGGCCCTTGAAGTTATGCTTAAAAAGTGAAAACAAAATTTTTTAAAAAAAAAAAAATGCAGGGAAATCTGAGAATTGCTAAAAATAGATGTTTTTAAAAATTTTTCTTGATTCCGACATTTCATAAGTGTCGACTAGGGATGCCAAACGAGAAATCCCAAATCCCGAAATCCTGGGATTTTTCGGGATTGATGAATCCCGAATACCGGGATTTTAATAAGTAAATCCCTGGATTTTTCGAGATTATTATTAATTTTGAAAAACAATACTAAAAACAATGACAAAAGTTCAGTGTGGTGTTATTTTTTGGCAGAGTCGAAAGGCGCACCTCAAGCAAAATGCAAATTGTGCCAAAGGGGTTCAAAAACCAATGGCGGCTCTACAAAAGGTTTAATAACACATCTTAACGTAAGTTAATTTTGGCATATGTATGTCTATTATACGGCTTATTTTCCAAAAATTACAAAAATCATTGCATCGGGTAGAACATGTTATTTTAAGCAAAGGAAGTAAAATAACAAAATCGGGGCAAATGCATAGTTTCGGAGTAATGGACCCTGACATTTTGGATACCAGTCATAACAAACTCAAAAAATAATTTAGCACTTTTCGATAAGTCGTTTAGTTATCGGATGTTTACTTTTCTCAAACAAAAATTTAAAAATTTATTTAAAATAATTTTTGGTTTGTTTGAATAAAAATATATTTCAAAAATCGCGCGATGTTTTTAAAATAATTTTTGTTTTTGTTTGAGAAAGTATAAAAAAATCGATAAATAAATATATAACTCGATAACTAAGCGAAGTGCTACATTATTTTATTGGTTTGTTTTGAATTGTTTTATTCAAAAAACTGATATCCATTGCTTTACACGGTACGTTTACGCCATAATCCTCTCACATATCCAAGATATCGGGGCCCATAACTCCGAAACTATGCATTTGCCCCGATTTTGTTATTTTATTTTTTTCTTAGAATAACGTATTATAGACCTGTTCCCAAAAAAATTTAAAAATAGAATTCGGGAAAATCCTGGGATCTTGAAATCCCGCGATTTTTTAAAATCAGTCCCGTTTAGCATCCCTAGTGTCGATCATCTCTGTAGACTTGCCCCTAACCGATACAATTTACTATATAGCTAGTTGTTACAAAAATGTCATGCAAAAAACAACAACTGTGTAATCATACCTCTGACAATTTATGAGTTATAATGATGATATTTGGTACACGCTGAAAGAAAAAACGACCCCTGTAACATTATTCAGTAACCATGTATATGTTTGAAACATTACTTACGTGCAAGCTTTGTTTTCATGAATTGAAGATCAACTGATTTTTTGTTTCTTTGTTGCCTGGCCCGTTTTTATTTTCAGCAGTTTTCAACAAACAAAACCAAATTTTGGTTAGAAAAACATATATTATAACATACTAATCATTGTGTCCCCAACATGTAATATTTAATAGCAAACACAATGTGTTTGGACACAAATATACTATATTTGCGACCAGCTACAACCACGTTATATTTACATCCAAACAAAAAAAAGGTAGACTTTTCAGCGTGCATTTAAAGCGTTATATAACGCTCTGTATCACCTAAAGTACTTGGCTGATCCGTTGAACGTATTTACTGTGTGTTACTACCTCTAAGGTAATGGTTTTTGACGGTACAAGAGCTTGATTGAGAGAATGAGAATGACACAGCATATATTTACCAAAGACACATACCAACATATGCCAGACACTTTTTAAATATGAAGATGAAACTAGTTATTTATTTTCTAACAATAAATAACTTTTTGATGTGTTAACATCTATAGGCACGTGGTAGGGCAATCTATCAAAGTGAACACATGCAAACAACACAAAGCGTTAGCATCACTTACGTGGTTGTTGTACAACAATAGTCTCTACCTGAAAATAAGTATGATGGTATTGATGTAGCGGCAGCGAATAAACAAGCAGGTTGTCGTCGCCAAAGAGTATTGAATAGTATAGAGAACTCATGAAACGAATTGTGTAAGTCAAAAGCACTGGCGATATCTGGCGAATGATTCGAAACGTATTACTCTCTTTAGGTCATAACTTGGTCCATTCATAATCTGATGTGAAACATAAAGGCTGTTTTTTAGTCCCTTAAGCTATCGCCACTTACGACATTCCAAATAAAACGATCTACAGCTAATACTACGAAATGTGGCAGCATTTGCTGTAATTGGTTGAAAAAGGGATACGGCAACACGTTTGTAGCCAGCATCAACAAATACATGGTAGCAGCAGATGTTGTTGTAATTGTAAGTCGCCACAACATACATTTAATTTTCGTTCATTCGTTTCAGTTGTCAAACTCTACGCAAAAATATATACCCACAATACAGGAACACAAAAAAGTATTAAAACAAAATACATATAATTTTGCCAAGTGAAACGAAAAATGACATGGGAAAAATGTCATCACCTGTTTCAAACATAATTCCGCCACGATCAATATTAATAACATTTACCGCGCGTTTTTGTGAACAACTTAGTTCCAATTTTCTTTTCAATCGGAAATAAAAATCTATCCTTCAAATTTAGATATATAAAAGTATATAAATAAAATAATTTTAATGAACTTAGAATATGTACGCCATTTTGTAAATTTCTGCTTTTGAGTCTCTCCTTGATAGCATTTTCATTCGCAAGAAATGATAATAAAATTTATCTAAAATAACTTTTTCTTGCCATTTCTTGAAATTGAATATGTGGCAACATTGTCATTGCTCAAGTCGGAATTTAAGTGGGAAATTGAAATGCCACTTAATATCGCTTAACGAGCGGTCTCGTACAAATTAAGCTATAATTATCTATATCAGGGTAAAAAAATACCCTTATAATAAAAATTCAAAGATTTTAAATAATTTTCAAAAGATTTGAAGTTTGAAAAATAATTATTATTTGAAATCATTAAATAACAAAGCAAATAAAATTAGAAATGTTTGGATATAAAATTACGCGCAGGTAACAAGAATTGTTCACAATCATCAGATTCTTCTACTTCAGTGCGTTCCTAGTGCATGGTTCTGCGACGATGAAAATTATTTGTTGTTGCTTCCAAAAGAATAGTATCCACGTCTTCTTCCCTCTAAATTAGTCTAGGCCTAGTAGATTCACTTTTTTAGCAAAGATTCTACCACCGTATATATAGATGGATAGGTATCCTACAGACTTCAACGATCTGGCATAGGTAAACAACTCCATAGATTCTTTGCTTAAGAAATCGTTAACATACACAGATTTAGTAACAGAGCTTTCTTTCAATTTAGGTTTAGCTGCCATTATTTTTTCTTTTGGGAACATTGTATTCAATTTAACGACAAGGCTTTGTTTTGAATTTGTTTGATTTCTTGTTTTAAAAAGTATGCTTCCTGAATATTTTCTTCGTTCATATCTACGCCAAGTTTATTTGAGATGTCCCTGACAACGTCAATGATACTTGATTCTTTATTACAGTCATTACCGCTTATAATAAAGGGTTATCCAGTTCGTGGTTTCAAAAGTATAGGGTTGGAATTCGACATCTGTCAAAGTATGTTGTAAAAACAATTTTTTTTCTTTTCAGTTGAAAGTCTGACATTGACGAAAATGGATCGGTTAACTATCACACAACGCATAAAAATTATTAAAACCTACTACAAAAATGGTGATTCTGGCACAGCCACATATCGAGCTTTAAGAGGAGATTATGGTTTACATAATCGTCCAACTACGCAAGCAATTGGCAAAATTGTGAAGAAATTTGACGAGACTGGAGCGGTTACAGATATTGTAAGGCCTGTGCATCATCGTTTCGCTCGTTCCGCTGAAAATATCGCTGCTGTAAGTGAAAGTGTTGCCGAAGACCCGAGTGTGTCGATTCCTCGTTGTTCTCAGGAATTAGGACTGTCTTACGTCACATTATGGCGTATTTTGCATTTGGATCTACACCTACATCCATACAAAGTCCAGCTCACACAACAACTGAAGCCAGCTGACCATTCACAACGTCGTAGATACGTGGAATGGGTGCTTGAACAACAGGCGGTGGACGTCGATTTTTTGAACAAACTTTTCTTCAGCGATGAAGCACATTTCTCAATCGGTGGGTATGTTAATAAACAAAATTGTCGTATTTGTGGTTCTGAGAATCCTCAAGTAATTGAAGACAGACCATAACATCCAGAAAAAGTCACTGTTTGGTGCGCTCTTTGGTCCGAAGGTGTGATTGGACCTTACTTCTTCGAAAACGACGATGGAACGACTGTCACAGTCAATTCGGAGCGTTATGGTCATATGATAACCGACTTTTTTTTGCCTGCTATTGAAGAATACGACTTGGAGAATATGTGGTTTCAACAAGACGGTGCCACATGCGACACAACTCGAGCGAATATAGCTTTATTGCAAGAGACATTTCCTGGCCGCGTAATTTCTCGTCGTGGCGAAACGTCGTGTGCGGCTACGCGAAAGACCGTGTTTATGCAGATAAACCTTTAACTCTTGAGCACTTAAGAACCAACATTCGTCAAGGTATGGCTGAGATACCGCCCAATATGTGTCAAAAAGTGGTCGAAAATTACCTCAAAAGAATCAATGATTGCAACACTTCGCGTAGTGGTCATTTAAATGATGTAGTGTTTCACACATAATGTCAACGTTCAAACTTTAAAATAAAACCGCAATATCATGAAAAAAAATATTTTATGTCTTTTATTTACGTTTCCTTTGGAAACCGCAAAATGGATAACCCTTTACAATCATTCTTTACTCGTTGATCGTTTAGCATTTTTACAGATTCTTATAATGTATTTATTTCACATTTTAAATGCCGATTTTCTTTTTCAATGCTATTTATTCTATTTTTATTTTCTGCTACTCCTTTTAAAATTTCGTCAAACTTTGTTGGCATAAAGTTTATGCTTTTTGTATTGTTTTATGTAATAATATTGTCGAAATGGTGCATTTATATTGAAGTCTTCTATAAAGAGAATAAGAGTCGTGTATGCTCTTTTACTCCGACTCTCTACATGAGAGCGGAAAAAGAGTGCAATAAGTTCTCTATACTATTCAATACTTTTTGTCGTCGCTCTGTTTATGACAAAACAAAAAAAATATTATTTCAGTGAGCTAAATATTGCTTTATTTATTTTAACGATATTACAGTTAATGTTAAAGCAGATGTAAGAAAAAAGGAAGTGCAACAGCAAAAGAGTTTCAGCACAAAAACTATTCGTTTTTTTCTTTTCCAATGTAACATTTACTAATGTGTTCATAGACAACGAACAGGTACCGTGTAACAAAAAGGTGATAACACATCGCCAGTGATTTCGAACAGTCATTGTGTTTTTTTAATTGGACCACTGGTAATGGGTATACTGCGCCGTTTTTCCCTCATTTAATTTCAATTAACTTATTTTGCATTTTAATAAAATTCTGATTGAAATTGCTTAAAAGTTAATATAATTACATTCCTAAAAAGTTTAAGCAAAAAATTCTAGCAATCGTTTCTTAATTTACAATTCTGTTTATTTTGAGCCCCAAATTAGATTTTTCTTTGGATCTACCTCCCCTCTCTGAAAACCCTAGCCTTAAAGTAAGTAAATGAACAGTACCAAGTACATAGGAAGAAGAAATGATTACAACTTCTTGCACCACTATAGTGACCTTTTGGAATGTGGTAACCACAAAACTAACACTTCCAAATCTGTTGCAAATATCCATAAATCCACTGATCACGATGGCCTTACAAGCAAACAGAAATTTTTATATGTTAAAAGGTATACGAATGCGAAAGCGCATCAAGAGATTTTCTTATACTCAAGTAGAGATTTAACGCTGTCAAATGTCACCTTGAGAGAATAATTTATATCACATGAATGAAGACAGCGCACACACACACGGGTACACACACACGAGGTACACACTCTTAGATCCCAGCGGCGGAAGTCATCACCTAGAAGGCCTGAAATCATGATCAAACAAGCCTTCAATAAAATAAGGAAAACCTTCCCTGCACATAACCTCCTCCTTTCTTTTTAACATTGCGTGAGATTGGGAGGCAAGGCCTTCCTTGCCCATTGCCTAAAGAAGGCCTTAAAATGCATGCAAATAGAAAGGCATTAGAAGGGATTAACTTTAATTTATTTTTGTTTTAAGAAAAATAAAATTAAAATAATTTATTTTATCACACAATCGTTATCCAATTCCACATATTTATTTAACGGGGTTTTCAATAAGAGCGCTACAAAAGTTTTTTTAAATAAAACAAAACCGGTTTTAGATACCAATGAAATTCTTTATTCCTGTGAAAGTACGTTCGATGCCATTATGTATGGAACTCGATTTCTTTTGCATGGCAACCACGGGCACGCTTGCAGAAATCCAGATGCTGAACCCAATTTTCGACGGTTTTCAAGCATAAATCGGACGATACTGCTGCAATTTCACGTTCGATATTCGTACGAAGTTCATCAATCGTCGCTGACTTGTTGGCATAGACCATAGACTTGACGTAGCCCCAGGCGAGGCGGCCAATCGACTGGGCCATTTCGTGAGATAACACGCTCACCAAACTTGGTTTCCAATAAATTGATTGTGGCATTCGCTGTGTGGCTTGTGGCGCCGTCCTGTTGGAACCACATGTCCTCCAAGTCTATTTGGGGCCAAAAATATTCGGTTATCATTGAACGGTAGCGATTCGCATTCACAGTAATGTGCCGGTATTGATCATCACGGAAAAAGTACGGCCCAATGACGCCGCCGGACCATAAACCGCAAATATTAGAGACACAGCTACAGAGAACTTAGTGAGAGATATCATTTATGAGTTCAATTCTACCACAGGTCCGAGTGATGATATTGTTATTACGTATGCTGAAATTGCTGGTATAATAAAAGGTCTCAGATCAAGAAAGTCACCTGGAGCGGATGGCATAAACAACAGTTGCTTAAAAGCTCTTCCGAGAAAGGGTATTACATTTTTAACAATTTTTGTGAACAGCTGTCTCAAGATAGGATATTTCCCCGATAAATTCAAGGAGGCTAAAGTAATTGCAATTAAAAAACCTAATAAGCCCTCTGACTCTCCTACTTCATACCGCCCAATAAGTTTATTGTCATCAATTAGTAAAGTACTTGAAAAGGTTATTAAGGGTAAACTTTTTAATTATTTAGAAGAAAATAATATTTTACCGCCCCAACAGTTTGGATTTCGTAGGGAACACAACACCATACATCCGTTAGTCCGCATTAGGAATATCGTAAAGTCTAACTTCAACCTGCAAAGGTCCACTGGAATGGTATTGCTTGACGTTAGAGCAGCTTTTGATACTGTATGGCATGACGGTTTAATCTATAAATTAATACATTTAAACTTTCCTTCGAATATAATAAGGATGATCCAAAGTTTTTTATCCTCTCGGTCGTTTAGGGTTCACATAGGTTCTAAATATTCCGACGTATTTCATATAAATGCTGGCTGCCCACAGGGCTCGTGCTTATCACCAATTCTTTATAATATATATACAGCCGATATTCCAATCATGGACCATTGTATTATGTCCATATTCGCAGACGACACCGCCATATTGTGTACGGGTAAACTATATACAGAAATATTGTCAGACCTACAACGGGCCCTTGATATATTATTGGAATATTTTAGAAAATGGAAAATATCAATTAACTGTGATAAAAGTCAAGCTATCTATTTCACTAGGAAAAGAAAACAATGTTATATTCCTCAGAACAGCATAAATGTTAACAATGCGGAAATCAAATGGGAAAATAATGTTAAATATTTAGGTGTAGTCCTAGATTCAAAACTAACATATAAGGATCATGTATCATACACTGTAGATAAATCTAATATTCTCATAAGAACATTATACCCTTTTATTTACAGAACATCGGCGTTAATTATTGACAATAAAATGATAATATTTAAATCCATATTTCATGCTGTAATTTTTTATGCAGCTCCTGTTTGGGCTAAAAGTGCCAAATGTCACGTGAAAAGACTCCAGATTATCCAAAATAAACTGTTGAAGTTAATTTACAATCAAGATAGACCGATTGTCTTCAATTTTTAATGCCAAATGCTCTTATTCAGAATACACTCACATATCTGAGCTGGCCTCAACCTGAACATTTTGTATTAGATTTAAGTAGGTAATAAGTTTTTGTCATATACCCTAAGTTCATAAAGGTTTTTTGCAAGTTTTCACCTCCATTCAATAAATTAAACCACAAATAATATTTTAGGAAACCACATGATATATTTAAGCAGAAAAAGGTAATCTCCTTAAACTCTTTATATATACATAGTAAATTATAAAAATTCTGTAAACGCTATGAAGACAATAAAAATTGAATTGAATTGAATTGAATCATTGAACGGTAGCGATTCGCATTCACAGTAATGTGCCGGTCTTGATCATCACGGAAGAAGTACGGCCCAATGACGCCGCCGGCCCATAAACCGCACCAAACCGTTATTTTTTCGGGATGCAATGATGACTCATGGATTACGTGTGGATTGACGAAGCCATTCAGCCAGAAATGAAATTCAGAATTCAGAAATTGGACGTAGCGCTCTTAAAGTTGAGGCCACTGACTCCAAATTTCGGTAGTAAATTTTAATAATTTCGACTCTTTGTTGGCAAACCTTACTGAAGAGAAATGTCAAAAGAGCGGGAAAAAATATGGCGTCGCCTGCTGTCCCTAACGATTTACTTTTGTAGCGTCTTTGTTGAAAAACCCTTTATAAGTATGTATGTATCTATCTTGGAAAGTTCAACTTCAACTTCAAGTTAATAAAAAATATAATTTTAAAATTTGTATGAAATGTTATAAGTAAATTACGGTTAAAAAGAAGCGGAAAAAAATTTCTCTAAATTGCAAAATTCTTCTTCTTGGTTATATCATTAGGCATTACAAAAAAGAACCATTCCGCATGCCTTATTTGTGGAAGGCCTTGCGACTTCCGTCGCTGGGATGCTACCTTATACGAATAGACGGAATTAGCTGTAAACTCACATTTCAAAGTGAGAGAGCGCATTTAAGGATAATACGCGTAAACTTTAACACTAACAAAGTCATATAACATACTGGCATATGTATGTCGCGAACTCTGGCATACCCGCACACACATAGACCCACTTTGGATTGGTATAACCCAGTTGAAGTGAACAAATGTCGCCAAGCATTAAGCCTTGAACATTCATCTGTATACCTTTTGCTCGTTGAATGCTACGAATGGATAGAACAAATAAGAAAAGCGAAAATGGCGAAGAACTCCGGATGTCTAAGTAACGTTTGTCATTTGGAACAGCGACTTTTGTTTGCTAGTCTGAAACCTCCTTTGGTGCACCTCTTGTTTATCCTCCCAAGGGTTATTGTGTCTTGTACGAGTCACACCCCTTAACGACCTTTTTGTATGCGGAGCTTTGAAAATTAGCTCCAGCTACAAACATAGATGCGTTTATACTCAAAGACTGTCTCTAGTGAGTTTGTGTCGGGGTTTTTTTTTTGCTTTTCCATACACAAATACTTTTCATTTAATACTTTGAATTCCATAAAATCTGGCGTAGCCGCTAAGAAGGAGCACGAGCATAGTCAGCTGTGGTGGAACAGCAGTGACTACACCGTAACAGCTCCAGTCACAGTCTCAGTCACATTCACAGTCACAGTCAAATTATTAGCCAAAGTCTATTTATACAATAAAGTTTCATACTGTCAAGATGCACACTTGACGCTGTATTAAATGCCTGTGTGCTCACATGTGTGTGTGTGTGTGGGAGTGTGTTCTAACCCATCCGCGTATGTGTGAGTAAAATTGAACATATGTTTTCGTTTACTTGTGTGCAACAACTAGAGTGTCGAAAAACAGGCATTATTTAAAAACCGGTTTTTGATATGTTTGAATCAGGTGGTTTCGATGACGCAGCTGGTCGACCTCCTAGCTGCAAATTTGGTACAGGATAGCATTTGACAGAGAATGAGCGATAGGCGAATTGAAGAAATTGACTTTAGTTTTGTTTTTATTGGCACTTATAACACGCCTAATTGGGAAGCTTCTGGTGGATAGATCCGTCCGTGGTGTTACAATTGCTAGGAACGTTAACAGTTAACAGGGTCTCCACCATTATGGTTAACTTCTGTCAATGAACCGCTTCTTGAACTGGAAAGACCCGAATGCCAGGGTTTTGCCTATGCCGATGATATTGCTGTCATCTGTACGGGTAGAAACCTCAATTTACTTAGCATTCGTACAACCAGCCTATTTAGTCTGATTTCTTACTGGACCGCAAACATCGGACTATCACTTAACCCACTTAAAACTGAGCTTATCTTGTTTTCTGGGAAATATAAAATACCCGCATTGGAACTGCCGTCAGTTAATGGGGTGCAATTACAGTTGACGGAAAAGGTAAAGTATCTGGGAATAATTCTCGACAGAAAACAGTCTTGGAAACCGAATGTGGAGGAGAGGGTGAAAAAAGCGTCTGTTGCTCTTTACTGCTGAAAAAGGGGCGATAGGAAAGCGCTGGGGACTGTCTCCTACGATCACCATGTGGATTTATACGGCAATAGTCAGCCCAGTACTTCTGTATGGCACCGTAGTTTGATGGAGGTCCCTCCAAAAGAAATATATTCTGAATTTCTTGATGAAAATTCAAAGATCAGCACTGATTAGCGTTAGTGGGGCAATGGGCACGACGTCAGGCACTGCACTTAGTGCTATCCTGAACATCACACTGAATTACTACACCGGATCAACTCTATTTCCGTAAAAACGGACTACTGTATCCCCTACCTTCTACCAGCGACAAATCTAAGGACTTCTATTCCGAACAGGAATGCCTGGGAAAAGTCACTGGAAGGGGTCACCAGTAGTATCAGATTTTTCATGGATGGATCAAAGCTGGACGAGCAAGTAGGCTATGAGGTACATTGTAAATATCTCCTCCAGACCTAAATGTAAATATCTCCTCCAAGCTGCCTGATTACTGTAGTGTATTTCAGACGGAAATTATCACCATACTGGAGGTTGCTGAACCACTGAAAAGTACTGTCACAACCCTCCGGAGAATATGTATCTACACAGACAGCCAGGCTGTCATAAAATCCCTGGATGCCATGTTTGCTACGTTCCTGACGGTGAAAGAATGCCACTCATCACTTAGGGTGACGGCAGAGTATTTTGACATCAGGCTCATCTGGGTACCGCGATACAGCGACATTCCAGGCCATTGCGTAGCGGATGCGTTAGCTAGACAGGGTACTACGGCATAGGTTCTTCCGGCAAAAGAAGGTGTTAGTATGCCAATCTCTACCTGACGTTTGCAGATCAGGCAGTGTGCAGATAATATGTTCAAGGACAAGTGGAGACTTACTTCAACTTGCAAACAAGCAAGGGTCCTCTGGCCACATATGGACAGGAAGAGGACTAGGCAACTTCTTAACTTGCCGAGAGGCAGGTTATCCACAATGATAGGAACACCTATCGGACATTGTCTTGTAGGAAAACACGCCCTAAGATTGGGACATAGAAACTCCACTCTCTGTAGATGCTGCATGGAAGAGGACGAGGAAACTACGAAACACCTTGTCGTGGATTGCCCTGCTCTGGCACGACTGAGAAGTAGGATATTCGGAACACATCTAGTTAGCCCCGTAGCCCTACAGGATATTCCTGTAGGTCTTATGGATAAATTCATTGCAAGGGCAAATTGGCTGGACGACTAGTCAATAGTTGCTATAGAGGAAACTACAGGTATCACAATGGGCTTCTTTGTCCTAACCAACCAACTTTTAAGATATTATCATATGCAATAAATGAGTTTTGATTTGAACAAACACAACAATTTTCTTTAATTTTTTTTTGTATTACGCCAAAATTCTTTGCCTAAAAAGACGTATCAAAACTGTCATTAATCCAGTTACAGTCGACGAGAACTGCCACACACATGCACATTCATTATATCTTTTTCTGTGGTTCGAATAATCAATTATTTTAGAAACCGGTTTTCGGTTGTTTACAAAAATCAGTTTTACAAGAAAACTGGTTTCGGTTTAAAATCTCGGCAAACACCGGTGGGTCCAGGTTTTTCAAGCTTTTCGTTTTAAATTTTTTTTTCTTACAATACAGTTGTTTACCGACATATTCGTGTGTAAAACTCAACATTTTATAACTCAATTTAAATATGACAATTACGTTATAATTTTTAATTAATATGATTTATTACAATAATTTAAATGTTTGATTCAAATTCACATTGAACTGATTTCAGTTCGAAAATCATACTCAAATTTGAAAGAGATTTTCATGTATGAAAATCTTATGACATACATATCGTCGGCTAAAGTCGCAAACGTGACAAGTCCACTTTTTTCGAAAAATGAGATTTTAATGCAGTTGAATAGTTTTTTGAAAAATACACAATTTCAATTTTTTTTGGTAATTAAAAATCTCGTTTTTATTCATGTTTGGCAATGATATGCAATAGGGTCAAGTCCCATTTGTCAAAAAGCGCGCGCTAAGTCCACTGAACGTACATATTGCATCAGCTGTTATATTTCGTTTTGGCGCAAAATTAGTTGGTTGCAGGCTTAGTTTCATTTTAATGGTAAAATTATTTATTTAATTGTAAATATTAAGTATATATTCAGAGTTTTATTATTGTTTTAGCGTTAGGAAAACATAATATCTGCTTTTTAGTAAAAAATTAACAATATGGATTATGGCGATGAAGCACACGATGGTTTTGTTGAATATGCAAATGAAGAAGACGATGGAGTTGTTGGTCTAGTTCCGTATGGATTCCACAGCAGTACGGATGATTCAATAGAACTTCCAATTAAGAACAAAAAGCGAAAACGGCGAGTGCAACTAAAAAACGATGCGTGGTATACAATGAAAAATAAAAGTCTGCGCCAACATGGAAAAAAATACTATGGCAAAACGAAAGAAGGTGGGCATTGGCAATATAATAAAGTTAAAAGTGCAAGATCTATGAAAAAAAGGTGCAACTGTATTGATAAAGGTAAAGCTGCAATCATGAAATGTGGAAAAATAACAGAACCTCAAAGGGAAGAAATTTTCAATGAATTTTGGAGAATGAGTTGGCAGCAAAAGAAGGTATATGTGAGGACATTAATTCAATGTATTAAACCTAAAAGGCCACGAAATCGCGCAATAGAGAACGTCACTAAAAGAAAGAAAACATTGTGGTACCACCTTAGAGTTAACAATATTGTATTGCGTGTGTGCCGCACTCTATTCCTAAACACGTTAAGCATTGGTAGGCATAATTGTTTAAATTGGTTAGATACTCCTTTGGATCACCACATTTTTCAAGAAAAACAACAACCGCATACGGTGCTTGTTCAAGATCTGCATTCATTTTTCGATTCGATTCCATCAACAGATTCCCATTACTGTCGATCTTCCACCACCAAAAAATATCTGTTGCCAGAATGGCGGTCCAAGAGAAGTCTTTATGACTTTTATAAAGAACAATGGTGTCACGAACGAGAAACTGATCCGATGTCAATAACAACTTTCAATTCCGTTTTCAAATTAAAAAATCTAAGCTTATTTTTACCAAAAAAAGACTTATGTGAAATTTGCTCTCGTCACAATGTGCAAAATTATTCAAATGAGGAATTCTTGATACATCAAGAAAAAAAAATGAAGCCAGAGAACAAAAAGCAAAAGATAAAGATGAAGAGTGCTATGTTTTTACTGTTGATTTGCAATCCGTTCTGATGGCACCAAAATCAAATGTTAGTTCATTTTACTACCGAACTAAATTACAGGTGCATAATTTAGTTTTTTATGATTTGAAAACCAAAGACGCCTATTGTTTTTTGTGGAACGAAGTTGATGGTGGACTAACATCAGAAGAATTTGCCAGTGTTTGGGTTATGTTCATAGAAACAATTTTTTTACCTAATTTACAAGAAAGCAACGATCCTGTCAAGATAATTTTTTACAGTGATGGCTGTACCTACCAAAATCGTAATTCAACAATGGCAAACGCTTTACTAAATGCAGCAATCAGCAACAATATAACTATTGAGCAGAAAATATTAGAGCTTGGACACACGCAAATGGAAGCCGATAGTGTCCACTCGGTGATTGAACGCGCTTTAAAAAATATAAATATAAATGTACCTGCAGACTATGTAAGTTTATGTAAAGGTGCGCGAAAAAAACCAAAGCCCTATTATGTAACTTATTTAGATTACACATGTTTTAAGTCTTTTAAAAATATAACATTCTTAAAAACTATTCGTCCTGGTCGTGTAATTGGAGATCCAAAAGTCACGGACATACGAGCACTTAAGTATACACCTAATGGTGATATTTTTTACAAGTTAAGGTTTTCTAACGCGTGGAGCAGTCTGCCCCAACGTCTAGATAAAAAAGTTGCCATACTGAAGTGGTGTAATTTAGCACAACTTTATAATGAAAAACGACAAATATCTAAAAGAAAGTATGATGATTTACAAATTTTGAAAGAGACATTAGCAAAAGACTATCATAGTTTCTATGAAACCTTGCCACATGAATGATAAAGATGAGTGATATATCATGTTCCTTAATAATTATTATTATTTTTTTTTCATTTTTACATTCAAATGTTATCGTTTTTAGTTTTTTTTACGTTGAAATGTTAACGTTTTTAGTTTTTTTTTACATTGAAATGTTATCGTTTTTAGTTTTTTTTACATTGAAATGTTATCGTTTTTAGTTTTTTTTCCATTGAAATAATATAAAAACAAAGAAGAAATTTTTAATTTAAGTGTAATATACTTATATGTACATAATGTATTAACAAATTGAAGTTTAAAATATTAAAATCACAACCAAGTTGTGAAGACGCTTCAAAAATAAAAGGCGTCAAGTCCAATAAAAAAAAAGTTTACTTGCAGAAAATAAGACAAGTCCAAAAACAGCAAAAAACAAGTGTTTAAAGATTTTTTTAGATTTAAAAAGTTTATTTATTCAAACAATGGGCGAAATAACAATGTATTGCATATACAGTTTCCACAAATATTGGAAAATATATTATTTAAACGGTTTTTCCTCTCTCCTGAACAATTTGAAAAAGTGGACTTGTCACGTTTGCGACTTTAGCCGACGATATGTTTAAATCATTTATTTATAAAAAAATTTTAGTTTTGAAATTTGAAAAAAAAATATTTGAAAACCTTAACTAATTCTGAATTAGTTTTTAGTTAACTCGTATTCAAGCCACAACATCATTTTTAAATTTTAATAAAAAAAATTGTTTGAAAATGTCATTTAGAACTTATTGAAGCATAAAGGCATATTTGAAAATATAAATCATGTTCCTTAATTCCAAAGTGTGATTAAACTGCGAAAATCACATCATTACTTACACTGTGCAACAAGCGGTAGCGGTCAGTGATCGCCGGGGGTTCTGATATATAAGGAAATTTGTTACTTTTGGGGCACATTTGTTTGACATAACTCGGAAATGACTAGTCCGATTGTGCTGCAATAAACTTATAAAAATTAAGAATTACAATTCCTTTAATTTATTGGTATTCTGTTTCTCTACATAATCAACAGATTTGCAATTACAAGTATAAATATATTTATGAAGAAAAACATAATTTTTGCCTAAGAAATTAAAATTCTATATTTTTAAATCATGAATCATGAATTACAATGGAGAAATGATACACCTGAGTAAATGATCCATTGGTGCCAATGGAGAACGTCCTCAAGACCCCTGTCCATATCAAACTGGGAATTGTAAAAAATTGCATGCATGCCATTGTGAATCAAACAAATATCTCGATTGTTTGAAACATATTTTCCCACGAATCAGCAACGCAAAATTGAAGGAAGCTTTTCTGAATGGGCCCGATATACGGAAGCTCATGAAATCAAAAGTATTTAAAAATGTTTTAGTTGGTAATTACACTGTGTATAATTTTTTAAGTCATGGAAATATAACCCAATACGGACACACCACTAAGATCTTGCAAACCGTTCGGAATTTTGATTTACTCTCTGAGGGAAAGTTGTAGCTATTGTCATAAGGAACAACACATAAAATCAAACAAAACTTCATTTTCAAGGTAAAAATCGCAAAAAACTTTCGATTTCGATTTTCCCCCTGATCAGGTCCATAGGCAGCAAACCATTCAAAATTCAAGGAAACAATCAACGTTCAAAATTCACGGAAACAAAGAACATATGAAATTCCTAGTATGTTCACAATCCTCATATGTTCACAATTTGTGTTCTTTATGACAAGAGCTACATCTTTCCCTCAGGGTGTAAATCAAAATTCTTAACGGTTTGCAAGATATGACACCGAGGCCGTATATGGTATATGGTGTGCGTATATGGTTATATTTTTTCCATATTTTGTTATTTTTATGATATTTTTTGGGAAGTAAGCGAGCACGCAATTACCCCGCTTTTGTCACCAAGGTGTTGCAGTACTTCCAGAAAACTGGAGTGAACAAGTGTTTCAAAATTCACTTCTTGCTTAACCAGCAGCTAGCGTCAGTGTCGGATGAACATGGTGAGCGCTTCCATCAAGTGACCATGTCCATGGAAACACGAGATAAAGGCAAAAGGCTGGACTCGCTAGAAGATGAAGAAGAAGAATATACAATGGGAATTAGCTCCTAGTGTAGATCACAAAAATTGAAGTTAACTGACTGTTTAAAAACTATTGAGTTTTTCCTAGATGAAGACAGATCCTCATACGATACATACTCCGAACAAGAAGGCGAGCCACCATTTATGCGTTCATCGATTTTTTATGTGTCTTTACTTGAAAGTGATAAGACTTGACACTTTTTTCAGCTTTGAATTTTTCATGATTTTTAAAAATAAAAAAGTTTAATTTTTTAGGAAAAAAATTTTTTTTTCTTCATAAATTTATTTATAAATGCAAAACTGTTGATTATGTGGAGAAACAGTATATCAACAGATTAAAGAAATTGTAATTCTTAATTTTTCTGAGTTGGATGAAGCAAAATCGGACTAGTCGTTTTCGAGTTATGTCAAACAAATGACCTCCAAACGTAACAAATTCCCAAATATTCCTCTATATGATACTTACTAACTTCAAATAGATAGATCTCGATTCCTAGACATCACCAAGCGAAACGCCGGGACACGCGTAACTTTTTTTTTAACGATATACATTTTCCCGGTAGTCAGAAACCCCGCCGATTTTGCCTGTCGCACAGTGTTATTAATTCTTTTAGCCGGTTAACCAACGTCAAATAATTGTTCCGATTGTTCGAAAATTAGGTTTAAATAGTAATAAAAACGGGTAACCAGTTTCTCCGGGTTTTTGATTCCGGGTTTGGACACTCTAGCAACAACACATCTGTATTCTACTTTGACACACATACATGCACATGTTGCTATGTAGAGTGTATTCGCTATTCAAAAGGATATTAGTCTAAGAAATCCCACATAATTACATACGAACATCATCACATTGCAACAGTGGTTTCAATTTGTATTTTAAATGCAAAATCATAAAATCAAGGAAGTCATAAATATTTTATACGCTAAGCATTGGAAATCGAGTGTGGTTAGAAGCCGCACATTTGATAAATTTTCTGCGACCGATTGTACTGGAAAGAGGGGTTTGTGCGTTCGTACCACTTTTCTGCAACACTTGGCCATCGATGGTGCAATGGTAGCGTGCGCGGGTCTTTTGTATGAGAATGTGGGTTCGACCCCTGCTCTGACCACCTAAATTTTTTTCGACGAAGGTCAACTTGCTTAGTGGCGGCGACACTATCAAGTATTTACCCATGGAAAAGCATCTCAAGATACCGTTCGGAACCGGTGTAAAACTGTAGGTCCCAATCAATGAGGGAAAATCTTGAACGCGCTCAGCTCACTGGTTGTGAGAGGCTCGTATTTCGGGGGTAACACAATATTACTGCCGTGGGGAATGGGTAGCGATCTTTTACCCAATACCAACAGGGTATGGGGAAAATAATGTGTAGCTACCCATGACAATGGGGAATTACCCAACGCGATTACACATTAGCCTCAGGGTAATGGGGAAAATAATCGGTACTTACCCACGGCGAAGGGTAATGGGTTACCCAGTATATCCCATTCCAATTTTTGATTGAAAATATGAAAAAATTATAAAAAATTTGTATATCTCGGAATCGGAGCGTCCAACCGAAAAAATAACCAATTTTTGACAGTTTCTAAGGGTTTTCGTAAAGTGGTTCAATTCGTATGGAAGAATTTTTTTTTTTCAAATATAGTCAAAATAAGAAAATCGCTAAAATAAAAAGGTTGCTATATCTCAGAAACGGTGCGTCCAATAGAAAAAATAATAAATCTTCAATATAATCCAATTCGTATGAAAGAATTTTTTTTAAAAAACCGCCCGAATAAGAAAATCGCTAAAATAAAAAAATTGTTCCATTTTCGATTTTAGCCATTTTTTATTCGAAAATTTTTAGTTTTCGCGATTTTTTTTAAAAAAAAGTGATGCCATATTGAAGGCATCCATTGGTTAAAGCCTCGTATGGAGGTAAAATTTGTATTTGTATGAATGTCGGCAAAAGTATTGTGAGTTGCATAGACTCAGTAATGCGGATCAGACAGTTATGCGCTCAGTGGGGTGAGGTATCGGCCACTAGGTCAGTGTTTAGGGCTACCCGCAGGATGGGGTGATATCACTACAACTGTAGTTAGTGGTTATTAACACTCTATTGCTGGACTTAGATAACAGAGGGGTAAGGGTAATCGCATATGCGGATGATGTCGTGGTGAACAGATAAAGCAGGTACAGATGGAGCAGAAACAGATGTAGAAAAACTGAGGAAGCACGAACTGATATGAAGCAGGAACAGATGAAGCAAGAACAGATGACACGGAAACAGATGAAGAAGGACCTGATGAAGCGGGAACAGATGAAGGAGGTAGAGATAAAATAGGAACAAATGAAGCAGGAGCTGTTGAAATAGGTGAAGCAGGAACAGAGAAATCAAGAACAGGTATCACAGGAACAGATGGAGCAGGTACAGATGCAGCAGGAAGAGAATAAAGCAAGAGCAGATGAAGCAGGACATATGAAGCAGGAACTGATGAAGTAGGTGGAGCAGGAACAGATGAAGCAACTACAGATGATACAGAAACAGACAAAGCAGGAACTGATGAAGCAGGAACAGATGAAGAGAGAACATATGTCACAGAAACAGTTTAAGCAAGAATAGATGAATAAGGACAGATGAAGCAATAACTGATGAAGCAAGATCTGTTGAAACAGGTGAAGCAGGAATATATAAAGCAAAAACAGGTGTCACAGGAACAAATGAAGCAGGAACAGATACAGCAGGATGAGAAAGAAACAGGAACAGATGAAGCAGGACATATGAAACAGGAAATTTAGTTCAGCAAAATTTAACCAAAATTCGTTCACATGATTTCTCGATTGAAATCTTAAATATGGCAATTCTAAGCATTATCAGTCATTTAAAAAAATAATCGCTCGTTTAATTCCTTCAATGGAATCGAATCTAATAGACGGTGGAACTCATTAAAAGTATTGCTAAGTGTATAAACTGGATTAAAAGATTCGTAGATATGTTTGAACGCGGCTAGAAAAGTTTCGGATAAAATTGATCTGCTCCCATTCACATGTAGACGAACTATTCCATAATATCGACTACCATTACTGAATTGTATACAATTACAGCTGTACGATAGGGCGACGTATTTGGCTGTAATTCTGGACCCGAAACACAACTGGAAACTGAATACTGAACACAGAGTCAAAAATGCACAAAGTTCCTTCTACGCCTGCAAATACGAATTTGGGAGAATATGGAGCCTAAACCCGAAGACGGTACTATGCTTGTACACGGCTGTGGTTAGGCCGGTTGAGACCTATGGAGTATCGGTATAGTGGCCGGCCCTATAGAAACATAGAAAACTGTCAACAGTGCAGCGAATAGCAAGCGTTGGTGTAACTTGGGCATTACGAATGTGCCACTCTGCTGCTCTCAATACGATGATTCATGAACAGTCTACTAAGAGTGTAGCGGAAAAGAGTGCGTTGCAGCTTAGAAAATTGAAATGTTGGACCCAACGAAGCTATGGGCATAGTAGGAGTGTGTAAAATTTGCCTAGTGGGGTCATACCTAGAAGTACGGACTATGCTAGTCCACAGTTAAGCTTCCGGAATAACTTCAGAACAATCATACTGTCTAGAGAAGAGTGAAAGAACCACTCACCATTGCAGGATGTTGCCATAGACATTTTTACGGATATATCTGAGACGAGTAGTAGAGTGGGAGATGGGGTTTAGTCAACGTCGCTGGGTAGAAAACTATCAATAGGTCTCCCTTTTTTGAGCAGTGGTTTCCAAGAGGAAGTAGTGACGTAGCGTCGTCGGTTGTGAAATCGCTTTATTGTAGGGAAGAGTGTAAAAATCATCTCGGACGGCCCTGCGACGATAATGGATATATTATTTATCATGTGAATATAGCCGGAAACGAAGCCGCTGATGAACTAACCATGAAAGGTTCAAGCGGCAATGTGGATGAATTAAGCATGATTGAAAACAATCTAAGAGTGGTGACATACTGCCCATTGAGAGTACTGTTGAAGTCTTAGTGGCCAAACATACAAGTGTGAAAAGTATACGACCAACCAGACACCATAACAAACCAAAACAAGGATTCACATTACATCCCATGAAGGCATTGGGGAGAGCTTCTCACAACCAGTGAGCTGTGTGCTTTCTAATTTTTTATTCACTGATTGGGACCTACAGTTTTACACCAGTTCCGAACGGTATTTTGAGAAGCTTTTTCATGGCTAAGTACTCGATAGTGTCGCCATCACTAAGCTAGGTGGCCGAAGTCGAAAGAAATTTTAAGGTAGTCAGAGCAGGGATCGAGCCCACGTTATCATGCACAATAACCGCGCACACTAGCCATTGCACTATGTGTGCGCAATGTATTCGTATCAACTACAACTTGAGTAACTACAAATGAATGCCATCGATGTGCAGTATCCGCACATACTCGTGCATGCACAACTACAATTGGTCACGAGTGTCAGTTGTTTTGGATGCTAGTTATACTTATCGAACTTCTATTTGATGCCGTTTACTTTTTAGGTTTACTTGAAAGTAAGCCCAGGCACTCTAAAGTGTGTCGGGGTGCACATAGAAATAATGTATTGGTGATTTTAAATTACTGTACGATTTTTCCAACATTTCATAAACAAAACTTTGTTGAAAGCTATCAGGGGATTTCTATGGCACTGCGAAAAGGTACTACGGAAATGATGTAGAATGAGAGACCAAAGAAGACATTGACATGAGATTAAATAGTGTTTGATTGATACTACTGACAGCTAAGTTATATTTCATACTGTTTGCAAGGAACGAAAACACGCATTCCCTTTGATTTCAGTCGGTCACCAAGAGATCAAGAAGAGAGGAATAGCGGCTCTTTTCTGCTTCTCTATGATACTACTGAAAGAAGATTCTCTATTTGTTATGCTTGTGTTGCCATTCGTATGGTGTACGTGTGAAAAGCCGAATATGACCCAGTAGGAAAAATCGTCTCACATGATTTGATCGTCAACGATGTCTTTAAGACATCTGGAATGATTCAATACAAGAATTTGCCTTCGAAGAATCAATTCAGAGACAAATTACTTAACCGATGATTACTAAATGCCTATCGACGACAGTCTGAGCGACAGAAATCGTGTTCATTCGTTATAACACTTCGCTGAGTACCAGCTGAGCGACCAAACATTAACGTAGTCTTTGACCGAGCACATCTAACAACAAGATCTAAGAAATAACATTATTTATGGTAAACGTCTTCAAAACAAATAAACAAAAAAAAAACGTAGCAATGGGGCAACACTGATAAAAATGGAAAAACGTTAGAAAAAGTTTGTCAGTTTCAGTTTGTTTATAAAGCCAGTGCTGGAAGGTCCTGTTGGCGGTGAAAGTAATTTTTAAAGTGTGAAGTTATTTTTGATTTGATTGGTGAGTATAAATAATTATTTTGAATATATAATATAAATAATAACGGGTTTTTCAATAAGAGCGCTACAAAAGTTTTTTTAAATAAAACAAAACCGCTTTTAGATACCAATGAAATTCTTTATTCCTGTGAAAGTACGTTCGATGCGATTATGTATGGAACTCGATTTCTTTTGCATGGCCACCACGGTCACGCTTGCAGAAGTCCAGACGCTGAACCCAACTTTCGACGGTTTTCAAGCATAAATCGGCCGATACTGCTGCAATTTCACGTTCGATATTCGTACGAAGTTCATCAATCGTCGCTGGCATAGCCCCACAGGATAAAATCTAACGGCGCGAAATCGCATGACGGAGGAGGCCAGTCGACTGGGCCATTTCGTGAGATAACACGTTCACCAAACTCGGTTTCCAATAAATTGATTGGGGCATTCGCTGTGTGGCTAGCAGCGCCGTCCTGTTGGAACCACATGTCCTCCAAGTCCATATTATCCAATTGGGGCCAAAAATATTCGGTTGTCATTGAACGGTAGCGATTCGCATTCACAGTAATGTGCTGGTCTTGATCATCACGGAAGAAGTACGGCAAAATGACGCCACCGGCACATAAACCGCACAAAACCGTAATTTTTGCGGATGCAATGGTGACTCATTACGTGTGGATTGCTGTCTGACCAATAACGCATATTTTGCTTATTGACGAAGCCATTCAGCCATGAATGATCCTCATCGCTGAAGATGATTTTTCGATGAAAATCCGAATCATTTTCAAGTTGTTGCTCAGCCCAATTCACGAATATACGACGCTTATGGTGGTCAAGCGGCTTCAGTTCTTGCGTGAATTTGATCTTGTAAGGATGTAGGCCAAGATCTTTTCGCAAAATTCGCCACAACGACGTCACAGAGATGCCCAACGCTTGAGAACGACGTATGATAGACACATTTGGGCTTTCTTGAACTGAAGGCTCAGCGGCAGAAATATTCTCGACACTACGGGCACTTCTTTGTCTCACTGGCACGGGAACATTTTGTACTGTGCCTGTGGATTCAAATTTTTCCACTAAACGCTTAATTGTTGATCTGGTACGATGATTATGACGACCATAAATTGGACGTAGCGCTCTTAAAGTTGAGGTTTCTGACTCCAAATTTCGGTAGTAAATTTTAATAATTTCAACTGGTTGTTGGCACGTATATCTTTCCATGATAAATTGGCAAACCTTGCTGAAGAGAAATGTCAAAAGAGCGGGAAAAAATATGGCGTCGTTTGCTGTCCCTATCGATTTACTTTTGTAGCGTCTCTGTTGGAAAACCCTTTATTTGAATAATATCATACATGGGTTTTTTTAATTTGCATTGGATTTTAATTTGCATTACTTTATTTAATGCAAATAAATGAAAGGAAATGCATTTGCTCAGGCAATGCAAATGTAGGTTGTGGAATCGGATGGCAATTGTAATGCAGTATGGGAGTGCTTCTAATTGTTTTGAATTTCTTTGACTGCTGGCAATTCTGCTTTTAAAATATTTTCTGTGTAGAGGTTTGTGGCTATGATAGGCATTGTCTCATAGTAATTTCAAATTCATAAACCTGTACTGTTTAAAATATTTGAAAACCAAACCTGCCAGATATGAAAGAAATGCTTTGAAAATGAGAACAATTGCCAATGGTTTTGAAAATTTTTTGAATTTGCAGTTCGAAGGGTAATAATATAAATCATTATTACTGTGGCCGTCGGTGGTGCAATGGTTAGTGTGCGCGGCTCTTGTGCATGAGACCGTGGGTTCGATCCCTGCTCAAACCACCTTACCTTTGTTTCGACGGCGGTCACGTCGCTTAGTGATGGCGACACTATCGAGTACTTAGCCATGAAAATGCTTCTCAAAATACCGTTCGGAACCGGTGTAGGTCCCAATCAGTGAGTGTAAAATTAGAAGGCGCACATCTCACTGATTGTGAGAAGCTCTCCCCAATCCCTTCATGGGATGTTAAGGGATACCATTTTATTTCATTATTGTATTATGTAATCAAATCTAATTACTTTTCTTTAATTTTACAGAAGCTTTTACAGAAACGGAGGGGAAATCGTATGAAGATTTTGCGAAGGAGCTCCGATCAATATATCGTCGGATAAAAAATGCAACAGGTAAGGAGAATGCCCGCCTAGGCAACAACAACTAATTTGCCATCCTTTTTTAAATCATTTCTTTAAATTTTTTTGTTTTTGTTCTGTTTGAAAAATGAATTAAAAAATAAATATATGTATGTGCAACAGCAACTTAATATACAATGTGTCACTGTGGGATATGAGTAAGTACAATGTCGTTGAAACAATAGTCAATGAATTCTATAGAGAACTGTCAATAATTTGGTCGTCGTCGATCATATATCGGCGACAATGTAAACGACAATTTCATGTATGAAGTGGTCAACGATGATCTGAGCGACTGTGTCGCTCATCAGGACTTGGTGGACACTTGTATGAAAATTTCGTCGATGATTTGAATGAACGGTCCCCTACGTGCCTTCAACGAATTACTATGGTCTAACATCTATCCTTGAGAATGTCTTGAAGATGTGGCCAACTGGGGATCGGCCACTGGTGGCTATGATAGCCGACCGCTGGTGTAGAGGAGCAACGCAGAATTCAGCGAGTGTTACAACATTCGTACTTGTATGAAAGAAAATAAGTTGGATATGTATCAATAATGCCGGTTATAATAATGGAGTGCACATGTACATACTTGTTACAACACAAGTACAAGTGTTGGAGCTATTCGTTGTGTTACAAGTACAAGTGAACGCAAGTATGAAAATTATAAATATGTACTTGGGTATACCGAATACTCGAAGTTATTCTCTGGTGGGTACCGTGACCGATCGCAACTTCCACATGGATGCAGACAGAAACTGGAGAGAACTCACTACTTGTCTCATATCACGGGGCATACAGCCTAGATATGACGGTGAGAGAACCCAAGTCCTGATGACTCTGAACAGGAATACAACAGCCAGAATGACAGCTGTCATAACTTGTCTCTGGACGATTAGTACACATGCTGCTAACATTGGAAAACAACACAGGCATATTACTGTCGCAGTTGCCACAACGAGCTTATGGTGGAAACCTCTGAACACTATATCCTACTGTTCCAGTTTTGGCAAATAAATGGAGAACAACTTTGGGAAAGCCTTTTTTGACGGAATATAGAAACTGGGGAGCATTGAACTAGGAATGTAACGAATGTGCTTTTAGCGAATGCGAAAGCGAATATTATAATTTCATTTTGCGATAGCGAATGCGAATATTAAAATATATTTTTTTTGCGAATGCGAAAGTGACAATTATTTTTGTGTTTTTGCAAATGCGGAAGCGAATATTCCAAAATTGTTTTTTGCGAATGGTAAAAATTTATTTACGCAAACGAATAATTTAGTATCATCCCTACTTGCTGTCTTTTAAATTCAAAATAAATATATGTATACCTCTCTAATCCGGGCACTCGCTAGACCCGACTATCCAGTAGTACGGGCAGCCCAATTGTTTGGACAGTTTCGAAATGTTACCCCTGTAGTCGGGACATCAATTTGATTTGCAGCTTTTGAGCGTTATTATACCGTTAGCATAAAACCAACAGCATAAACATTTGAATGTTGTGTGTGTTGTAAAACATTTAGTGTAGCCTAAACTTCGCACAATTGGGACTTGGATTATGGCACCAATATATAAGAGGCAACACAAAACATTGTCTCAAAATGCAAAATATTGGATACAAATGGAAAGCGGAAAATCTATAAGACAAGTGGGTAAACAATTTAACATCTCCAAATACTCAATATTTGACATCAAAGCTAAAAAATGGGGATATTAAAAAATATGTGTCTCAAAATTTGAAAGGAACAGGTACATTACACTACCTGACCATAGAATTACTCACGGATTAATTAAAATTTAAAGAATTTTTTCAGGAAAACGTCAATCTTTGAAACTGGGCGGAAATCCTTCACCTCCTTTCCGTGCATTATCCACCTTTCTCATGGATTGCATGCGGATTTTCTGAGCCCTAAAGTCGACAGTTTTGTATATTCACGAAGCCATTCAGATGGAAATGCACTTCATCGGAGAAGATTACTGTTTGAATGAATTGCCGGATGAATGAATTGCCATTGAATGAATTGCCGGAGTTTTCCATGGTCTGCTGCTGTGAGCTCCGGAGTAAACTGAATTTTGTACGCATGAGGTTAGAGGTCTTTTGTCAAAATTTGCTGCGTAGTACGTTGAGAAATTTGAAGTTGTTGAGAACGATGCCTTACTGATGTTTTCGGGTTTTCGCCGACATTCTCGTTTAAAAAAGCAATGTTTTCAAGACACCGCACAGGAGTCTTACTGCCCATATAACCGACTTAGATTCTTCAAATTTTTTTAAAATTCTTCGACGTTTGCGAGAGGTCTCAGCTGCCAAATTTCAGAGTTGCCATTGGCACAAAAAAATTTAAAAAGTGCAATCTTACTGAGACCCAATTATATTATAATTTTCCAAAATGTGAAATTGCATATCCGTTTTTGCATCATGTGCATTGCGGGATGTGAAGGGGTTAATTGTTTTTTTCTGAAATTTTGCGTCTGATTTTGTGCAGATCCGCTGCTTTTTTTGCCTTTTGTTTTTTTGCATTTCGGTAGTGCCTTTTCTAGTTTATGCTCTATGCCTTTTTCTAGTTTATGATCTCTTTGACTCACTCAAGTTGACGACTAATGTTAAAATTTTTGTGGAATTGGAATAGATCTGAAATATGTTCATACATTAACTAAAGCTATGATAACCACATTTGTTTTGAAATATGGAAATAATTATAGAATCATTAGAATCGCAAAGGCTGTATTAATTTTAAAACCATTTTCGCGATTAGTGGATCGATTTTCATATATGGAGTTTCTACTCAAATGTATTGCACAAGGAGAAAATGTAATGAAGTAATTGCGTTAATTGAAACTTTATCATTTTGGTGACCAGTAATTGAAGTTGTGTCCAGAATTTTTTCATTACACGATTGCACACATATATCCAATCAGTAGCCCAAATATTTATTAAAAAAAATCAATGTGTATCTAACTCACGGGCGATGTGTTAACACCCATTTGTTACACGCTACTTGTTCGACTTCTATGAACACATTAGTAAATGTTACATTGGAAAATAAAAACAGAATAGTTTTTGTACTGAAGGCTCTTCTGCTATTGCACTTTCTTTTTTCTTACATCTAAAAAATAAAAATAAATGGTTTCCCATTACATCCCATGATTGGGACCTACAGTTTTACACCGATTCCGAACGGTATTTTGAGAAGCTTTTTCATGGCTATATACTCGATAGTGTCGCCGTCACTATGCGAGGTGACCGCCGCCGAAATTAATTTTAAGGTGGTCAGAGCAGGGTTCGAACCCAGGATCTCATGTACAAGAGCCGCGCACACTAACCATTGCACCACCGACGGCCACATCCACATCTACATTACATCTACTTTAACATTAGATGTAATATTGTTAAAATAAATGAAGCAATACTTAGCTCAATGAAATAATTGTTTTTGGTTTTTCATAAACAGAGCGATGGCAAAAAGTATTGAATAGTATGGAGAACTTATTGCACTCTCTTTCCGCTCTCATATAAAGAGTCTGATTAGAAGAGTCTTTATAGAATATTTCAATATAAATGCATCATTTCTACAATGATATTTGTTTAATGGAATTATCTCCCGTTGAAAAATATATCTGTTTTATAAGCATTTTTCAATAATATTAATTATTATTTACTTGTAACTGAATTACAATTATGCGAATTTTTGAATTTTATAATCTTGATGGTATATATTTTATTCCATCCCTGTTTTGTAAAAGATTACCCACTATTTTTTGTACTCTTTTAATTTCTGGCTTTTTCACCTTCTCTGCTCTGCCCTTATTATTGTTTCTTGTAACAAATGAGGAAAACCGAACCTCCCTGGCTTATAGTTTTGTAACTTTTCGCCCATTCTCTCAAGGCAGCAGCTAAAGGAAAGTAAAGCCCTCTTCGTATACCCTGAATATAAGTGAAATAAATAAGTAAGTTTTATAACGAATGAAAGAGGAATTTGTTTAATTATTTATCCCAAATGGAAAAGAATCTACCTCTAATTCAAATTCTTTGGAGCGCATTTCCTGTAATTCGTGGAATTACTGCCTACTAATTGGTACTTTTACGCGATGTGATTAAAAGTGTTGCAAATCTCGCAACCTCTTAGAAAAGTTATAACTCCTCATAACTATAAACAATATTATATAAAACAATACAAAAGCATAAATGATTCAAAAAGCATCGATGTTTCACGTCAAAATTATGAATGTACTAAGTTATGACAAAAAGATAATACTATTTGAATCATTCTCCAGCTGTCACAAGTGCTTTTGGGTCATACAGTTCGTTCCATGAGTTCTCTATACTATTCAATATTCTTTGGCGACGAGGACCTGCTTGGTTGTTCGCTACCGCTACATCAATACCATCATATTTATTTTTAGGCAGAGACTATTGTATGTGATGCTAACGCTGTGTGATGTTTGCATGTGTTCACTTTGATAGATTGCCCTACCTATGCCTATAGATGTTAACACATCAAAAATAATGCTAAAGGATAACACATATTTGTTAATAGTTTAAATGTTTGGTTAAAAAAAAAAACAAAATATTAGTTATATTCTGAAGATATGTAAATAGTTAAAAAGCACCTCGGTGTATCATTTTTCGAAATACGTGTACGGCAAATATAACAACACAAAATCAGCCCCCTTCAACTATCAACTTCCTACAATCAGCCATTAGAACCACTGTTTCTCGTATCCGAAACCCTTACATATGTTACCGTGTAACAGATTTCTTGTGATCTCTATTATATTTAAATTGTCTGGCGTTCAGACAAGAGAACAGTTTCTACAATTCATACTCCATAACCCACTGCCTACTTTTATGGGGACCAAGTGTTCTCTTTCTGCACGAGGTTTACATTTTTTTTGGACAATATTTTCTGGTGACATTATTGTTGTTTGAAAATCCCTCCATTACTCATTTTTGTTCCAGCAAATCCTACAATTGTCTGTCGCAATGCCTCCTCGTCTGTTTGTGTGACTGTGAAATTTGCGGATGGCTCTGGAAGTGTCTACTTTCCTTCCTGATGTCCTTATAAGCGTACGAACATGTGTGATGTTTCTTCGTAAAGTGTTAGTAGCTGCATATGTGTGTGTGTGTGATATGGGGTATTTAATACTAATTCATGCCTGCCCTGTTCAGTGGAGAATTTAACGCATTCGCGTACAAATAAATTAACATAATATCTCGAAAATGTGTGACAAGCGACTTCCGGTTTTCATTTCGAATGAATTTATGGCCATGTGTTGGTTAAACAAACACATTTAGCTTGAAGTCCTAACACATACAAAGACACAAATAGGTTTACCAAACTTTTTTTTGCTGTTTTTCTTTCCTTTATTTTAATTTACATTAAATTGCAGTAAAATAAAAACAAAGCAAGTTACTTGACAAATTTACTTCACGTAATTTACGATTTTAATGGAAAAAGTCTTTAAGAAAGTCACAGGAAATGGAAAGAAATGCAAAGAAGGGCAATGGATGTTTTAGGAAACAACGAGGTGTTTGTAAAACCTAGGTATCTTTATGTCCACCATTAAAGGACTGAATATGTGTATCTAAAGTGGTCAGTAAATTAAATGGATTGAATGTGGAAATCCGGCCGGACTGTCTATCAAGTTTTCATTCTATGGAGCTCACTTGTTGTACTGATGCGTGCTGCACTATAGACTTATAAGATATGAAAACGATTATCAAATAGTTGAGATTTGGAATAGGTGCAGGACTTAGATAATGCAACCACACAGATTTCTGATAGCAAAAAATATAATTAATTCTTCATAGAAAGAAATGGAAATGGAGTATAGAATATATACTTACTTATGCGGTCTCGAACAATACCGGGGGGTCAATAACCTTACAAAACGATGATTACATATTTTTCCAACAAGTTCGATCTTTCGCCTTATCTCCTCAGTTGACAATACCACGTATACGCAGGGATTCGTAAACCTGATCCCTCCAGCGGAGTTTAGGTCTTCTTATTTTTCGTCTTCCTTCGAGGTTGGTTTCGAAAACCCTTTGTGCTAACATGGCCTAGCCACCGCAATCGCATTATTTTAATCCGCTTAACTACAGTGGCGAGCAGATGTGGATACATCATAATCACATTTCACTTTGTCCAGTTGTAAAACCCGTAAAAATACAACAATTTCTACCAAGTTTTTTTTATTTTTATTCTTTATTAATTCTAGAAAAATGAAACATAACTGGATTCTCCAATATATAATGAAAAAAATTAACATTTGAAACTTAAACCGAAAAAAACCAATATCTCCGCTTATGCTCGTTCGAAAATTAAATGTTTTTAATCACGTTGTTTAGTATTTTGTCCAACGACCTTTGACTTTAATGACAGTTTTTATTCGTTTGACCATGATTTTAACCAGTTTCTCGATGTGTTCTGTTGGAATATTGATCCACTCCGCATGTACCCGAGACCATTGTTCGTTCAAGTTCTGTGATGCATTTTCGTATGTAGCCAGTCGTTTTTCAACAAAGTCCATAAATTTGCGATCAGGATAAGATCCGAACTTTGAGCTGGCCACTGCATTGTGTTACATTTTTGACTAGCGAGCCATTGCTTGACAATTTTGTCCGTATGATTAGGATCTCCATCCTGCTGAAATATAACTTTATCCTCGGAATCCACAAAATGTAGTAAATTATGCTCCAAAATACAAAGATATCTTTGTTTTTCATTAGTTCGTCGATTTTTTACCACTGGGGCGATATGACACCAGTTAAACAACCCCACACCATCAAGTTGCCTCCTCCATGCTTCATTGTTTCTTTAACTTGGTTCTTCTTCAACATTTCATATGGGCGGTGCCAGAAATATTGCTTACCATCCGTCTGAAAGCGATTGATGTTGGTCTGGTCCAACCATATTACCCTCTTCCGGTCGTCGACGCTCCAATTTTTGTGCTCTTTGGAAAACTTGAGACGCGCCGATTAATTTTTCGCGGATAATGCTGGTTTCTTCCGACTTTCTGCCAATTCTCCGAAGCGTTCTACGTGCTTTCCACCCACTAACGGGTTTGTTTATGGCTGCTGTAGCTTCTTTAGGCGTTGTCACATGCTTGGGCGGTATTACCCGTTCCATAGCTCGAGCATCTCTATTGCTAAGCAATCTTGATAGCGATTTCCTGGCTTGTGGCGGCTCTACATTAGGTCTTGTTCTAACTTGCAGCACTGTTCGATGGAAAACACCCACTTCTTTAGCAATTCTACGGGTTGAAATACCGTTTTTTTGTCATTTCAATGATTTTGTCACGAAGTGAATAATTTTGCGAAAAATTTAGTATCCAGCTAAAGAAACTATCAACGGTGGCACAAACAGTATTTACTCTGTTGAATTTCACGATAATTGCGTTTGCTTTTCACTCACGTGCCAGTGTTACCAGACCCAAACACCAAAGCGGGCATAAGTGGATACGATGGATTTTAAGGCATAAGCTCAAAATATAATTGTTTGCATACAATATTGCAAAATCTAGTTATGTTTACTTTTTTAAGGATTAATAAAGAAGCATGATAGAAATTGTTGTGGTGATATGGGTATTACGGCAATTCAAAGTCAAATGTGATTAGAATGTAGATCGCCACTGTATGTCAATGTCGGGATAAAGCTCATACAGCTCATGGTTCATGCGTCGGCGATACTCGCCGTTGTGCACTATAGGGCCATAAATCTTCCGGAGTATGTTTCTCTCGAAGATTCCCACAGTTGTTTCATCTGCTTGCGATATAACCCAGGATTCTGCGCCATAAAGCAAAACAGGTTGTATGAGAGTCTGGTATTTCTGTATTTTTAAAATATTAAAAATATTTTTATTTTACTTATGTTTAATATTAACTCATTCGTTTAAAAGTAAGCAAATTCTGTTGTTTGTTTCCATGAAAAACAGTTGTTCAGGTTAGTCTTCCGCCATACAGCTCCGACGTGGTACCTAGTGTTGGGTCGCAAACCCATATATTGTAACATATTAATCATTGTGTCTTAAACATGTAATATTCAACACCAAACACAATGTGTTTGGACACAAGTTTATTATATTCCTGCAAAGCTCCAAACGCACATTATATTTGCATACACACAGGAAAAACCGACAGATTTTTCAGCGTGCAATATTTTTAAAAGCATATTGTTCTAAATTTAAAATTGTCAATATTATTTGAAGTGCACATTATTTGATCGAGAGACCTCGGATATCGATCTATCCCAAGACAACCGCCGACATAAATGTTCGAGCCGATTTCAGCCGGGGCGGCCCGCCACCGGCCTTTAATTGGCCTAGTCGCCGCCGCCGATAATGTCGGGTCAGCACGACTCTCTGATCTTCAATGCAAATCTTGGTACATGCTGATTAATACACCTTATTACTACCAATCTTGCATCAGTCTGTCCCTCTCTCTTCCTGCAGATTACCGATTCAGAAGTGTTGTTGCTTTGAATCAAGGGCTTTGTCAGTCAGGCATTTTCGCTGTTAACCCACCAAAAACTTTCGTTAGAAACTTTATTATATAGCTTTACATTGAAATTTTTGTTGTAGATTGTTACCACCTACCTCTGATTTACTTCACAAATATTTCACACACTGAAATTTTTTTTGTATTTTGTTGTTTGGATGCAAATTTGACGTGTTTGTAGCTTGTCGCAATTATAGTATACTTGTGGCCAACCACATTGTGGTTGCTATTCAATATAACATGTCTGGGACACAATCATTTATAGGTGGTAATATATATATTTGTGACCCAAATGTAGCTTTGTTTGTTGAAAATTGCTGAAAAAAATTGACAGACAATAAAGAACCAATAAATCATCATATCTTCAATTCAAGAAAATAATGCTTGCAAACATTTACATGGTTCCTGCAATATGTTGCTGGGCCGTTATTTTTCAGCGTGTATATTTACACATGTGATGTTACTTTTGTATACCAAAATAATCGAAATGTCAATATTGCGGTCCCAAACAATTATAGCTACAGCTAAACCTGTGAAAATTTGATTACCAAATTTTGGCCGCCTTCTGGATAAGTCATGTAGACTAAACAGTCAAGATTGAGTTACTGCGAAATACATCAGCACGGGAGATCTGCTATGGCTGCGTCATATGACTTACATCTTATGCCTGTTAAAAGCTCTGCTATATTTCTAAAATAAATATAATCTTCTTCTATTTGACATTCAGAAAAATACGTACAGTATTAAACTGTGCCTTGGTAATATATCCAAGTAAATGTTAATTTAATTCATTAAACAAAATGTGCACGATTTGTGGATTAAAAAATGATTTATGTACAAACGAAGCCAGCAAAAGAAGCCTCTAACCGGTAGCTCCTAGGTAATCTAAGATAATAAATATTATTAGATTCACGCTTGCACGCATAAAATCAAGACCTATCTACACATTTCAACGTACAGACAGGCCGAACAGATATTAACTTGTACTACTTATGCAAGGATATTTGCAAGCGAAAGGTGTTTTATAGCTACATACTAAGAGGTGACCTCAAGTTTTGTTTATCTACTAACCCAGGAACTCAACTACGCATACATCCACCATAAACACTTTTACACATACACATAGACATACCAAACACCTTTGATATAATATATCGGCATTAAATTCCTTAAGGATATATGCCCTTCCCCTTTATTTCTACACTCTCTGTAGTCACCACCAGGACCTTCAACAGCAGCTCCATCATTGGCATCTCGTTATTTGAATGGGTATGTGGGTGGGTGCGGTAACTATAGGGTGGTGTATTGGCATTGGTTTCTTTTAAATATTCAGCCCGGAACATGAACTGTGGATCAATTTTAATATGGTTACATTGCTTAACTACGCAAATAAACGCAGATACCCATTTGTAGATGGAGTCATCGATGGCATGTACTCTTACATACATAAATTCATCTCTAGAGCTCAAGAGGAAAATTAGATAATCGTAGATATAGGGAATTTGTAATGTAAAGAGGTCTATGAATAGGGATTGAGACTCCAGCGTACATGCACGGATGATATGGTGGTGTTTGCTTAAGGACACCTCACTTGCATATATGCGTGAAGTAAATGTTTGTGTTGTTTTAAGTACAGTGGGCCAGAAGTAGGTCGTAACGAAATAATTTATAGATTGAAGTTATTTTTACATCAAACGAAATTATAACCAATATATGACCAAGGATTCTGCACCATAAAGCAAGACAGTTTGTTTGATAGTATGGTATATTTGGACCTTCATTTCTCGATGGAGAGAATTTTATCCGAAGTGCTTGCTTAGCCCGAAATAAAATCAGTTTGCAAGCACATTTCTCCGTTTGATTTATAGGCTAACGTTACGTCTGTTCACACTACCTCGAAATTATAATGGTTGTCCACGTTCACCCTTTCATTCAATCGGGTGGATGTTCTGCCTGTAGAAACCATTAACTTAGTCTTGTCCTCGTTTACTGCCAAACCCACTTATTCTGTTTCTACCTCAACTCTCCAAAACACTACAGCAACTTTTGGCAGATGTCTCCCAATGGTGTCTAAATTATCAGCATACGCAAGCAGCAAATGACTTTTGTTGCTAATAGTTTAATCGAGTTCACTGCAGCTTTTCTCACGATGATCTCAACATGTTGAAGAGGTCGCATGATATGAGGCCTCGCCTTGTACAAAATGGTTTGCTGAGATATTTACCAATCATTGCTGGGAGTCCGTGTCAGTCAGTGACATTCTACAAATGGGTGTCAGCTTAGCAGGAATACCAGTCTACGACATAACTTGGTGAAGTTTTCCTAGTATCGTGCTCTCGAAGTCAGGCTTTTAGTGTAAAACGAGGTGGTAGCTTTCAATTTGCGTTTCGGGGGGTTTCTCCAGGATTTCTCGTAATTTTAGTATCTGGTCGATAGTTGACTTTCCAGGCATAAAGCCACACTGATAAGGTGACATCAGGTATGCAAGGAACGGATTTAGTTTTCCGCACATTACGCTCGAGAGAACCTTCTATGCGATGGCACAAAGGCTTACTGTTCGATAGTTGGTACATATACTCTGGGTGCCTTTTTTGAAAACAGGACACAGTATACTAAGACTCCAATTGCTGGTCATGCATGGGTCTACCCAGATTTTACATAGGAGCTGGTGCATACCTTCCCAACTCATAGCCGCCAGCCTTTAACAGCTCAAATGGTAGTCCATCAGCACCAGTGACTTCGTTGTTCTTATCCGGGAAATTGCTTCGCTTTGTCTTGGAGGGGGCGGTCGACGCCATCATCCTGTATGTGCCCAACACCTTCATCTATATTGAAGTCTCCTGGGACAGGTAACGCAGAAAAGTGATATCTCCATATTCCCTACATACTTTGCACATTTGCGATAAGATTCCCTATCTCTAGAATCCATTGCTGTTGGTTTGGATTTGAACTTTTCGGTAGAATTTACGGACCTCATTCTTCCTTCTGTAAGATTAAATTTGATCAATCTTCGGGCGTTTTCACAACCGTTTTTTCTTCTCAAAAATCTGTTTCCTCTCCCATTTTCTCCTTCTACCTCTATGTCGCAGTTCGTGTGGCAACTGACTGAAGCACTGCCATGCGACACTCTCTAGCGTACCATGGTTTGTCTTTAAACATTTTTCCAAACAAAGTGCGGTCTCAGCAGTAGTTTTCATAGAGTGGAAAATGCACTTTGACTGCACTTCGTGATCAAGAGGCGGGGGTGCATTCTACGCCAGTATCTGTGTGAGCTTCTCTGCATAGGCCGTGGCTATCTCTTGTAGTATCAGTTTTCCGATGCCCAGCTTTCTATATGTTTGGTTTCGTATAAATTTCGATCTGCTTAGCTTTCCGTGAACTTTTGCTGCAACCAGGTTGTGATCCGAATCGATATTTGCTCCACGAATCACACGTACGGCCATTACAATAGTAGAGTGCCATCTACTTATTTCAATTATTAGGTGACCAATCTGGATTTTCATTTACTGGTCTGGAGATATCCAAATAGCCTTGTCTTTATGTTGGAATCTCGTTACCGGACAACTATGTGTTTGCCGCGGCAAAATCTAAGTCTCATTCCATTATCGGAAGTGATGGCGTGTAGACGGAATATAACGATAGTTGGATCAAAGCCACTTTCCCTGCCGAATTTTGCATTAAAATCACCTAGAAAAATCTTAATGTCATGGCCAGGGCAGCGGTCGCATGTTTCCTCTAGGCGCTCATAGAACATGGCCTTGGCGTCGTAGACGGTTTCTTCGGTCGGGACATGTTCACAAATTAACGATAAGTTAAAGTAGTTCACTTTTATGTGGATGGTGGCTTTACGGTTCCTTCAAGTGGTTTAACTTTAATACCAGATGTCAGGGGTTCGATTTGTTACAGCTATGGACAAACTAGTGGTTGTGTACCACTCAGGATTGAGCGTACTAAGGTGCTCTACTGGAACTGTTTCCACATGAGCTGTTGTGCCGAAGATGCACGCCAACATTTCTTGGAAGACCCATACAGTCGATTGCTGTTTAGTTTTGGGTTCATATGTGATGGATCTACTCGTCGCATGTCGTTCTCGTATATACATCTTTCGAAGTCCCGCCACCAAAGTTGTGTCAGCATTTCCTTTTCTCAGTCGACAAGAGCCACTTTATAAGTGATTGACAAATATGCAGTATCCACCGGAAGCAAAATTATTTTACGACCAAATGTTCATGCGGTATTTAACATATGTTTCCTCTATCTCGCCGTATGTCACGTGACGATTGTGCAACCCTAGATCACGTACTGCATAGATGTTTTTGTCACGAAAACCTATGTTGGACGACATGCAGGAAATGCTTTCTGAAGCGAACGTTGGGCCCACGTTCTGAAAAATATGTCTTCTTTTGTTGTTTGGATGGCAATATAGTATCACTGTAGCTTACCGCAAATATAGTATACTTGTGTATAAACACATTGTGTTTATTATTCAGTATTACATATAGGTGACACAATAATTAAAGTAATATATGTGTGTGTGGTCCAAATTTGTCTTTCTTTGCTGAAAACTGCTGAAAATAAAAGTGTGACAGACAGATCTTCGATTCGTGAAAAGAATACTTAAACGTAATTAAATAGATGTTCCAAACATATGCATGGTTCGTGCATAATGTTACAGGGGCCCGTTTTTTTCAAGGTGTAGTAATCAGGCGGTGCTTGACCCCTGATGTTCGTTCCATTGCAAGTAAAGCAAATATCAGTTTTTTGATACCACTTTCATAATGGCATACTAATATCCCAGCAGCGGAAGTCGCAAGGCCTTCCACTAATAAGGCATGCGGAATGGTTCTTTTGTAAAGCCTTCCTAAAATATGGCCTGCGGAATGCCTGAATTTTTTCATCAGGTTTTGCCAAGAAGAAGATTTTTATAATTTTGATAAATTTCTTTTCCGATTCTTGCTAACCGCAATTTAATTGGCAAATTTCATACAAATTTTAAAATTATATTTTTTATTTAATATTTTTCAGGGCATTTTTAAAATTTTCAATTTGAAGTTAGGCGTGGTACGATTTCCTAAGATAGATACATACATATTTATAAATAAATATGTAGAAGTGGACAATGATTTTGTGATAAAATATATTATTTTAATTCTATTTTTGTTTAACAAAAATAAATTAAAGTAAATGCTTTCTAAGGCCTTCCTCCCTCTTTGCATGCCTTCTAACGCCTTCTTTAGGCAATGGATAAGGAAGGCCTTCCCTCCCAATCTCACGCAATGTTAAAAAGAAAGGGGGAGGTAATATGTAGGGAAGGCCTGTTTGGTCATGATTTCAGGGCTTCCAGGTGATGAATTCCGCCGCTGGGATACAGCATTTCTAGGATCTTTATGTGTATTCAATTAATTTTATTTCATTAATACATTTTGTATGTCTTATATCTTTTCAGTTACTTGACACCATTCCTATTATTCCGACTGCTATTGGTGAGTGTTATTTCCCATTTTACTCTTTTTGTTCCACTGCAGATTTTGCACATCAAACCAACAAAAAAAACCAAATAAATAAAATTATACATTTTACGCAAATTCAGTGCTCGTGCATGAGTGTATGAATGTTTGCGTTTGCGTTTGCCTATGTCTATGTCTAGGCCTATGTGTTTGCTGTGCGTTGAGGTTAACAACAATCAAACGGAAACGGAAGTGTATAAATTTACGCCTCGTAGATAAAAGCTCGTGTAGGCAGAAAAAATAATATAAAAAAAAACAACAAACGTGTGCGTGTGTTGAGGATTCGTTTGCATACCATCAAGTGTAAAAGGAAATCAAACGCTTTGTTCAACTTGTCTTCGCTGTCCTCCCAGGAGAAGGACGATATCAATATATATAGGGATCAAATCTATGAAATATTGGCAGCTCTAGCTCTTACTATGCCAGCGTTATTGGATCCAATCAGACATACATTCATTAAAATTTATCATGATTGTTTTTAATAAATGCACGTTTTTCTTTATGGTCTTAATGCGATTGTTGGTGGCGCTGTTGTTATTGTTATTGCCATTGATAATAAGCTTAACAAACGGCGGAGAAGAAGCATCTCGCTCCAGTATCAGGTGAAAACGTTGCTGGAATAAAGAAAAAAAGGAAAATCGCTTCTAAACATTCTGTATAAGATAAAAGGAATTGATTGATTGAAAGGATGAATGAATGGTTTCGTGATTCAGCTTTTCCTTTCTTTTTTTTATGTTACACTGATAATATTATATTATAAATTTTTGATTTTTCACGTTCCTTTAGAACTCTCGGCTCGTACCATCATCAGACAAAGGACCTGTACTGGAGAATCCTTTACTCCAATTTCAATGGTTTTCCTAAACATGTTGTTTTCAAATTTATATTCTTTATCGCCAATATCCTATATTAGTTTGTGGTTAAATAATTTTTATAGCTGGTGTTAATTTATGAATTTGGTTGGCTCTCATCGAATACTGTGACCACAATTTAAAACATTGCTGGGGTTTGTTTTGTTCAATATACAGGAAAGGTGCGAATGATTGGGGTGATTGATACTAAAAGGATTTATCAGATATTTAAAATTTGGAATATAACTGTGATGAAACTATACTTATAGTTATAAAACTATGGTTGTAACGAGGATGCTATAATATTTTCTAGGGAACCATACAGATAGATAGATCTATTCTGTAGTAGGAATAATACAAAAGGTATTAATACAAAAATTTGATATCCTAGATAAACTGAATGTATCTTTAATGTAATGTCGATTTTAATATGAATTTATTTACCTATAAGTATAATATTGTATTGAGTTAGGACATTTTGTTGGTATCAGATAATATCTCTTGTACATGAGAACGTGCGTTCGATCCCTGCTCGAACCACCTAACATCTATTTCGACGACGATCCCTCGTTGAGTGACGGTGATAATCTTGAGTATTTAACCATGAAGAAACTTCTCAAGAAGCCTTTCGGAACCGTGAGTGTAAAAACTATAAAGCACACAGTTCACTGATTATGAGAAGCTCTCTCCCCTCTATCTTATCCATTCCCGCATCGTACCGCCTATGATAAAGGATCAGTTGCCCATAAGTATTAAAAATCTCTTCACTAAAAAAGGCATAAGGCACATTGGTGTGAGGAGGCCATTATGTTTCATAATGTGGTCGAACTCACCCCGCCCCACAATGCATCGCTTAATCAATTTTTCTCCGAACCAGCCGCCTTGGTCAGGGAACCAATAGCCAGCCTCGTTCCGAAACAATCCACTCTCTCAATCCTACTCTCTCCATACACGCGCTTTTTTGAAGGGGTGGAGTAATAACCCCATATACTTTCAACACACCCGAGATTGCGGTCCTGAGCTTCTCCATTTGGTTTAAAGAAATCCTGCTCCAGATGGAGAATGCGTATGTTATTCTAGGCCTGATTATGGGCTTATAAATAGCAAATTTTATACCAGTAGTAAGCCCCCTTTCACCGCTTACGAATCCATCATGCACTGCGAATACCGACTTACATTTCCCCAACACAACGTCAATATGGACAACAAAGCTAAAGCTCTCGTGGAAGACAACCCCCAAATACCTTAGTACAGGGGCGTTAGTTCCCATAACCCACGTCACCACCAGGTTATATCGCCTAGCATTCTTAAACAGTCTTAACCGTCTGCCCATGAATATGATGACCCTACACTTGAACAAATTTAGCCGCAGGTGCCATTTTTCGAGGTACGCGGCCAAAGTCTGGAGGAACCGCTTTACATTTTTGTTGGCCATCTTTGCCAGAGAGTGTGTCGAAGAAACCAAAATATCATCCAACAGTCCATTGGGCGGTTCAGTCAAATCAGCCAAATACAAATTATAAAGATCAGTTCCAAACATGGAGCCCTGTGGGACTCCAACCTTGACCTCACAAACTGCCGAGTTACTCTGCTCGACCCGTACAGTGAAGGTTCTCTCCCTCAAAAAGCTCAGGACCATCCTCATGGTGATGCCATCAAATTGATATAAGGATCGCATTTTATAAATTAGCGCATCCTGCTCGAACATGTCAAAGGCCCTTTCATAAGCCAGGCTTACTGCCAGTGTAGAACTTCTTTTATTGTGTCGCCTACAGACCGCATTCGCCAACGAAAGAAGGGCATGCTCGGTAGACAGACCTTCTCTAAATGCAGACTGGAGGTTCCTCAATAAATCGTTATGCATCATTTTCTTGAGAAGTTTTTCCAAATTAGTTCTGAACGAAATTGACCTATATCCTTTGATATCCGTAGGCTCCTCAGCAGGTTTCAGTATTGGAAAAATATTGGAGTATTTTCAATTCTTAGAGAAATATCTGGAGTTCAGGCAGTGGTTGAATAACTTGGACAGATGGATCCACGCTCTCTGATAGGACCTCTTCAGGCCATTATTGGAGACATCATCGTCCCCATGACTCTTCTTGTTGTTGAGTATCACTAGATCCGCGCCTATTTCCTCAGGTGTTATAGGACTCATCTCAGGAGTCGGAGATGGACTGGAAATCAGCCATCCTAAACACTCCCGACGGACTAAAATATAATGCCCCAAGTATCAGTTGCGTTCAGTCAAACAGTCGAACCCGGACAAAATTACTCTCCAGCCCGCCAGTATTTATAAATATCCCTTCACCCCTGATATTATATCTCAACTGAATAGCAGTTCCTCCTCCAGTTCTGCCCGTCCTGCCCTGCCTGACATTTTATAACCCTTTAATTCAAATCGGTGCCTAGCTCCCAGTTTGTGCTCTTACTTACTTACTTATCCGGTCTCGGACAACCCCAGGGGGTCAGGGACCTTACAAAACGAAGATAACATATTTCGCCAACCAGTTCGATCTTTTGCTTTATCTCTCCAGTTGGCAATACCAAGTGTACGCAGGGATTCGTCAACCTGATCCCTCCAGCGGAGTCTTGGTCTTCCTATTTTTCGTCTTCCTTCGAGTTCGGTTTCGAAAAGTCTTCGCGCTGGTTCATCTTCATCCATTCTACTGACATGGCCTAGCCAGCGCAATCGCGTTATCTTGATCCGCTTAACTATGTCAATGTCAGGATAAAGCTCATACAGCTCATGATTCATGCGTCGCCGATACTCGCCGTTGTGCACTATAGGGCCATAAATTTTTCGGAGTATTTTTCTCTCGAAGACTCCTACAGATGTTTCGTCTGCTTGCGATAGGACCCAGGATTCTGCGCCATAAAGCAAGACAGGTTGAATGAGAGTCTGGTACAGCTGGACTTTTGTTACTCGAGAGAGGGCTTTATCTCTAAAGTGCTTGCTTAGCCCAAAATAACATCTATTCGCAAGCACAATTCTCCGTTTGATCTCAAGGCTGACGTTGTTGTTTTTGTTCACGGCAGATCCGAGGTATATAAATTCGTCCACTACCTCGAAGTTATAACGGTTAACAACGTTCACGCTTTGGTCTAATCGCGTGGAGGCCCTGTTCGTTGAAACCATTAATTTTGTCTTGTCCTCATTCACCGTCAGACCCACTTTTGCTGACTCCTTCTCAATTCTCGAAAAAACCGCAGTAACTTCTCTAATTGTGCGCCCAATGATATCTATATCATCAGCATACGCGAGCAGCATGTGACTTTTGCTGCTGATGGTTTTATTCATATTGACTGCAGCTTTTCTCATAATGATCTCCATTAAGATGTTAAAGAGATCGCACGATAGGGTGTCGCCTTGCCTGAGGCCTCGCTTAGTTTCGAAAGGTTCGGTAAGATCCTTACCAACTTTCACTGCGGCTTTGGTGTTCGTCAAGGTCATCCTGCAAAGGCGTATGAGTTTTGCAGGAATACCAAGCTCAGACATTGCTTCATAGAGTTTCTCCCGTATCGGACTATCGAAGGCTGCTTTATAATCGATAAATAGATGATAGGTGTCGATTTGTTTTTCGTGTGTCTTCTCCAGGATTTGGCGTAGCGTGAAAATCTGGTCAGTTGTTGATTTTCCAGGCCTAAAGCCACACTGGTATGGTCCAATCAGGTCAGCGATAATTGGTTTTAGTCTTTCGCACATTATACTTGATAGAACCTTATATGCTATGGATAAAAGGCTTATTCCACGGTAGTTGGCACAAATACTCGGGTCACCTTTTTTAAATATGGGACATAGTACACTGAGACTCCAATCGCCGGGCATGCATTCATCTAACCAAATTTTGCTAATGAGCTGATGCGTGCACCTTATCAGCTCATCGCCGCCAGCCTTAAACAGCTCCGCCGGTAATCCATCGGCTCCTGCGGCTTTGTTGTTCTTAAGCCGGGCAATAGCTGTTCTGACCTCGTCTTGGTTAGGAGGGGGGCAATCGACGTCGTCGTCCATATTGTGATCGATTGTCCCATCGTCATCGGATATCTCAGGTACTAGTAGCGCGGAGAAATGCTCTCTCCATATTCCTAACATGCTCTGCACATCTGCGACGAGATTTCCGTCTTTGTCTTTACAGAAGGGGGGCCCTGAACCATGTCCATTAGTTCCGTTTTTAACTTTTTGGTAGAATTTTCGGGCTTCGTTCTTCCTTCTGTATGTCTCAATTTTCTCACTCTCGCGTTTTCTCCACTGCCGTTTCTTACGCCTAAAGAGACGGTTTACCTCCTTTCTCTTCTCCCTATACCGCTCAGGTGCAGCTCGCGTTGCAATTGACTGAAGCATTACCATACGTGCAGCGTTCTTTTCGTCATTTGCTATGCGACACTCTTCATCGTACCACGGTTTGTTGCGAAGCGGTTTTTCGAAACCAAGTACGGTTGTTGCGGCAGTTTTTATAGAGTCGGAAATGGGTTTCCACTGCGCATCAGGATCGTCATCGGGAGGGGGTGGGTTCTGTGCCAAAAGTTGCGAGAGCTTCCTTGAGTAGGCTGTGGCTACCTCTGGTAATTGCAGCTTTCCGATGTCCAGCTTCCTCTGCGTCTGGTTTCGTACGATTTTCGCTCTACTTAATCTTGTGCGAACCTTTGCTGCTACCAGGTAGTGATCAGAATCGATGTTAGCTCCTCTGATCACTCGTACGTCCATTACACTGGATGAGTGCCTTCCATCAATTACCACGTGATCAATTTGGTTCCTAGTTCTTTGATCAGGGGATACCCAAGTAGCCTTGTGGATGTCTTTATGCTGGAATCTTGTGCCACTGATGACCATGTTTTTTGCCGCGGCAAAGTCAATCAGTCTCATACCGTTGTCGGAACTGTCAGCATGAAGACTGAAATTGCCAATAGTTGGATTAAACACATTCTCCCTTCCTACTTTGGCATTAAAATCTCCTAGTACAATCTTAATGTCATGGCCAGGGCAGCGGTCATACGTTTCCTCTAGGAGCTCATAGAATATGTCTTTGGCATCATCATCTTTCTCTTCTGTCGGGGCATGCACACAAATTAGGGAAATATAAAAATATTTCGCTTTTATGCGGATTGTGGCTATTCGTTCACTCACAGGATTGAACCTAGAGACTAGATGTCGCAGTCTTTTGCCAACTACAAATCCACAACCAAATTCATGTTTTTTTTCATGGCAACTGTAGTATATATCGCAGTTTCTTTTTCTTGTGCTCAGCCAGCATAAGAACGTCAGGTCTAAATTAGTCAACAAATAATTTTAGACAATATCTCCGATACCTAGAGACAACGAAGTTTACATTGATGAAAAAACATTTTATTTGTTTAGTCATAGCGACGAATCGACAGTAGCAATAAAAAGGGATTCGTTCTTTTGTTCCTCATCGAAGAGTTGGCGGTATTTCGGGGCAAAATTGCCTATCAAATTCAAGCAAGTAATCAGGTCTTTACCCATGAATTTTTGACAATGAGTATCTATCATATTAAATGCGTACTTCGCTCCTCTGTACAGAACCGCACGAGATCTCTTATTAAGACGTCTTGCATCTCCGGGTGTGTTACCCTTAAAACTCTGGCATATTTTCTACCGTTGACAAGTCTTGATCTAGAGGGTCTTCCATTAAATGTTAAACGGCCAGAAGTCCTGAAGGCATTATCTTCTGTATCTCTCTCCCCGTAGGCCAAGCTTGGGAGCTTGTCACATGGCTTGCTTGGTCACCGTTGGCGCACTTAACTGGCAGCCCGATTTCCTTAACAATTTTCTCCGTTAAATTGCGACACACTGTTACAGACTATTTTGTCGGTAGCGCCGAACTCTCACTCTGCAGTGCAAAATATATGGCACCGATCCCTTCCCGAATGTAATGGGAATATATATATTTGCATATAAAGCAAAACACAATTGATTTTAGCCTTTCCTGAAATTTCTTTAACTGTTCTTAGGCAACCCATAATATAAGATCGGGTTCAGATCCTCACAAAGAAATGATACCTTTGTCGTCATATTTTTCAGCTTCCATATCCAAATTGCCAGTGAGAAATTTAGAAATGGCTGTAACTCTAAAACGGTGCGTCTAATCGCAAAGAGGATGATATGACGAACATAAAAATGGACATAACTCCCAAATGGTGTCTCTTTGCAAATGTCGGTATTTCGTGATCGCCAACGACAAATATAAAAATGTCCCCAACTGTTTAAAGATGCATATCATCGCAAAAAAAAACGGCGTTTCCTTATCAATTGATCGGTATGTATCCGGACAACAAGTGGCTTCAGGACGACGGCGCCACCTGCCACACCGTGCAAACAATCGATTAATTGGCGGAAGGATTTCCAACCGAATCATATCTCGACATTCCGACGTGCGATTTATCGCCCTTTCATTGCGGTTTTGTGTTTTGCCAACAGATCCAATAGGTCATCGGTGAGGTAGAGCCACATCTGGGTCAAAATTTCTGGTTAAAAATGTCATGAAATGAACAAACCGGTGTTTTCAGTTTCAATAAATAGTCCTTTTCCATGCAAAATAACGTTGAATCCTTGGATTCCAGTAGCAGCAAATTAGTCGATACAAGACTGTCTTTTCTCTTGGTAAGATCTAGATTTGTAGGGTTTCTGATCCACAGAAACTGAATTTAGAGGTTGTCACAACCAAACTAGGGGTCACCAAAGTCGAATTAGAGGTTGCCACAACTAAAGTAATGGTTGTCTCAGCTGAATTAGTAGTTGTTGCAGCCGAATTAGCCGTAACCGAATTTAAACGTTGTCATAACCAAACTGGGGGTCACAAAAGCTGAATTAGTGGTTGCCACAACCAAAGTTATGGTTGTCTCAGCTGAATTAGAAGTTGTTGCAGCCGAATTAGCCGTAACCGAATTTAAAGGTTGTCATAACCAAACTGGGGATCATAAAAGCTGAATTAGAGGTTGCCACAACCAAAGTAATGGTTGTCTCAGCGGAATTAGAAGTTGTCGTAGCCGAATTGGAGGTTGTCACAGCCTAATTAGAGGTTGCCACAACCAAATTAATGGTTGTCGCAGCCTAATTAGAGGTTGCCACAACCAAATTAATGGTTGTCCCAGCCGAATTGGAATTTGTCACTGCCAAATTAAAAGTTGTAACAATCAAGTTCGCGGTTGGCACAGTCGAATAAGAGGCTACCACTACAAAATTAAACGGAATAAAAGGTCGTCACAGCTGAAGTCAAGGTTATCACTGTCGAATTAGAGTTTGTCGCAACCAAATTTAGATGGTGTCATAACTGAATTTTTATCTTTTTATTTATTAAATTAATGGTGATTTATTTTCCTGAATTTTCATAAATAATTACACAGCGAGGAAATTATCGCTTTATATCTCAACTGAATTAGAAGTTGTTGTAATCTTTAGTCGAAAAAATTGTAAAATTATATTATTTTTAAGTGCCACATCCGTAATTCCATCCATCATGGGCCAACGCACCATTTCTCGCGTCTTGTATTTGTCCATTTAGCTGCTAAGCCGATCCGATGTTGGCATCTGCTTCTACTGCACTCTGATAAATGTGAAAATCATCTGCAAAATTTAAAGTTTTAACGCAAAGGTAATGATTGCAACATTTCAACTTATATTTCTTAATAACCACAAAAAAACTTCCCCCGCAGTTATGTGAAATACAACCCTGCTCACATCAAGTACCACCTGTTAATAGACTACTGTCAAATTCTGAGCAAGTTCCGTCATTTACTTTGCGTTTGAAAGCTGTTCAAAAAATACAATTTAAAAAAACAAGGCATTATTTTTTGCGAAAAAAAACCTTCAATCAAACCACGGAAAAGCTTGATAAATACTATGGGGGCTTTGCACCATCGATCGAAGAGTAAAAGTGCGTGAGATTGCTGATACCATAGGCATTTCATGTGGTAGTATGGTTTCGATTTTAAATGATCAGTTGGGTTTAAGAAAGCTGTCTGCAAGATGGGTGCCGCGTTTACTCTCAATTGACCATAAACGAACGGATGCACACGTGTGTAGTCTCAGTGGCAAAATTCCATGAATTTGTTTTTTGACTTTTAAACCACAGGTTTTAAAACATTTATACAATTACACTCCGGTTCACTTATTTAAAGGCACTAAAAAATTCCATATTCAGCAGCCTGTATCTTCTGCAATTTTTAACCGATTGCAGAATTTTAAAATGTAAATGGAAGCTAGACATCTTGAGATATGAAAAAAATCATGACAATAGTGGCTTCTTAACTAAAGACCTGTTGTTGAGCAATTTATAAAAAAAAAGTCAAAAAATGTGCTATTTATTTGGTTCACTTGAATAAAGGCAATTTATTATTTTTTTTATTATTTTTAAAGTAAGCGATGATTTTTTGTAGGGAGCGTTTGTTTAAAATGGCAAAACAACAAATTTTAAATCTATCGGAAAAACTAAAATCGATGTTTGCTGTTCTGAAGGATATTCTACCGCACAATAGCTAAACAAATTGGACTGAGCCCAACAGTTGTTGGCAATTATATCAAGGTTCCCGAAGGGTATGGAAAAGATTTTAAAGGAAGGGCTTCATTGTCTTTTCCTACGTATGAGAAAAGAAAATTCATCAGAATTGCTTCTAATTCTGACTTATCATTGTCAAAAAAATGAGCTCAAGCTGGAGTGGAAGCGAGCAAGTCGTCAGTACGCAGAGTAATTAAGAGCTGTGAGTATCTTAAATACCTGGAATTACAAAAAAAGCCGCCACTTAATGCTCCTCGTAAGGAAAAGCGGCTTCAATTCGCAAGAGACTACATGGTATGGGATGTGCAGCCAAGAGGTCATGTAAATGACTGGAGAACCGTTGTATTTACGGACGAGAAGAAGTTTAATTTGGATGGGCCTGATGGTGGCAACTATTATTTCCATGATCTGCGCAAAGAAAGGCGTTTTTTGAACCGACATCACAGCCGAGAGGGCGGTGTTATGGTGTGGGGTGCTATTACGTACTATCGCACCATCGATATTGAATTTCAAAGTGCACAAATGACTGGTGCAAGCTATAAAACGTTATTGGAAACGGATTTTTCGAAGTTCAGTGAGCTATTTGGTCCCATATCTTCGATATTGCAACAGAATAATGCACCTATACACAACGCCAGAGTAGTAAAGGAGTACATTACAAGCCAAAATGTCAATATTCTGTACCCATTACTAATAGTTCTTAAATAAAGTAAAAATAAATAAAAAAACAAGAAAAAAATGTTTTTCATTAAAATTAGTTAAAGTGCCTTTATTCAAGTGAATCAAAAAAATAACATATTTTTAGACTTTTTTTATAAATTGCTCGAAAAAGTTATTTAGTGAAGAAACCACAATTCTCTTGATTATTTGGCGTAGAATACGTCTTACCTTACGGTATAAGGAGTCATGTCAGATTGTTATTGTTGTAATCTTTATTTCATTGATTATGAGGAAACGGCGAAATAACTTTTTTAAAAATTTTTTTGTAGGTAAATGAAGATGTTATCTTTCGTTTGATATACATTTCAGATTGGTTGATATCTTCCTAATATTTAAATTTCTCAAATGAAAATTGTTTAAACACATACACTCAAACATATGTGTGGTGTATAGTTGAGTGTTTGAGTTTGTAGCGTGAACATAAACTATGCTGCTGTTTGAGTGTGGACACAAACCTTCGGCGGTTGTTTTGATTGATGAAATACTGAAATTTCGTATATTTACTTATGTATTCAAGTGAAACAAAATGTTAAATGTGAATTTGAATTTAACATGGATAAATAATTATAAAAAATATATGAAAAAAATTACAGCAGACAGTTGTCCGAGGCCTTCGGCCACGGACTGTCCCTGCAGGCTGTGTCAGAGACACGGCCATTAAGTTTAACGTAGAATACGCCATCCGATAAGACAGAAAACATATATAACAATAAATTCATTTGCTTATATTATTTATCATTTATTGTTATATATGTTTTCTGTCTTACCGGATGGCGTATTCTACGTTAAACTTAATGGCCGTGTCTCTGACACAGCCTGCAGGGACAGTCCGTGGCCGAAGGCCTCGGACAACTGTCTGCTGTAATTTTTATATTTACCAACGGCATTTGATTCAAGTCCGTTTAAAAAAAAAATATTATGTTCAATTTTTTTAAACTTAATTTAATTTATGTATTTTAATTAATATTTTTATTGAAATAAGTTCTGCGAATGTTGAGAGGGCCGCCCTAATATTAAAAAAGGTTCACCTTATCGAGTCTTCGCATTAGCATTCGAGCGTTGTGTGAAAGCTTTACGCTTTACAATTCAAAATTAAAGTTACAACAGCTTTATTGAAGCTTTCGCAAAAAAGCTTTATTACGTTAGCTTACTGTTTGTTTCACTTTTTACTAGATACATGTTCCTAAGCAATGTTGAGCAACCAAAAACACTCAACCAAACACCACACATATGTTTGAGTGTATGTGTTTAAACAATTTTCATTTGAGAAATTTAAATATTGGGAAGATATCAACCAATATGAAATGTATATCAAACGAAAGATAACATCTTCATTTACCTCCAAAAAAATTTTTAAAAAATTCATCTAGCCGTTTCCTCAAATTCAATGAAATAAAGATTACAACAATAAAAACCGCACATGACTCTCCTCATACCGTAAGGTAAGACGTATTCTACGTCAAAATATATGAAAAAATTAATTCATACATCTTTTTGTTAAATGAAAGTGCTGCCAAGTAAGCAAAATAACAATGCTGTTTGATGCTGTTTGACAGCAGCTGAGAGTTGACCTTTAGTAAATTATAATAAAACAACATATTTATCCTAGTTTTCCTACCATAAGGTTATGTATATTATCAAAAGTAACTATTAAATAAATAAATTCATTTGCTTATATTATTTATCATTTATTGTTATATATGTTTTCTGTCTTATCGGATGGCGTATTCTACGTTAAACTTAATGGCCGTGTCTCTGACACAGCCTGCAGGGACAGTCCGTGGCCGAAGGCCTCGGACAACTGCCTGCTGTTTTTTGTTTTTTTATATCTCAAGATATCTAGCTTCCATTTGCATTTTAAAATTCTGCAAGCTGTTACAAAGTGCAAAAGATACAGTCTGCTGAATAAGGAATTTTTAATGCCTTTAAGTAAGTGAACCGGAGTGTATGTTGTGGTAACCGAATTGAAAACGAATTCGGTTATTCCGGCTGAATTCATGACAAATTCCGTTACAACAATCGAATTGGCGCCGAGTTCGATCGTTACAATCGACTTAAGGCAAAATTTGGCAATTTCGACCGAATTGATACAAAATTCGATAGTTGCAAATGAATTGATGACACATGCGGTTGCTGCAACAGAATTTGTTTACCAATTTCGGTTATTGCGTCAGAAATTATTACAACTTCGAATGTTGCAAGTCAAATTATAGAGAATTTAGTTTACAGAACGAATACAATTGCAGATTGCGTTGTCAGAACCGAATCTATTATGAAACGAGGTGTTTCAACCGAATTTCTGTTATGGGGATGAAATTCAGTCATGACGACCTCAGTTCGGTAATTGCAACCACAATTCGGTGTCATCAACCGAATTTACCCTTGCTACAGCCTCTTTCCACACAATTAGTTCTCTGAGTGTGGTTATCGCACTCTACCATATTTTCTGCCTAACAGAAGTCATGAAGTTTATATTCGTTATGACTTATAACAGTAATTCCACATATAAGTAAAGGGTCCGCCATCTAACATTTTTTTTTTCAATTAGTGCTTATTTCGTGTATGGTAACACTTAGCTCATGTCTGATTTGACAGATAATTAGTTTTATCCTTCCGCTGAACGAATATGGTTGTGTATACGCTTGAACAACGCTGGGAAATATTGCGACATTACTTTGAAAATCATGGTAATGTTGCAGAATGTGTGCGAAAAGAGAAGCAACGTCAGCTGCGTATGTTCGTTATCTTGTGAAAAAAGTGAAAGAAACTGGCATCCTCATCGATAAACCAAAGCGTGAAAAGCCAAAAATAGTGCGTACACCCGAGAATATTGCTGCTGTGGCAGAAAGTGTGCGTGAAGCACCATCAACATCAATTCACCGTCGTTCTCAACAGTTGAACATTTCGGAGACATCATTGAGACGAATTTTGCACAAAGACCTTGGTATGACGCCATACAAAGTCCAATTGGTTCAGGAGTTGAAGCCAACTGACCATGCAATGCGTTTTCGCTTCGCTAAGCGGGTCTGCGATCGACAAGCCAGAGACAATTGACGCAGTAAAGGACAATATTCGTGAAGCCATTGGTGAAATACAGCTGTACACAATCGATAATGTGCTTAAAAATTGGACCGATCGTGTAGGCTACTGCATGGCCAGTCGAGGCAGCCATTTGAATGAAATTATTTTCCATTATTAACCGGAAGGATTGTACTTTCAAATAAAGAAAAGAAATTTGAGAAAATATTCAGTAGTTTTTTTGTTATAGCATTTCAAAAAAAAAGTTATTTGTCGGACCTGTTAGTATAATCCATGAAGGTTCGCGGAAATGTGGGGCACACAATTGTCTCGCTCTGCAGTAATGAATTTAAAATAACCCCATTTTAAATTCATTGTTTTGAAACTTGAGATGATTACTTGAATAAATTAAAAGAAAAATATATTTTTAGTAAATTACAACATGCAAATTACCTACTATTCCAAAACATGCATCCTTTACTTGCTTGCCCGTCTGTTGAAAAACATAACATATGTCTACGGTTTGTTATCCTCATCTATGTAAATATATTCCATTACCAAGGTATTGAATATACCTAATAACATAAATTGCATCATATTGCACAAATTTATTTGTATATGTATTTTTTGATTTTTGCACCATAATATTTTTGCAGTTTCTAATGTGGTTTTCACATAATAATAACTCCACAGGAAATGTATTTTCTCTAATATACTAAACTAGTTATATTGAAAAGTGTGTTTATAATTTTTTGAGAAGATTTTCAATATGTAGTATTAGATAACATCCAGATTTGATATTGGCTGTAACGTACAAGCAATTATATTTTGGACCTTAAAAAATCGTCGGGCACAAGGAAGAAGAACTGTGACATATACTACACCTGCCATGAGAAAAAGCAAGAATAGGGCTGCGGATTTGTAGTTAAAAAGACTGAGACATCTGGTCTTAAAGTTCAATCCTGTGAGTGCCACCGTTCACATAAACGCGACATTCTTTAATATATCGCTAATGCCCCGACGGGAGAAAAAAATCCAATGACTGTTCGAACTCACGGGCGATGTGTTAACACCTTTTTGCTACACGGTACCTGTTCGATTTCTATGAACACATTTGTAAATGTTACATTGGAAAATAAAAAACAGCGTTCAATCATATGATGAACGTTACAGTTAAATAATATTAATACTTAAAATTATTTAAAGACCCAGTGCAAGCACATGTGTCATTATTTTCATGCTCAATACCTTTTGTTTTATTCCCACAAAAGTCAAAGAATGCAAAGCAACATTCCAGCGGGCAAAAAACCGAGCCTTAGCGAGTGTTACGCTAAATGCTCGCAAACGGGTTCAGAAACGAGTATTTACCGGACCAAAGCCGGGGGAGAAATTAAACTCGCCCAAATGTTCGCAAACTGGTTTAAAAACGGGTGCTAAATGGAAGAAAAAAGAGAGAGAAACAATGTTCTCGTTTTGTCGTGAGACAAACAGAGGCACACACGTGCAGGCACACGACACAACAACAAAGTTTTGGCAATTGCATTTTGTTTTATTTTTCGTGTTGTTCTCGCAAAAGATATTGCAAAAGTTTCGCAAACGAATCTCTTGCAAGACATCGTAAACGAAACCTTTACTGCCACAAACTGAGCGACTGATGATTAATTTTCCAATCGTTTTCGGATCTGTTTTCGAGAGTTTTACCCGCAAAAGTTTCGCGTAACTGGTCCGCTGGGATACGCTACACAAGTTCACAAAATTGTCGTTGCTGTCTTGCTATCTCATTTTTATATACGTATAATACGTCCTTACTCTCTTTGCTCTGAGAGTGCTCCGCACCAACATTTTATTAGACCAGGGATGCCCAAAAAATTTTTGGTTGTGTATTAGTGAGTAAGGGAGAAAATGCAAATTGAGAGAATTTATGCACTTACAGCCAAATAAAAATGTTCGTAAGAGATATACATATTTTAAAGATGTTAATATGATATATATGTACATATGTATGTTATATATTATATTATATTATATTATATTATTATATATTATATTATTTTATATATATTATACTATGTTATTATATATTATATTATTATACATATAATATGTTATACATATAATATATTATTATATATTATATTATATTATACTATATTATTTTATTTTATGTTATATTATATTATATTATATTGCATTATATTATATTATGTTTTATGTTATTATACTTTATATTATCATTAGAAACTCTTTAAAGGTTAAAGATGATAAAAGGCATTTATGTTGTATTGCGCATAAACATTATTTGCCTAAAACAAAACAAGAAAACAACTTAATAATATAATTTATTAATTTAAATCAAAACCTTTTTAAAATTTTCACGAAAATAAAGAACGAAATTATGAATCTTATATAAACGATTCTAAGTTGATACTTTTGTGACAATTTCTTATTAACAAAATATTCTTTAATTGTATAGAATGCATTCTATTCCTTTGCTTAGAGCAAATGTACTTCATATCTGAAAATATTTGTTCGCAAGTATACGTTGAAGGAAAGTATGACAAGAACTTCAACGATTTTTTTTTCAGTTCCGGAAAATCCATATCCAACTTTTTCCAGAACTCTACGATCTCATTTTTTTCAGGAGCTTTTACTTCGCTTCGAAGAATTATTAGTTCTGATTGGATTTTAAAATCGTAGTTCATTATGTTGCAAGTAAATGGACTTTGAAAAAGATCAAGATGAGTTTGCATCCTCTCAAAGTCTTCAAATCTATCTTGGAAGTTGTTAAAAAGTGTTTCAAATAAAAATACCAAATGTTCATATTTTGTAATATTATTTGTATTTTGAAGTATAATTGAAGTTTTAGGAAAATTGGAAAAAACCTTTGATTGAATTTCGGATAAAAGAAGAAATAACTTTGCTTTAAAAGTAAGTAGAATTTGAAATAAATCGTAAAAGCTTTGATCCTTTCCTTGAAGAGCGCAAATAAAATCATTTAAATAGGCAGTTGTGTCTGCCAAAATCGCTAAATCTAAAATAAACTGCAAATCTTTAAATGAGTGACATTCTTCCATATCTTCCAACTCTAAAAACTCTGCCACTTCTTCCCTAAGGTCAAATAAGCGGTTTAAGCAAGAGCCACGGCTAAGCCACCGAACTTCCGTGAACATTATTAGATCCTGGGAAGAAGCATTTTTAGTTTTTAGATATTTGACAAATTTTCTATGGGTGAGTGAGTGGTGGCCCCCACGTATTTTGTTTATTACTTTCTCTGCTGTTTTCATGGCAGGACACTCAGACATAAATTTCGACGCAAGAGCTGTTTGGTGTATGATACAGTGAAAATTTTTGACATTAAAACCATGTTTTTTAATTTGACCCACGAAACCTTCATGTCGTCCGGTCATGACATTTGCTCCATCCGTACAAACGCCTGCAAATTTTCTAGGGTCAGCAACAGAAAAAAGTTTGTCACTTACGACATCAAATAATAATTTCCCTGTAACGCTTTTTTAATTTTTCTTTTATTGCACATTCTACAGATGCTCCTAATGAAATGCTACGCCGAGATACACTACTACGGGACAAGGGGATAGTTTGCATGCCAGAAAAATTCAAATTAAACTTTTGCAAAAATTTTATCAACATTTCTTTAATAAACTTCCCATCAGAAAATGGTCTCCCATGTCTAATAATATCACGGCTTACGAGGCTTGATATCTCATTTTTAAATTTCTTATCATAAGTTTTCGGTTCATAGTTTTCAACCTCAAACATCCATCCTTTAAGTTTTTCTAAATAAAGGGTTTTATACTTATTATAGAGGTCTTCTCTCTCTGTATTATTAAATTTATGCATCTCACTATGAAAACAATCGAAATGCTTTTTTAATACATAAGAGCGAATTGACTTAAAGGTTTGATAACATAGTAAGCAGTCAAAATTACCAAAAGCATTTGCTATCATAAAATATTGTTTATGCGTCATCGTTAATTTCGTTTTATTCATACAACAACAAAGAAAAACAAGCGGCTACACATGTGCACTCATCGCTCGTGCGTTGACGACTAAATGAAAGACCATTAGCATGGCGTTGAACGACCATGATTTTTGAGTGTGAATCTGAGTGTGAAATGAAAGAGCATAAGAATATATGTGAGTTCTCTCTGCACTATTGTGCTATGAAGTGAGCATCCCTGTATTAGACTTACATTTCACTATAATAAAAAAACAACAACACCAACAACAACAACTACTAATAATGATATGTTGGCGATTTATTTCTGCTTGCTGTGTCGGGAGTGTTTGTGTGGGTAGGTTGGCGTAGGGGGGGTACGTACAATAAAAACTGTTAAGGGAATGCAAAGAGTGGAGAGTGTGAGTGTAAATTGTCATAGCGGAGGGTATATAAGCTTCGGCCCGGCCGAACTTAACACCGTTTCTACTTGTTTTTCTATACACCGGGCAATGCTGAACATCAAATGACTCGCTTTGTTTGGCCATAGCAACAACAACCAAACACACAACATCACACATTCTTTGTACGAAGTAGCTGACGTATTAGTATGTCACCATAACGTCGACTGCGCAAGCCCATGGGCTTGCAAATGAAATTTTGCGTGGCTATGCTTTGTATCTCCGTTCAACAACAGCACTAGCCACATGTGCAAAAATACATAGATTATTCTGTTAATACATACGCAATAAACACAATTTCGTTTGCCTCACCCCTGCCACACCACTCTTTCATTGCTCTCGCTCATTTTTGTTTAACACGTCATTTTTCTCTTTCGCAGTCACAGAAAATCTGGTTTTAGCAGCAGCATAAAATCTGGTTTTAGCAGATTTTGACATTGATAGATTAAGTCCCTATACGCCGCTATAGATGTTAACACATCACAAATTGAAGTCACCAAGGACATATTCTATAAGCGCCTAGAGGAATCATACGACCGCGGTCCTGACCATGATTGTTCTAGGTGATTTTAATGCTAAAGTCTGCAGGAATAGTGTCTTTGAACCAACCATGGGTATATTCAGTCTACACGCCATCACTTCCCTTAACTGAACGAGACACTTAGATTTTGCCGCGGCTTAAAACATGGTTATCAGTAGTACGAGATTCCAACATAGAGACAACCCTAAGGCTACTTGGATATCCCCTGATCAATAGATGAAGAACCAGATTGATCACCTGGTAATTGATGGAACGCAATCTACTAGTGTAATTCGTGGGGCTAATGCCATGTTCCCACTACAGCGCCAATTACTTAATTCGCTCTTTGAATTACTATTCCGAATTACGATAAATACTAGAGATGGCAATGTTTTGTTTTTAATTCATAAGGTAATTGAAATTGAATTACCTACAAACAAGGTAATTGGAGATTGAATTTCGAATGAGAGAGCGAACTACGAATAATTCTGTAGTGGAAACAAGTCATAACATCGATTCGGATGACAACATGGTTACAGTTTTGACTACATGGTTGCAGTTAAGCAGAGCGAAAGTCTAACGAAACCAGACATATAGAAAGCTGGGCATCGGAAAGCTGAAAATACCAGAGATAGCCACGGCCTATGCATAGAAACTCACCCAGATACTGGCGCAGAACGCACCCCCGTCTCATGATTCTGAACGGCAGTGGAAGTACATTTGCCACTCCACGAAAACTGCTGCAGAGACCGTACTTGGTCATAGAAAACCCCTTAAACACAAATCATGGTACGATGGAAAGTGCCGCTTGGAAAATGATGAAACGAACGCTGCACGAATGGTAATACTTCAGTCAGTTACAACGCGAGGCGCGTCATATTGGCATAAGTAGACGAGGAGAGAGGAAGCCTGTGTATTTAGGAGGAAAACAGAAAGAGCAAAAGTGAACAATTTTAATCTTACAGGAGGAAAAATGGGGCCCGTAACTTCTAGCGAAAAGTTCAAAGCCAAACCAAAGGAAGTGGATCAAGGCCCCCTTTTTGCAGAGATAAGGACGGAAATCTTGTCGCAGATGTATAGAGTATGGCTGGAATATGCAGAGAACACTTTTCTTTTTTACTTATCTCAGGAGACTTAAATATAGATGAGGTTGTTGACCAACTAAAGGACGATGGCGTTGACTGTCCTCCACCTAGCCAAAGCGAAATTAGAACATCGATTTGCCGTCTTACGGACAATAAAGCCAAGGGTTCTTATGAACCACCGCCTGAGCTGTCTAAGGCTGGCGACTATGAGTTGGAAAGGTGCATGTATCAGCTCATATGCTAGACGAACTCATGCCCGACGATTGGAGTTTTAGCTTACTGTATCGTGATTTCAGTATAGACTTCCCAACCATATGTACGAACTATCGTGGGATAAGCCTTTTATCCATCGCATACAAGGTTTTCTCAAGCGAAATGTGTGAAATACTAAAGCCGTTTGTTGCAGACCTGATCAGAACTTATCAGTGTGGCTTTAGGCCTGGAAAGTCAACTATCGACAAAATCTGGAGAAATCCCATGGACAAAAAATTAACATCAATCGCCTCTTTGTAGATTATAAGACTGCTTTCGATAGCCCGATACGGGGAAAACTGTACCAAACTATGTCGGAGCTTCGTATTCCTGCTAAGCTGTTAATACTTTTGAAACTGACTGTCACGAAATCCTCAGTAAAGATTGGTAATCATCTCAACGAACCATTTAGTACAAGGCGGGGCCTCGGGCAGGGCGACACCCAATCATGCGATCTCTTAAACATGTTAATTGTGCGAAAAGCTCCAGTTAACACTAACAAAACTATCAGTAGAAAAATTCACATGCTACTCCCGTATGCTAATGACTTCGACATCATTGGACGAAATGTTCGAGAAGTTACTTCAGTTTTTTCAGGAATTGAAATTGAATTAGCAAAAGTGGGTTTTGGCAGTAGACACATCCACTCCACTGGGTGAAAGTTGATAACGGTTCTGATTTTGAGGTAATGGCGTAATTTGTTTACTTTGGATCTGCCACAGACAGAACCAACAGCGTCAGCCTGGAAATCGAAACAAGAATTGTGTTTTCAAACAGGTATTATTTCGGGCTAAGCATTGCAGTAACCCCCCTCTCACCATAAACGAAGATGTAACTGTATCAGACACTCATACAACCTGTCTTGATTTATGGCGCATGCCGATAGAACATCACTGAGAGTCTTCGAGAGTAAAATGGTCCAAAAAATATAAGGTTCTATAACAGAAAACGACGAGTATCGACGACGGATGAACCACGATCTGTATAATCTGTATCCTGACATCGACGCAGTTATACGTATCAAAATAGCGCGTTTATGCTGGTTAGGCCATGTCAGTAGAATGGAGCAGAATGAAACAGGGTGACGGGAACTCGAAGGACGTCGCAAAATAGGACGACCAAGACTTCGCTGGAAATACCAGGTGGAATATTTCCTGCGAGAGCTTGGTGTAACCAACTGGAGGAAAAAACCTGAAGATCGGGCAGGTTAGGGAAACATGTTATCCTCATTTTGTAAGGACCTTGCCCCCACTGGATTGTTTGAGGTCACTTAAGTAAGTAAGTATAATTAGCAGTCTGCTGGTGAGCGGCAAACAAGCCTTTGCTGTTTCAACAAACCTGGCATCTTTCCCTATTTCGCCAAACTTTTTCAATATTGCTACACGCCTAAATGTCGGGTTTTTTGTGATATGTATCCAAATATAACGTGTTTGTAGCCTTTCGAAAATTTATTATATTTGTGTCCAAACACATTGTGTTTGCATGTTGGAGACACAATGGTGAATAAGTTGTAATATATGTTTTTTGATCCAAACGGGGCTTTGTTTGATGAAAACTACTGAAAACATAATCGTGACAGACAACAAAGATCGAAAAGAGCACCAGCTCTTCAACTCGTGAAACCAATGATAGCAAAAATTTACATGATTCCTGCAATATGTTGCTAGGGACGATTTTTCAGCGTGTAAATCTTTATATATTGCAGAATAAATGATAGTGAATCAGGTGCTTTTCAGTATAAAAGATCTCTACAACAAAACTAGCTGACATGACGTGTAGATGGGGTGCCAGTAGTGTGAAGAAAAAAAAATATTTTGGTGAAAGGTGGCAACCTTATAAAACATATGTTTTAAGTTTCAATCCGCCGCGTTGTTTAGTAGTTTTATTAGAGCCATCAAAAGTTAAAAATTGGTCACCATTATATAATTCAATATTTCCATTTGAAAGTTCTCAGTCGAAGCAATATTATAGCCGAGCTAGATTCTAATCTGGGGTAGTCTGCCTCTTCGTTTACGACTGTAAAATACTGGGTAGCAGAGAGTCGTAGTGGTCGACCAATGGAGGTGTCCATGCCAGACACGGTTAAGAAAATCCACAAATTGGTTTTGGATTATCGTCGGCTGAGGGTGCGTGACCTAGCTGAGATGATGGGCATTTCAAAAAGTGCTACATCGTATATTGACCGAAGATTTTATGATGAGGGAGCTATGCGGAAGATGGGTGCCGCGAATGCTTTCAAAAGAGCAAACACAGCGTCGTAAAGATATTTCAGTAGAGTGTTGGGCGATATTTCACAGCAATAAAGCCGAATTTTGCGTCGATTTTATTAGACACTTCCCACCTAAGACAGAGGGACAGTCAAAGCAGTGAACTGGTGGGAGAAACATGTCCAAAGAAGGCGAAGACGGTTCCATCTGCAGGCAAGGTCATGGCGTCTGGGTTTTGGGATGCGCAAAAGGAAAAACCATCAACGGTGAATATTATGCTAATTTATTGAAGCGTTTAAGTGATGAAAAAATGACCGCATTTGACAAAAAAGAAAGTGTGGTTTCATCAAGATAATGCTCCAGTTCACACATCCACTATTGCGATGGCCAAAATTAATGAATTAAAATTCGAATTGGTTCACCATGTACCTTATTCGCAAGATTTAGCTCCCTCTGATTATTTTCTATTTTCAAACTTGAAAAAATGGTTCGGTGGTAAAAGATTTACCAACAATAAAGAGGTGAAGTCTGAGGTTGATGAGTATTGTAAGGAGATTGACAGTTCTTACTATAAAAAGGGCATCGAAGCTCTTGAATATCGCTGAACAAAAGTGTATCGAGCTGAAAAGAGATTATGTTGAAAAATTAAGAAAATTTGTCCCAACTTTTTTGTGTCTTCTTTGTTAGGTCAGGTAGTTTTGGGACCGCCATCGTAGGGTAACTAGACACGTTCAGATTGTATTAATATGTTATCAAAAGTTGTTCCGCTTTACCATGGCTATAATTCTGCAGAACATTGTGTGTGAAAAATTTGGAGTCCCTTGAAGTTATGCTGGAAAAAGTGAAAAACAATTTTTTTAACGTGCAGGAAAATCAGAGAATTGGTAAAAATCGATTTTTGGAAAAATATGACGGGATAGACATTTCATGTATACCGATCAACTCAGTAGGCTTGCCTGTAACCGATACAATTTACTAGAACCTTGATACATTTTTCGGCTACAACAATGGTATAAATAGATTCGTAATTATTTATTGTTTGATACAATTGTTAATAACCATACATGGGGCAAATTATAATTGGTGTTTAATTTTAATTAACTGTACCAATGCAAATTAAAAAACTTCAATACCATTGGCAATTGTACATATGTTCAAAGAATTTCCATCAAATCTGTCAGCTTTGGTTTTCTCATGTACAAGGTGGCGCAAAAGTAATCCTCCTATCAGAAAATGCTATAAATTTTGCGATTGGCCCCTATTGTCAGTTCTGTTTTGACATTTGTGTAGTAAACACATGCGAAATACATGTTAATAAACAATGTTACGCTATACTGCTCCAGAACGCGGAATATTGCTGACTATTTATTTGACCAATAATCGGTTGGTGACTTTGGCACAACGTGAATTTCGTCGCAGATTTACTGGCCGTCCAACGCCTACTGGTGAAACACTGCGACGTTTAGCCGCTCGCCTCGCAGAGACTGGCACAACACGAGATGCTGCCAGGCGTGGCAGACCCCGGAGTAACCGTTCTGCAGAGAATATTGCTGCTGTAGCCGCGGATGTCATGGAAGCGCTGTCGATGTCATGGAAGCGCCGTGAGCGCTATAGAGCAATGATCAACGAGTTCTTTTTGCCGCAACTTGATGAATTGGGATTGAAAAACATGTGGTTCCAACAGGACGGTGCAACGGCACACACTGCACGTGCCACAACCGATATGCTGAAGGATGCATTTCCCGGGCGCCTAATCTCCCGTTTTGGCGATTTGCACTGGCCAGCAAGATCGCCTGATTTGAACACTCCAGACTTTATTTTGTGGGGCTTTTTGAAGTCGCGGGTTTATGTCAACAAGCTTCAGACTCTTGCAGCTCTTAAAGACAATATCCGTCAAGAATGTGCGGATGTATCGCCGGAAGTTTTGGCCACAGTGATGGAAAATGTCATAAAAAGGGCTCAAATGACAATCAACTGTGGCGGCGGCCATTTACATGACATCATATTCTCGACTTGATGTAAAAAAAATTAAAAGACCAAATAAAAATAATCCACAAGAAGAACCAAAGTTTTTCATTTTTTTTTAAATTACAGCCAAAAAACATCGGAAGTTTACTTTTGCGCCACCTTGTATTTTACACAGTACAGGTTTATGAATTTGAAAGTCAACGAGGCAAGACAAACCTCTACATGTAAAATACTTTAAAAACAGAATTGCCAGCAGCCAAATAAATTCACAACAATTATGACCAGTTTTTCAGTCGGTGGTGATCTTCGTTTCTTAGGGTGGTATTCTATAAGTCGTGAATCAGTCACTTCGCGTTACTTTTATCGATTTGGTGGTTTATAAAGCAACTCTATAAACCGCATATGTCAGTGACAGCATTCGTAAACAAACGCAAGCGCGAAGTGACATATAAATTTGACTTTGGCGTTCGCGTTGGGTTTTGCGTTTACGTTCATTTTCGGGACTTTTAGAATACTACCCTTAGTTAAATATTGAATTGTGTTTTTTAGTCATTGTTTAACTATGATTTAACCACCCAATGTTGGTCGGTTAATTTATAGTCAGAACCATATTATTTTGACAATCAAATTACTGACTGTCAAAGTGAGAAATGAAGATTGTATAAAATACATGTTTCAGATTTGCGTATTTGTACACATACGTAAAATGCAAAGTTAACCTGTTATTAACTTAGAATTAAGATTTAGTAATCCGATAGTTAACTACCCACTTAAAAACTTGCCATTAATAGCATCCCCATATTTCTTTACAGTTGGCATCCGATTCCACAGACCTGAATTTGCATTTGCTCCGGCAATTTTGTAATTGCCTTTGCGAACAATGGTAATTCATTTGCATTTGCATTAGGTAAAGTAATGGAAATTAAAATCCAATGCAAATTAAAAAAAAAAAACAGGTATATTTTATAACAAACGCGATCAGCAACAGTAATTGCCTTAATTATTCATTCATAAATATTTAAATATAACGGGACGAACGTAAGTGTGTTTTTTTTATTTGACGTCTATGTATGGGGAGCCGCTTAATATCGCGCAACTCCACATAAGGGAAGCTGAATCCAAATCCGGATTTCGGAATTCCGTAATTCATTCGTTCTTATTAAATTTGAAATTCCGGAATCGAAACAAACCGAATTCCGCATTATTCGGACTTTTATATAATTCATTTGTCGAAATAATTTCCCAAAAAAAGAAGAAGGTATTTTTCAGTCTCACATTTGACGAGTGGACTTCTACTCGGAACCGTCGTTTTATGTACATGAATCAGGAGGGCATGTTTGGAATTTGGGGCTGTCTCGTATTAATGGCCGATTTGCACCTGAGGGTTGTGTAAAGTTGTTGGAAAAGAAGCTTGAAACTTGCCAATTAAATATGCATTATGATATTTTGTACATTGTGACTGAGGGTGCCTCAATGATGAAAAAAGTGGGTAGGTCGCTACCCTGTGAACAAATAGTATGTTTTGCCCATGCAATTCAAATTGCTATAGTAAATGTATTCTATAAAAAGCAAACTGCAGTAGGGGAAGAGGAATATAACACGGTGTTACAAAAAATAGATTTTTTTCTGTCCTATGAACCAAATGCACATATTCGGAAAGAGGGGTAAAAATAAAAATACACGTGTATCGTCGATTTTCATGTACACGTCAGAATTTATTTTTTTTTTTAAATTTGAAGTATAAAGCTCGTAGTGGCCTGTGTGAAAGCCTTTGGACCGATTTTTAACCCTTTTTCAGTGATCCAATCGAGCTGATTTTTTGCAGGCAGACTCGTGGAAATGTCTGTATCACGTCAAATTTTTTAAAAAGAATTTTTATCAATTCTCAGATTTTCCCCAATTTTTATTATTTTTGAAAAAAAAAATATTTTTTTCACTTTTCTTAGCATAACTTGAAGGGACTCCAAATTTTTAAACTACTTAAGCGTTACGAAAAAAAAATGTTTTTTGACCCATCCTACTCGATATAGTTGTAGTTAATCAATAGTAACCTTCTAACACTAAACAGTTTTTGACTTTTACAACACTTACAACTGGTCTGACAGATGAAATAAGGACTTGCAAAATTGTTTTAAGTTCTGTTGTGCGAAAACGTTTTTGTATATATTTCATCTGAAAAAAATGCAGTGTCCGACGCGAAATAACTTTTGTTACGTTTGTGGCTTATTCGCACCAAATGAAAATTTGAAAAATATTACTAAAACAGTGGTGAATTCGTTTCAGAAAATATTTAAGACTGCTTATGTTCCTTACTTGTGGTATACTCCGGAAGTCGTTTGCGACTATTGCTATAGAAATTTGTGCAAGTTTACTGATGGAAGGTCAACAATAAAGTACGCTGTACCAACAATTTGGCTACCACGCACGGAGCACTGCAATGAATTGTGCTACTTTTGTGTAACTTTTGCTCAAACAAAAGGGTACCAATACATGCACCGCAACAAAATTCGCTACGCTAATGTAGAATCGGTAATTCCAGCAGTTCTATACTCACCAGAAGAGCGTGTAGCGGCTTCAGTGGAGATTTTTGATAATGTTCCCGAAATAGGCGATGCAGAATCAACAGTTGTACCAACACTGCTATCAACTTTTCTTGCATCGAATGCGAGATGCGAGAGTCCACAAGCATCGGAATTTGTGGCAACACCCAGTGAAATTGGGACTGCAATGCCGCATTTAATAACGCAAGCCGACTTCAATGACCTCGTACGAGACGGAAATTTGTCGAGGAGAACAGCAGAACTCTTGGCATCACGCTTTAAGCAGTGGAATATAGTGGCGGCTGATTTTAAAATAACAGCCGCTCGTGGTCGAGGTACCACTATTCCATGTGACGAATTTTTTTAGCTTATTGTTATGATATTGATTTGATGTTTGCAAAAATTGGTTACCCTCATATTTCAGAGGTGCATCGGTCAACAGCCTTAAAGTCGTGCTGCTTCATATCGGTAACATACATCCATCTGTCCCGATCGCATATGCCACAAACCTCAGGGAAACATACGAAGGCATGGAATTAATATTACAGCTGATAAAGTACAAAGAGCATAATTGGAAAATATGCTGCGATCTGAAAGTGGTCGGTTTACTCATGGGTGTTAAGCGTGGATTTCCAACCCACCAGTGCTTTTGTGTACATGGGAAGGTCGATAAGTGGAAGCCGCGAACATGCTACAAAGTAGGCGTAGAAAGTATAGAGAATCTACCATTGGTGCAGCCGTCTCAAATCATTTTGCCTCCACTACACATTAAGCTCGGTCTCGTATCAAATTGTGTTAAAAAACTGGATCGTGATGGCGAGGCCATTGCAACTTTGCGCAAAATTTTTCCGAAATTGAGCGGCGCAAATATTCATGCAAGTATTTTTTTTAAGAAGTCATTCAGTAACTTTATGTTTTTTAATGATTTTTTTGATTTAAGGTGTTTTCAATGGTCCGCAGATAAAAAAAAATAATTGCAAGTTCTGAATTTTCATCAAAATTAAATGCTATCGAACAACGTGCATGGAAAGGTACAGTTGCCGTTATTGAGCAGTTTCTTGGCAACAAACGAGCTGCCAATTATAGAAATATTGTAGCAGAAATGGTTTCGGCATATGGCGAAATGGACATATTAATGTCGCTAAAGATCCATTTTCTTCACAATCATTTAGATTTTTTCCCTGATGATGTAGGAGCTTGTAGCGATGAGCATGGCGAAAGGTTCCATCAGGACATTGCGGCTATTGAAAAGCGCTTTAAAGGAAAAGACATTACGCATATGCTTGGCGAATACTGTTGGTCTATTTGTCGCGATACTGAAGCAAATGCTTACAACCGCAAAAATAAAAGGCTTAAATTTCTTTAAAAAACATTAAAATTTTTTATGTAACAATTCTTTAGTTTTATAAAACAAAAGTAATAAAAAAAAATTGTTTTTTTAACGAACTGAAACCTTAAAAAAAGACGATAACCATTTAAAAAAAAATTAAAAAATTTAGGAAAATCTGAGAATTGATAAAAATCCACGAGTCTGCCTGCAAAAAATCAGCTCGATTGGATCACTGAAAAAGGATTAAAAATCGGTCCAAAGGCTTTCACACAGGCCACTACGAGCTTTATACTTCAAACTTAAAAAAAAAAAATTCTGACGTGTACATGAAAATCGCCGATACACGTGTATTTTTATTTTTACCCCTCTTTCCGAATATGTGCATTTGGTTCATAGGACAAAATGTGTGTAACAGGGTGTAATAGTGAAAGAAACCTAAACCTTGAATTCGATGAAAAAAATCTTACTGATTATTAGGATGATGAGAATGGAAGGTGGGTAGACATGGGAAATGAAACTAATGCTATCGAAACCACCGAAAATGTACAACTACGAGCATTGATCACTAAAGTGCGAAAAATTGTTAAAATATTCCATCGTTCGTTTTTGAAAAATGAAGTGCTTCAAAAATACGCGAAGCAAGATCGTAAAAAAGAGCTAAACCTTGTGTTAGATTCGAAAAATAGATGGAGCAGCAAGTTGTCTATGTTCTATAATTTTATATGAAATTGAATGGGATGCAGTATCACAGACATCGAAAAATTTGATGCCAGTAAAATTAACTGTAGACGCTTTATGCCGTGCAGACGCCAATTTAATTTCTGCAGACACAACATTTACGTTTGTGTTACAAAATTTAAGTGAGGATAACGAAATTGGCACTGAATTGAAAAAAGAGCTAGAAATCCAAATTAACCGAAAAAGAACCATTTTATCTGACGTTTTACAGTATCTGCATAATGGAGTTGCAGTGAAAATGCAAATTCATTTCTGTTCATTCTGTTCATTCGAAAACAGATATAAATAAATTTATTCTAATCTAAATTACATATTTATCCCAAGAAGGATAATGATATTTTGCATACACTAAAGGTAATCTACGTCGAATTGACGAAGTCCTACTTTACTTTAAAGTTTCTAAAGAACATGGTAGAGGGTCAATTCCATGAAACACAGGACACCAAGAAAAAAAAATATTTCACAAAAACAACTAAACTTTTAAACTTTTTACATTTATCGAATTATGTTTGAACTTTATAACTATGAAGTTGGAAACACGTAATATAATATGTTTATTACATGAGAAGGTTTGTCTTAGAGCTCATTGTGAATGATTCTTTTTCAAGATTTTTGTCAATTTCACAGGTATGTATTGTTGCTAGTATTTAATTTTTCGTCACATATAGAAGGTGCTTCAAAAGAAGTCATCCGATATTGTTTGGCCCTCATTTTTTTTCTAAATGAAAAACTTCGATTCTGTTTTTTGATTATGTTTACTTGAACCTTTAGAATTTTACTGGTTAAGTTGAGAAGATGATATCGTTTAAATGCGCGCTGTCACAATTGATTACCATACGGGCTCATTTTATGGCATTTTTCATAATTTCGGCGAGAACTTCGGGCGACAGATTCTCGCATTCGCGTCGAATGTTGACCTTGAGGGCTTCCGGGGTCTCGGGCTTGTTCACGTCAACACGAGACTTCAAAAAACCCCACAAAAAAGTCTGGAACGGTTAAATCGGGCGGTCTTGTGGGCCAGTGCAAATCGCCAAAACGAGAGATGAGGCGACCCGTCAACGCCACCTTCAGAATATCGGTTGTGGCACGCGCAGTGTGTGCCGTTGCTCCATCCTGTTGGAACAACATGTCCTCCAGTCCTAATTCGTCGAATTGCGGCTGAAAAACTCGGATAACATGGCCCTAAAGTGCGCACCGTCCTCTGTTGTCGTTTGACCAGCAGCGTTCTCGAAAAAAAAATTGCCCGATGACTCCTCCAGCGTAAACAGCGCACCATGCAGTCACTCTGAGCGGGTTTAATGGCTCCTCGTGCATCACTCGTGGATTTTCGGTCCCCCAGAAGCGATAGTTTTGCTTGTTCACGTACCCGCTGAGGAGGAAATGAGCCTCATCGCTCATTATGATTTTCAAATTGTGACGGCGCCCATTTAACCGATATCATCTTCTCAGCTTAACCAATAAAATTCTAAAGGTTCAAATAAACACAATCAAAAACAGAATCGAAGTTTTTCATTTAGGAAAAAAATGAGAGCCAAACAACATCGGATGACTTACATACCTGTGAAATTGACAAAAATCTTGAAAAAGAATCATTCACCATGTGCTCTAAGACAAACCTTCTCATGTAATATATATATATATTACGTGTTTCCAACTTCATAATTATAAAGTACATAGAGGTGTTTTAATGGAAAATGCATTTTAAGGGCTATTTTCAAATTTGAATCTCAAATAAATGGTAAGTGCCTTTTTAAGAAAGGGCAAAAATTTTGTAACGTGAGTCACAAAAAGTAGAATTTTTCAATTTTTAAAAATAAATATTAGAAATTAAATAATACAATTTTACATGTAGCTTAAAAGAAAAAACAAGTTGTTATATTTTTTTGAAATTTATTCTATCATTAACCCTTTTGAGCCGACTGGGTATTTAAATACCCAAAAAAGTTAAAGTAGTAAAAAAATTCCTACCTTGGCCTGATAAGAGATAATGACTGCAAGGTGCTTTTTTATTTAATACTAGAGATTGATTAATGTGGAATAGCCTTAGGTGCCGCATTTGTAATGTGAAAAAAATAAAAGCGATTTGTCAAAAAGTGGAAATGGGTATTTAAATACCCAACCGTCCATGAGTTCTAAAATTAACTATTTACTCTATATTGAAATAATTCTTTTTGGCGTAAATAAAAGGCGAAAGGCGGTTTATTTAAAGAAAATTAGAGATTATTTAAACTTTGCAATTTTAGATTTATCTGGTGTGATACTTCTATGGTAATCCCGGAAGCATGAAGCTGGGTGCAAATTCGCCTGGCACTGCAAACATCCGTACTCTATTTTGCCACTGCACTGCCGGCAGCGACGACGTGCTGGGAGCTTTCCAATTAAATTATCGACATTATCATATCTAACTTCCATTTGTTCTCCGGAAATAATAATCTTACCGGAATTTTGCCCATTACTCTTCATCATTATCATCTCGCATACTTCCACTCTAAAATCAAATTGAGATATTTGGGTTTTTTTCATATTTGCGACAAAAGCAATACAGTTTCCATGCATTCACCATGGCCGCATCGAAGGCATTTGTTACTAATGGCCAATACCACTTTTTGCCCCGAACTCGAATGCGATAATTGTTCATGGCGTTATGGAAAAGGTCCACACCTCCCATGTGTTTATTATATTGGTTGACTAAATAGGGCTGTTCAATTGCAACCATTTTTCGTTGTTTTCGATCATATCGTCTTGCGCGAATCATTGGTGTATGACTTAAATAATTCGATAATAATGTTACGGCCTAAAAAAATAATAACGGAAGCAAATTAATTGATTAATTACGTAAAATATTTCGGTGAATAACGTAACGTACCGAATAATCGTTCCAAACTACAGCAATTGTAGAATTGTCCACATCAAAACAAAAGTCTGAAGTCCCACGGGGCTGTTTATGCATATTCTTGACGTCCTTCAGTGGAGCATGATTAGTCCGATTTTGACGAACAGTTCCCAAGGCGAAAAATCCATCACCCGATAAATTTGATAATAGTTTATGGCTAGTAAAAAAATTGTGAAACGTTACGGTATGCTTCGAGGGGACATCAAGATGAGAAAGAAGGGAAAGTACCACCCTTACTCCTAATTGTAACTGCGAGTTATCCTGTTTTGTTGCGCCTGCGTATGGCATAAACTGATACAAGTACACTGAAAGAAAAACCTTTATACATTGCATCAATGAAAAGTGTCATTGTTTTTGAGCCAATGTCGGTCTTCATTAATGCTATGAACAATGTTACATTAACCGAAAAATGTTTCATAGACCTGAAATTAATGTACACTTTCTAACCGGAATGAAACGTTATCATTGTATTAAAGAAAAATAGTACATTGATATTATAAACCGTTTCATTGATGTAATGAAATATAGTCATTGATATAACGATGATTCTATGAACATGTTTCATTGATGCTATGAGCATATTTCATTAATGTAATGAACATGTTTCATTGATGGTATGAACATGTTTCATTGAAGGTCTGAATATATTTCATTGCTTGTATGAACATATTTCATTGATGGTATAACACGTTTCATTAATGGTATGAACAAGTTTCATTGTTGGTATGAATAGGTTTCATTGATAGTATGAGCAGGTTTCACTGATGGTATGAACCGGCTTCATTGATAGTATGAATATGTTTCATATTTCATAGTATGAATATGTTTCATTGATGGTAAACCAATTTCCGACGATTATTAGGTCTTCTGGGACGGGGCTAGGGAGAGGAATATCTCTGTTGCAAATTTTGGATTTCGCAATTTTTTTGGACCTTGTGGGTCCCCATAGGTCCGGCCGACAAAAAAATTTTGGTTTTTGAAATTCCCTTATTTTGCTTGATTTTCGGTTTTTTAAATGGCGCGGGATTCTGCATTTCAACCTTTTATTTTTTTCTCATTTATTCTTTATCTCATACTGGCACTCATATATTGTGTCACAGCTACTGTACATACATACATAAATAATACATAAATACATATATTTATACAAATCGTAACTACGTATGTACATAATATCCTTTAACCAAATTAATGAATCGTTCAAAATTAATGAAATGGTATATTATATGAAAGAAAGATGTTTCATTATTGCTTTTTAGAAAAAATATTTTAAAATTCAATAAAATGAGTGAATGTAAAGGATGGCCTATTTAATAGATTCTACTTTACAATGTCGATGAAACGTCTGCAATTTTTCTCTATAGTTTCCCATATTTACATGAAAAACATACTTCATTCCATCAATGTAAAAGTTCAAAAATTCAAAAACTGCAGCAATGAAGGAGTTCATTGAAGTAATGTAACATTTCATATCATCAAAGAAACTTTTCATTGCACCAATGTAAATCCATTAATGTAACCCATTCATTGATGCTATGAAGTGCTTTCCTTTCAGTGTAGCCTTCGTCAGAAGCCAAACACCAATATTTGTAGCCAAACCTAATTGGCTATTCGATGATGAACATTTTGCATGAATGGCTATTATTTTAGGCTATTATTTGCTCATGAATAAAAAGATTATGGGAAAATACTCCAACCTGAAGAAACGTTTTAGTCATCAGGCTATTTAATGTCGACACTTTAGAAATTTTGTCGTTAGGATCTAGTGCCGAATTATCGCAGACATGCACAAATTGCTTGATTCGTTTGAATCTATATCTTGGCATACATTCTTTTATCTAGCATGTAACACACCCTAGTAATTCTCGGTTTGACCAGTAAGAATTTACTTGTGGTAACGTATGGTATATAGGTGTTGTTACAAATGACGGGCAATTGTTTGCTGCAGCATACTTGTAGGTGGAATTCACTATAAGGTCCAACACCTCCTCATCAACGAACAATTCCCAAAGTTGCTGGGAACTGATTTCACCAATCTGTTTATCTAGAGCTTTGTTTGATGTCTCCGTATCATACAAAGGCTCCTTCTCAAACTTGTAATTATGATTTCGGGACCATTTTGGTTTCGTTCCCTTAATAATTTTACATCTTTTCTTACCAATCTTACTGGAGGTCACTGGCAAATCATCAATCTCGTTTTCAGCAGATAGTATATCTTCATTCCATCTATTGCAGAAACGTTCTATTTCGTAAGTCCCAGTAATCTCGTGAGGCAGATTTTAGTCGTCGTTCAATCCATGTAAATTGTCATCCAACTCCTACGTATCACTTATCTCGTCAACGTCACCGGGTGGTAATATAACAACATGAGTTGTATCTGATTCTCTTTCAAAATCTTCTTCCCCATCGGACCAGCAATCGAGAATTTCTTGTAATTCGGTTATTTATAATTTTTTTTTCGTATAAATTTATGTTTTTATACACTTGTTTTATTGTAAAAACAAATTAACTTGATTTCGCCTATTCATGTTGCTTTACTAAAATAAACTACATGTAAAAAGTTCAAGAAGTCTGAAAAAGGAGAAGCAAACTGGGAATCCCCTTTTTAAAACCAAACTACTAAGCTATAGAGTTCAAAGTTGGATTTACTTTTTATGGTGTAATTTTAAATATTTTTAAGGCTCTTCGAGGTAACCCTGTACATTTTAAATGAAATAGTGGGGTGTACCGCACCTTTGAGTGGTCAAAAAAAATGCATAATTTTGTAAACAAATAAATAGCTTTTTATTTATACAGAAATAAGAAAAACAAAATTGTTCCAAAATATTTAAAAAAGTATATCGTTAAAGACTGTTGGGTACTTAAATTCCCATGTCCTATCTCTGGAATGGGGAGGTATTTTTTTTTACACCAATCAACTTCTTTGAGCCGTCTTAAATGGGTTAAAGGGCAATTTTATTTTGTAACGTGAGTCACGCATAGTGATATCTGCTTGATGCTTAAATTAAAACAACCACTTTTACATTAAAATGTTTTTAACTGAAGGAAATACTATTCACAAAATCTACAATATGCAAACATTACACATGTATAAATGTTGTTACTCTTTGTATTGTCAACTCTGCACATTTCTACTTTGCAGTTAAAATTATAAAATTAACATACCCACCTTCGTATACATTCAAAGGGTATAAAACAACCAACAAACTTTCAATTAAATATCAGTCTCTATAGTACGCCTTTTACCGCTGCAGCTTACCACTATGGTGTAATTCATCCAGTCGTAATAACATCGTACATTTTGGATCATTCAAAAGAGACTGTTGTCTGCTGGATAACATCCCCCGTGGTATAAAAAAAGTTGAGATGTGGCCGGACCGGCCTTCTTCTCAACTTATGAACCGATTTACTGCGGTTGCATTAGATGTCCTCGAAACCAACTACAACATAAAAATCAAATGGAACTTTTTCGCCACCTCTCACGGTAAAGGTCCAGTAGACGGGATTGGAGGAACTCTAAATATAATGGTATTAGAGCAAGTTAGAGTCTTTACCAAGTAACAAATGCTGCCAGTTTTGTGAAAGCTGCCAAACGGTCACGCACTTCAATTAATGTACTTCATCTAACGGCCTCCCACATCACAGAGAAAAATGATACCTTGAGTTTAAAGACAACTTTGGAAAACCCCGCTAAACTACCGGGTATACTGCAAACAGAAATCCAGAAAGGTTCTTAATGTCTGGTGATTCCTTGGAATCTGAGCGTTCTCGTGATGCCAATTCAACAATAAATTGTGCATACTGGTACGTAGTAGACAATGATGGAAAACTTTATCCTAGAGAAATCATCAGTATTACAAATAATAAGTATGAAATTAATACTATGGAGCCAGTAGGAAAACACTGGAGATAATATTTTTTATGAAACATCAAAAAAGAAATAATATTTTTTATAACAGATCAAAATTGCTTCGACAGTTGCAGCCATCAAATATTGGTAATTCACGTGGGAATTTTATATTTAAAACACTATTAATAAATATCTAAAGCTAGCAGTTTACAATTTATATTATTCGCCTCATTAACTTTTTTCATTGGTTTCGACAAAATTGTAATAGTAACTGTTTTGCAATATTTTGCCAAAATTACATTGATTGGAAGGCACAGTATAAACAATTCATCAACATTTTAATGTTACTCTAAAGTTATATCTTAAGTTAGAAAAGTAAAAATTACACTCTGTCGCCAAAATTTTACATTTCTGACTAAACAAATTACAAAAAATATGTAATATTACCATGTGTGGTGCAATGGGTAGTGTGCGCGCCTCTTGTACTTGCGACCCTGGGTTCGATCCTTGCTCAGACCTCCTTAAAAGTTCTTTCGACGGCGGTAACCTTGCATAGTGACGGCGACACTATCGAGTATTAAGCCATGAAAATACTTCTCAAACTACCTTTCGGAACCGGTGTTAACTTGTAGGTCCCAATCAGTGAGTGTAAAACTAGAATGCGCACAGCTCACTGGTTTGTGAGAAGCTCTCCCTAAATCCTTCATGGGATGTAACGCGAAACCATTTATTTATTTATTTAAGTCCCAAACTCACTTGTGTTTCAATGTAAACAGCATCATGTTTACTGGCAAACAAGCCCCTTTCCAGTTTCTTTCCTCAAAATCGTTTCTCACTTTGGTAGCATACTTACCTATATAGGCAACACATACACAAAAACCAAAGGAACATCACAAACCATTTAAGCGTCCGAGCTTTCGTTTATTCTTTTTTAACTGACAAATCGCTTTTGATATCATCTGTCCGATGAAGCATTGACGACTGAATACATGAAACTAAAACAATGTCTTCATCTGCAATTTGCACGCACATTCGTTAATATTTCAGACTCACTGACTGAGAGAATAATGCAAAAATACAGATAGGTACACACTTACAAGATAGCTTCTTTCGTTGTCCCTCTTTTACTCTCTTGCTCTCGAGAGAGCATAGATAGTGCAACAAACACAGCTGTATTTGTATCACAAACATAAATATATGGTGGTCGCAAACACATATATTCTAACATATTAATCATTGTGTCTCAAACATGTAATATTGAATAGCAAACACAATATGTTTGGACACAAGTATATTATATTTGCGACAAGCTAAAAAAACACACTATATATTTGCATCCAAACAACTAAAGAAGACTGGTTTTTCAGCGTGTACATTAAAATTCAAACAATTGCAGAATAAGGGACATTGTTAAGCAGAAGTACGAAATATAACGTGAGTCACAAGATACAGTAATGTGTGTCACCCTTATTAATTCGAAGTAACATCATTATTGGTATGTAATATTTGCAATTGGAGTGTTACACAAAATCCTTGAATGTTTTGACCCTTTTAAGACAAGTGACTTTTTTAAAACTGTTCTGCAAGAGGAGAAAATTAACATTAATGTTGACTTCTAAATGTTTCTAAATGTCTAAGTGTCATATGATTACATTATATTAAAAAAAAAACAATGTTAGTAGCCTAATACTCATATCCATATTTTCATTTAAAAATATGAATATGCCTGCGATTGACATGGAATTTAACATTGAAAAAATGTGTCAAACTGTAACGTGAGTTACATGGAGTTGCCCAGAGTACAAATCCGGCACACTACTTTTAATCATTAGTAGTCTTTAGTAAAAAGAAAAAACAAGAGCCATATTTTTGATTTGTTGTTGAGCAATTCGCTGTTCGGTCCATTTTTGTGAAAAATTTAAAATGAGCAACATTGTTCGTCGAATCGACGAAAATTACCCTTCTAGGATTAAATCCATAGCATGGTTCATCATTTCCCAACTCAGTTTAACTGCATCATTATTTATTTTCATAAGTGAAATGCAATATTTTGCCATGTTCCTCGTCTTTTGCTTCCTTCACTTGTGCATTTTTTGCTATTTTTTTGTGCAACTCTACCACAAAGTTAATTTAATATAATGATTCTTTTATCAAATTACAAAATCATGACCATATATTTTGTTAAAACATTTATGTGTCTGACGGTTATAAATTTTCAAAATATGTACAAAATAAAAATCACAAGGAAACTTCAAACTTCCTTTTCCTCCTTCCTCCTCCTGCTAAAGGCGGTGGTGGAATATAAAGTATAAAATTTCAGCACCAGACTTCAGTTATTTTGTTTCGTTCCGCTCGGTTGTTTTTCGTAGTTGTAAGTTTTTATTTTGCTTTGATTTTGGGAAAATTGCAACAGCATTATTATAATTTTCTTTATTCGTTGATTTTCTTTAGTCATCCTTTGTTTATTACTCTTTACAATCCGTTCGTTCTGTTGTCGTTATCTTGTTGTTATTTTTCTTTGGTTTTATGTTTTGCTTTAAAACATCATCAATGCAACATAAACAGCATAATTTACAAAACGTTTAACATCTCGATGTCGACCGACCGACTATGGAAGTAAATATGTATGTTTGTACGTATGTTCAATGAAAACATTCCTAACTTATGCATTGAAAATAGGGTGAAAAATATCAGTTGTAGAGGATTTAGAAAAACAAATTTGGAATGGAATGATGTAGAAAAAATAGAGTCGGGAATGATCGTAATATTAAAGGCGAATGTTATTACCTCAAAGGAACTTGACTGTATATATTAATATAATTGTCGGTCTCTTATGTGCCTTAAATCTATTGGCTACGCTCGAATGTCGGGAATATATTAAAGAAGTTATTCATTCGAAACCACACATTATCATGAAATACCTCAAAGATGTCCTGGTAATGCATTACAACTTCAATAATAAGTCCGGAGGTAAAACTAATTTTGGGCAATAAACTCTTTTACCATAGTTAATTGTTCAAAGATTTAGGGAAAATAATTGTATCCATTTTTTCAGGAATTGGTAAAGCAAATCATAAGATATTAGGTCTGGAATAGACAAAATTGGATGACGTATTTATTCCCTTTGAAGTGAAATCGTTTTTCCCTACCTTACGTAGAAAGTAAACCAGTATTCTTGCACCTCAGTACATTTAAACACAGGATCCAACCAAGCCAATACATTCTGGAAATTGCCCTAAACGGTACCCAAATTTAAAAATTTAAAATTTTATTCATTCGTTCCAGGAAAGAAAGTTGAAAATAAGTGATTTTCTGAATTCACATCCTCCGCTTTTGTTTATATTGACAACAGAGAGACTCTATGGAGCCATTCAGAGAATCCCATTATCAGATATTTGAAATTTAAAAAACTCGCGATTTTATTCGCGTTTTTCATTTTTGAAAAACCAAAAAAATAAAAAAAGTTGTGAACTTTGGAGAGCTATATTTTTTTAAGTAGATGGACTATTTCAAAAATTTAAAAAGTTTCTGAATGATACGGTTGTATATTTGTAGAATCCGTACTCTAAAAATGAGGGCTTGATTTCAGAAATGCATTTTTATAGAAACTGCACTTTTTGAATGCATTTTCCACTTCTTTTTCCCCCTATGATTGATTTTAAAAAATTTAACATCATTGCAAAATTCAGATTTTTTTATAAAAACGACAAGTAATCTTTTTTGGGGACAAGGCAGCTTACTATTTGTAATGATTTTTAAAAAAAAGACTTACTTGATTTTTCATATAAAAAAAAAATAAAATTTAATTTTTTTTAGGATTTTGAAAATGTTTGTACAAAATATGAAAGAAATTTATTTGGTATGTAACTTTGAATTGCTATATTTTAAACAGTTTTTGTCGCATTACTATTATTTTTTTTCTTTTTGATGCCAAATACTTATTCCTAGGAAACTACATGCTACTAGAATTGGATGATGAAATACTTCTTCCCTATTTCATCATGTATTGTGTTCAGCGTGTATACACACCTATGTACACATTTGTACATATGTGTGTACAATTCTGTGACAAGCAAAAGTAGCACAACTTTTTATATGAAATATTTCACATGTTTTTTTTAAAAAATTATTAAAAATAGAAAAATTCTTTGTCCCAGTAAAAGAGAACATTTATTTAATAAATACTATTCTAAATTATACAAAAATGTTTTTTTTTGAAAATCGAAGGGGGAAAACGCACTGCAAAATGCACTTTAAAACTGCATTTGCACACAATTTATTTTTTTATAGTGGTAACCTTTAAACTGCAAATCATAAAATGGACAAAAACTGCTTTCAGAAACTTTTTAAATCTTTGAAAAATTCGGTCCACTTATGGATATGTGGCTCTTCAAAGTTCACTACTTTTTCAATTTTTTTAACTTTTTGAAAAATGAAAAACGCTAACAAAATCGCGATCTTTAACAATTTTAAAAATCTAAAAACGCAAATGTATATTTGGCTCCATATAGTATCTCCGTGCAAAATTTGAAGAAAATGGGAAGACCTTCGGATTTGTGGCGTTTTCTCATGGAATGAATGTATTATTTACAGAGAGCCGGAAGAATGACTATCATTTTCAGTTCTGGACCTGGAACTGGGAACATACCTTAACTGTCCCTTTCATTCTGAAAGAAAATCACATCGTCGTAGTTTTTAAATTGCTGTATCCGACGATTTTGTCCTTTCTGTAGCGCTACATGTCACACAGGGTTTTGTTAAACCGTTTGTCGTTGCATTGCTTCAACAACTATATTTTCGTTGAAGCAACAAATGTACTTATGACGCATTTTGTATAAATAAATTTAAGGAGGGTAACCCTGAGGATGCACGCGTGCTGAGGATATGGAAGAGAATACCACAAGATGCTACGATCAAGTTTTTCTTAGGTGAAAATTAGAGGGGGAAAGTCAAAGTGGGTATATAAAAAAAAAACAAAAAAAATTCTTTCCCGTTACGCCCCATTAAAGGATTCTCACAACTGGCTTCTCACAACCAGAGTACTGGGCGCTTTCTAGTTTTACATTCACTGATTGGGACCTACAGTTTTACGTCGGTTCCGAACGGTATTTTAAGAAGCGTTTTCATAGCTAATTACTGAATAGTCACGCCGTCACTACGCGAGGTGACCGTCGTCGAAAGAAATGTAAGGTGGCTTGAGAAGGGATCGAACCCACGTGCTCATGTACAAGTGCCGCGCACACTAGCCAGTGCACCAGTTATGTTTGCGATGCTGAACGGACAGATGTCCGTTGAAGATTATATGACGGCACCGACTTCAACACTCTACTTATATAAGCCACATCACAACACTCAAACCCAATATTACGTCAGGATCTAGTGGCAATAATTGAACCTCGTCTGGTTACCCTGCAGGTTAAATAGGCCAATTTTGCTCATCGACGTGGCCATTAGCCGGGGAAATGACCCTCGCCTCGGCTGTGCTGCGTTCAGTCTTTCCCTTATGAAATATCAAACAAATTTGAATAAAAATATCATGATAGTTTGAGAAATTGATCTGTCCTAAAATACACACTGCAAAAAATATCTCTAAATGAATCGCTCTTACTTTATCATTCGAGGACTGATACACTATGCTTTGATTTAACTCAGGTAGAGATTTGAAAGCTAAAAAATCTCTTTTTGTTATTGTTTGGATGCATGTATAATGTGTTTGCATCTTGTCGCAAATATAGTATACTTGTGTCCAAACAAATTGTGTTTGCTATTCAATAGTACATGTTGGAGACACCATGATGAATATGTTATAATATTCGTTTTGGTGACCCAAATATAACTTTATTTGTTGAAACAGTAAATCAGCAGATCTTCAATTCATGAAAACAATGCTGGCACGAAAGTACATGTATGTTACAAACATGTACACGAGTCCTGCGTAATGTTACAAGGGCCGTTTTTTTCAGCGTGTGTAAGGAACGAAAAGGGTTTCGTTTATTGTGAGAAGTTTTTGAGATAAAGGGTTTTCTAATATGCACGAGAAGACGTACAAATTGAATGAGACAAGTTGCGAGTGAAAATTGTTGGCTTTGCCTATCAGTGGCATTATGTGTGGAAAACGGTCACCTTGCTTAGTGATGGCGACAGTATCGAGTACTTAGCCATGAAAAAGCTTCTCAAAATCACTGTGTGGTGCGCAGTTTCATCAAGGTGCATTGAGGGGCCACACTACTTTGAAGAACACGGCGTATCAGTAACTGTGGGGACCATTTCAACAGCATTTAGTTCCAGGAAGATGGAGCAATAATATCCATTAATAATTACTATCCAGAAACTCTCCTTTCCCCTGGCCCACAAGGTCATCTGAACCGGTTGCACCAGCCTTGATTTTATGGGGTCAGGTCTAGCCAGAGGTGTACAAAATCAAACCAAGGAATTTGACTGAATTGAAGCAGTCCATTAAAACAATAATTGAGGCCCTCCCGACATCCAGACTTCAGGCCGCAATATATAATTGCGATCGTATATGCGTGGAAGAGCATGGTGGTCATATATGGTCTATCACTTTCCACCCCAATTAGTTATATATAATACAATTTAATATTCTATACAATCAAAAAAAATTAGATGATAAAAAAAACATAGTTGTAAAGGATGATGTGTTCGCAAATCTCTTGTTGTAAGTTTTGTATGCACCAATTTGGGCATAAAGATGGTGGTTGAAATTCAATGAAAAACTTCCGTTTTTTAGTCCTTAAACATGATTAAAAAAAAGTCCCCTTTCAGCGTGGACGGCCTTCTATTTCATAGCATATTCTAATCCTGAAATTACCGGTTGCAACTTCCACAGTTTTTCCCAAAAATAAACTGGTTTACTTTTGGCTGTTGAGTTTTGAACGTAGCTAAAAGCTGAAAAAACAGCCCTGCAACATATTACAGGAACCATATATATTTTTGCATCGTTCTTTTTACGAATTGAAAATCTGCTGCTTTCTTGTATCTTTACAGCCTGTCACATACATATTTGTTCTCAGCTGTTTTCACCAAACAAACCTACATTTGGGTCGCAAGAACATATTTTGTAATCTATTAATCATTGTGTCTCAAACATGTAATATTGAATAGCAAACACAATGTCTTTGGACACAAGTATACTAAAGGGTCCGCCATCTAACGTTCTTTTTTCAACTAGTGCTTATTTCGTGAATGGTTACACTTAGCTCATGTCTGATTTGACATATAATTAGCTTTATCCTTCCGCTAAATGAATATGGTTGTGTATACGCTTGAACAACGCTGGGAAATATTGCGACATTACTTTGAAAATCATGGTAATGTTGCAGAATGTGTGCGAAAATTGCGTACGGATTTTGGAAGAAGAGAAGTACCGTCAGCTCCGTATGTTCGTTATCTTGTGAAAAAAGTGAAATAAACTGGCATCCTCATCGATAAACCGAAGCGTGAAAAGCCAAAAATAGTGCGTACACCCGAGAATATTGCTGCTGTGGCAGAAAGTGTGCGTGAAGCGCCATCAACATCAATTCACCGTCGTTCTCAACAATTGAACATTTCGGAGACATCATTGAGACGAATTTTGCATAAAGACCTTGGTATGACGCCATACAAAGTCCAATTGGTTCAGGAGTTGAAGCCAACTAAGCATCCAATGCGTTTTCGCTTCGCTAAGTGGGCCTGCGATCGACTTACAGAAGATGCCGAGACAATTGACGCTTTAAAGGACAATATTCGGAAAGCCATTTGTGAAATACAGCTGCACACAATCTATAATGTGCTTAAAAATTGGACCGATCGTGTAGGCTACTGCATGGCCAGCCGACGCAGCCATTTCAATGAAAATATTTTCCATTATTAACCGGAAGGATTGTACTTTCAAGTAAAAACAGAAATTTGAGAAAATATTCAGTAGTTTTTTTTAATATCATTTTCTAAACAAAAAAGTTATGTGGGACAAGCTACAAACATGTTATATTTGCATTCAAACAACAAAACATTAACATTTTTCTCAATGTAGTTATTGCGATCCCAAATTTTAGGTCCTTTAGTTTCGTATGTATCTTGCTAATTTTTAGCACGCCTTACTACTGGCTTTTATGCCCGAGTGTATGGCTATCGGGAAAAACGATAGCTCTACTCTTCCACAACATTACACTCAGCAAAGAAGCAACATTAACAAACACAAAACAACAGAAGCAAAAACACTATCAATATTTTAACAAGAAAGTCATATAAGACTTACAACCTCCAAGAACAGAAAAATAAAAACTTAAGCATAAACATAAAAAGGATACGCAATCAACACAAAGAAGAGGACGAAAAAAAATATAACTTACCAAAAGTTATAAACTTTAAAGTTTGTAAAGTATTGAATTTTAAGAAAGAACATTATAATGGATGCAATGTGGAGGTAACCAACCACCTCCTATACATATAATCCCATTAATACTTGTAACAGTTCCAAATCCGTTGGGACCCGAAAGAGGAGGATGAATGATGTCCTGGCTAGGGCGAATGGGTTATGTAAAATGTAGAAATTGGGATTAACTGCGTTATCTCACACGGAATTAGTTTTGGGAAAGATGTAGCAAACTTTATAAATTATACACAATAATTTTGTTACTCCTTCTTTTGTCACAGACACAAACATTTGAAACTCATTAAGTCCATTTGATTTAAAATGGAGATTTAAAGATACACGAAATCGTTCCGAACAAATACAAATCAAAATTAAAAGAACAATTTTACAAGCCATTATAAAGAGTTTTGTAGCCAATGGTCTAATGAAAGAGTGAGTCCCTTTTTATGTTGTTGCTCTGCTTTTGTTTTCGTTAACTAATCAAAGATGTAATAAATAGCACCAATTTCAGGGGTGAACCAATGGAGGGCCGAGGATCATAATGTTTGTAAACAATGTCCTGCAAAACGAATGTATGTGAAACTGCAGTTTATTTCAGAAGAAATTTTTCGGAAAATGTTGATGCGTAAATCTTCAAGTGTTGATTATTAGTACAAAAATCAACCACTTCCTTGTTCCACGGACTCACTAAAAGCTGTACCTTGGTCAGCATCTGAACCATAACGGGTGAGTGCAATAAAAATCCTGGCAGGAGGCAAATTCAAAACTATGGCGGGATGGTGTCTCCAATTCCTATCGTTGTCAGTGGCATTCAAAATACTGAAAATAAGAAACCAGAAAACTCCCTACGTGTGAACGATCACCACAATCGTTATAATAATGGAAATGCACCTGGAATGTACGATTTCTATACAGACCGATTGTCTGCGTCCACTTGACAGATGTCCTCAAAAAGTTCAAGGAGAACATTACCGATATCCAAGGTCTGCGATAAACAGGACAAGGCTGTATAAGAATAAAGAACAGTTATATCTAATATAGTTGCCATGAATGATATTATGAATTTGGATGATGATTTGCAGTTGGCAGAAGACTACAATACCTAATGTGTAGGTTCAACCCAGTACATGAGCATATAGCCGGCATCCGCACAAAGGCAACACACTTCAATATTTCTTCAATTTGTGTACATGACCCAAAGGAAGATGAGGACGAAAATGGTGGATATCGGGAATATACACTTACCAGAGGTTGTGTCAGCCTATTAATATGGGCTCGTTAATTTACTACCACCAGGCAACCTCCTTTCTGGTAAATCTAAGGCGCTGTAGAAACACATTTGCTATTCTGCAGAAACTGCAAACTTGTTTACGAGAAACCGCTTCGGAATAACCGATGGTGAGGTGAGAAATGTCGCATGACATCTTAGGAAAAGGATGCTGCACATGTGATAATGCTGTAGTTTATAGCAAAGACGACTAAGGCGTGGTGGAAGAGGGGGAGAAACCCGAGATGTACCAAGGGGTATCCATGATACTGCTGATGAACTATGAAGTAGGATGCTGATAGAAAACAGTGTAGATAGGAGAGAAAACAATAAGCAACCAGAAGCAAACAATGTAGACAACTAAGTTTAAATAGTGTTTGATTAATACTAATGACAGTTAAATTATGTTTTATGTTGGTTTCATTTCTGTCCATTTAATGTACAACCAAAGAGTAACATACAACAGCAACTCCAACTCGATGAAATAACCTACTACCTCGTCGTCATCGAGATAACGTAAGGAAAGGGATGGCGAATCTTATATATTGGTCTATGGACGGAGAGGGAATATAAAGAAACCCAAACGTACAGGAAGAGAATGGAAACTTTGTGACAAATGAATTACAAACATTTTCCAGAAGAATTCCATGAAGACATTAATATGGATTTAATTGGAGATGAGGGTATAATTTCCACTCCACCAGACCAAGCAAAGGGCAATCCAAAAATCCCTTGCTTTAAACCACAAAATTGGCGGCTGACGACAGACTGCAAGAGAATATATTTGGGACCAGCTTCGAAGAGCTGATAAGGTAAACGCGTTAGAGGGTCAGTGTACTGCGACCTGTTTTAAGGAAACGCGGTACACGCTGAAAAATATCGGCCCCAGCAACATATTGCAGGAAACATGTACATGTGTGGAAGCACTGATTACATGAATTGAAGATCGGCTGCCTTTTTGTTTCTTTGTTACCTGTCTCGTATTTATTTTTAGCGGTTTTCAACCAAAAATCCACATTTGGGTCACAAAAACATATATTATAGCCTATTAATCATTGTGTCTCAAACACGTTATATTGGCTAGCAAACACAATGTGTTTGGGCAGAAGTATATTATATTTCCGACAAGCTACAAACACGTTATATTTACATCCAAACAACAATAAAAGACAGATTTTTCAGCGTGTACGGACTTCCGTAGAATTAGGATTTTATTCATTGCATATGGGAACCTGGCGTGAAAGATCTTATTGAAAACCTGAAGGACCTACATCTGAATTGAGTTTTACATTACCCCTAACACCCTGTGGTTAATTACAAAGCTGCTTCTCTCTCTCTATACTTTACAGTGACACAAAAATTCGGTTGAGGTAGCCGAATTAGCTGTAACCGAATTTAGGAGTTGTCACAACAGAATTAGAGGTTGTCTCAATTGAATTAGACATTGTCTCAACCGAATTGCCACATCCGAATTGGAGGTTTCCACAACCAAATTAATGATTGTCTCAGCGGAATTAAAGGTTGGTGCAGGCGAATTAAAGGTTATCGCAACCGAATTAGAGGTTGTCTCAACCGCATTAGAGGTTGTCACTACCGAATTAGAGGTTGCCACAGTCAAAATTACAGGTTGTTGCACCCGAATTATAAGTTGTCACAACCGAATTTATATGGTGACACAACTGAATTTTTGAAATTTGTTTCTATAATTAGTTGATTAATAATTTTCTTGTATTCTCATAAATAAGTACAAAGCGAGGAAATAATGAATTTTATGTGGGGTTGTCTTTGCGGCTACATGTCACTTCCGACAGGTTTTGAAGTCAAGGTCATCATGAGTCACCGCACCTATTCTGGCGTGTTGTGTCTGTCGATTTAGGTCCTAAATAGACGATGGCAGCACATCTCAAACGATCGACGTTGAAAGACTTCTGCTTGTACTCCACGCTGACAAATGTATGCATTTGCTGCAAAATAATATATTTTTATCGCAAACAAAACTATATACAATATTAGTACTTACCTCTATTAGTAACCATAATAAATCTTGATACTACCACGGCAACAACAATTGACATTCTTTAAATTTTATAATACAGTATGTGTTTTTAAAATTTAAATCGTCAGGTTTGAAATAGATAGAATTAGGCTGTGATGACCGAATTGAAATTGAATTCGGTTGTACCAACAGAATCAATGAGAAATTCGGTTACCGCAACCAAATTAACGCCAAATGCAGTATCTGCAAACGGCCTAAGGCCAATTCAGTTATTACGACCGAATTCATACCAGATTCGATAGCTGCAATAGAATTGATGCCAAATTCTGAAATTGCACCTGCATTGATGCAGCAATCGTTTGGCACAACCGAATTTGATGCCAATATCGGATGCTGCATCTGAATTAATTCCAAATTCGGTTGGTACAACCGAAATTATAGAAAATGTAGTTGACAGAACGAATATAATTGAAGATTCAGCTGTCATAACCACTTCAATTATAAAACGAGGTTGATTTTACCGAATTTCAATTGTGGCGACTAAATTCAGTCGCGGCAGCCTCAATTCGGTTATGCCAGACACAACTCGGGGACAACAACCAGGTCTTTGCGATTTACCAATTCAAGTTATATATCTTGGAGTGCCCCAACAAGGTTCGCCAATTGCTGCGAATATACTTCAGAATTTCTGAATTGGAGGCAGTTCAAAATAAATTTAAAAAAAATAAATGGTTTCCCATTACATCCCATGAAGGGACAGGGGAGAGCTTCTCACAATCACTGAGCTGTGCGCTTTCCAGTTTTCACTTAATGGTTGGGATCCACAGTTCTACACCGATTCCGAACGGTATTTTGAGAAGCTTTTTCATGGCTAAATACTCGATAGTGTCGCCGTCACTATGCGAGGTGACCGCCGCCGAATGAAATTTTGTAAGGTGGTCTGAGCAGGAATCAAACCCCGGATCTCATGTACAAGAAGCGCGCACACTACGATTGCACCACCGACGGCCATAAATACTCCCTCCCTAAATTACTCCCTTAGAATTCCACCAAATGGACAACATAATCCTTTTTAAAGAGTCAATTTTTCAGTTCCAATGCGTTTCAAAAATGGATCATATTTGTTGCACTTGAGCAATTAATCTTAAGTGCTTATCCGGTTTGTTAAGTGGAGTGGCTCTTGCGCAACCAAAATATCAAGCTTTGAGTAAAATCAAAACTGTTTGCAATGGTTGTCAAATACGCGCCACCTTCAGCTTGTCTTCAACTTCTCGAACAGAAACGTGTCGGTCAGTTGCGATAACGGTTGTGTTTTCCTCCTCGTCAATCTTATTTGGCCTACCCCTCCTATGAATTGTCTTCGACGAACAGAGATTCCTTTGAATTGGAAGAACAAGTGACAAGAACCACATGGTATCATATGAGTTTATCTACCACGGATTGGCCATAAATAAAAACTAAAACGTTAGTCTCGAGCTTGGGAAGCACTCTGAAGGTTAACGCCACTCTCGAAGAATTAAAATCAAGCTGTACCAGACTCTTTACTATCTGTCTGTTGCAGAAACCTGGGTCATGGCACTAGCAAATGTAATGGAACTGACAGTCAGCGAGAGAAAAGCCCATCATAAGATATATGGACTTGTTATCGATAACGATAACGGCCGTCGGTGGTGCAACGGTACATGAGGTCTTGTGTTTGATCCCTGCTCTGACCACCTTACATTTCCTTCGACGGCGGTGAACTCACATAGTGACGGCGGCACTATCGAGTATTTAGGTATGAAAAAACTTCTCAAAATACCATTCGGAACCGATGTAAAACTGTAGGTCCCAATCACTGAGTATAAAACTAGAAAGCACACACCTCACTAGTCGTGAGTCCCCAATGTAATGGGAAACCATTTATTTATTTTTATAGATAACGACAGGTACCAATATTGTGGGTACCACGAGCTGTACGACTTATATCCAATCGCTTTCGTTCTACATTAGCTAGTATATGCCAATGAAATGGTTAAGGATGGTCCAGTGCGATGGTTATTCGAAGACGCACTCAAAGGAAGCCAAATGATAGGACGGCCTACACTCCGCTGTAACGAGCAACTGGGTAAATCCACGCGAAGGTGTTGTGCGAAAATTAGAGGAAGGAAATTTGAAATAGTGTTGCCATTCATGAGCATGAGATTGTTCGATACCTTTTTATCTGGCTGATAAATTGGAAAAAGCATTTTGTAAACATGATAGTAAAGCAAACAACTTCGATTACATTCTTATTTGGTATCAAGAAGGGCTATAAACCGACAATACACATCAACGATAACTGATGTCCATGATCATGAATGAAAAGTCTGTTGTTCAGTTAAGTCACGAAGGCACCTTTACAGAACAGGGTGTAGATGACCAACAAAACAGACAAGCATAGTGCCTGTAGTGCACATCCATATGATTCAATTTAGGATTCAATTTTTTCGAAGAAAAAACGCTGGCACACTGTGGATTCATTTGTTTCCCAAAAATCGCTCGTATATTAGCTAAACCCCAAATGCTGTCAGCTGTAACGCTGTCCTTTTTTCTTCAACAACCTATGGACAACTTATGTATATGGAACGAAATTCAAATCTTGCATGCATTATCCGAAAATTTTTGTTGTGAAACGAAGAATTTCGGATTGCAAAACATGGAAATATTTGATTTGAGCTTCATGTTTTTAAAATATTATTCGTATACTCAAGCCTTTTATTCAGCCTTCTTGTTGGTACCTTTTCTTTTATAACTCAAGTTCAAAACCTCTCTATTTCCTAGCAATGGATATATCCTCTCTATCCTCTCTATTAATGGAGATATAGATTTTCAAAATTTCATATCTATACACAGATCGTCATCAACGGTTGTGCACTTTGTTTGCGATATTTTTCGAACACTTGCATAGTGGGAAATTCTCAATTGATATGGGGTTTCGTTCGCATTTAGTTTCATGAATTTGTCAAAAGCATTATTCGGAACAACTGCTGATGAAGGTCTGTAGCTAGATCAGCAATAGCTACACGGTTTGTTAGGAATCATGGGGATGCATTTTGCAAAAAAGGTTTTTAAAAAACTACATCTCTATTACTAGAGATACTGAATGGACTTGAGTTTGAATAATAAAATCATAAAGTGATATTCATATACTTTATTTTGAACTTCACAGGGAAATTTCGAATATCAGTTGGTGTTAGTGAATTTTAAATATAATTTTTAACTACAAAATGTGAATATATTTATATAGTGGACTATATTTATTTAGTATTTCATTGGGTTTTACAGATTCCTACATATAATTTTTCCGGAAACATGTTCCATTTCTTAACATATTCACTATATATTTAGCATCTTTGCAATTGTTGATTTTTCTTATGAATAAAGTAGCCTCTTAGGGCAGCCCATTTTTAACTTTATATTAAATTCGACCTTGTCGCTTTCAAAAATAAATTCCAGTGTAATTCAAATCGGGATTGTTTTATTCTAATTCATAACTCATAACTAATATTTACAAAAACTATTTACAAAATCAAAAAAAAAAGCTATTTACAAACATAAAAATAAAAACAAAGTCAAGCAATTCATGGATCTAATTCTTGTCCCATTTGGGATGTATTGTATACAAGATTTGAAACGTTATACGTTCCATAGCGTCTGTGATAATATACTATGTTCCACTGAAGGTCAAACAACAAATTTTTATCCTTTAGTGCCAAATGGCAGATTGGTGTCAGAGGCTTATCTAACCGCATGATGTCATCACAATCATCCCGCGTGATTTTGCATTCCGCAACTAGGTGGTTTTCGCAATCCTCGCAGTTGTCTTGGAAGCCGATGGCTGACTCCAACATGACCCCATCGATTCGCCCAATCTTCGCCGTTTCATAAATCAGTGCACAAGATGGACGGCTGTAGTGCCCCTGTCCATTACGGCGCAGTCTACGACCCAAACAGCACCTGAGGACTCTCCTCTCCATGACTTTCAGTATCTCCATCTGGTGATATATTCCACCAGATAGGAAAGGCATAAGAGATTACCGGCCTTATCACGCTCTTTTAAACTGCCAGCTTTACCCGGGAACTAAGTCCCCCTTTTCGGGCAAATGCACGATAAAACAGACCGAACACGCGCTTTGCCCTCTCGAGGACGTAATCAACATGTCTCGTGTAGAGCAACTTTTCTTGGAGCATAACTCCTAAATATCTCAATGTGTTAACATTTTCCAGCATTTCCCCTCAGATGCTGATTTTTGGCCCATATGGCCAAGCGTTTTTCTACAGATCTTTTCTCCTGCTTTTGAAAATTATAGTCTTGCACTTGGCAAGATTGAGCACAAGGCCCCAGTCGCAGAAATATAGGCACAATTCCTGCAGGTATAAGTTCAGCGTCCTGTTCGCTACGGAAGCCCTCGCGTGTGTTGCGGCGACCAACATATCATCCGCATAGGCTATTATAAGCTCTCCGTTCTTCGGCTGCGGGATATCCGCCAAGTATAAATTTTACAAGACCGGCCCCAGAATCGAGCCCTGAGGCACTCCCGTGTGCACCTCAGGATAATCTGGTTTTTCCAGTACTATTTCAACCGAGAATACCGTTCGCCCATGTAATTGAGGATCAGTCTAGTAAGGCATTTGCCAAAACCTTGTTTGGCAAACATCTTGTAGGCTATACCCTCCTGCCAGACTGAGTCGAAAGCCTCGCGGAAATCTAGGACAGCCGCTATGGTAGCCCTCCGTCTGTAGAAACCTCTTATGACATTGTCCGTAGGAGTCGTAGGAGGCTTGTCGTAAGACTTCCACTGAAACCAAATTGGAAGTCCCCCAGGACGCCATTGTCCTCCACATGCTAATGAATTCTGCCAAACATCAATTTCTCAAAGAGCTTCCCGATGCTTGATAGCAGTGCAATGGGCCTATAGCCCTTGATGCCCGTAGGTCCTTTCCCGGCTTCAAAATGGGGATAGTTTTAGCGTGTTTCCATTTTCTGGGATAATATCCCAGATTCAGACAATGGTTAAAGATTCGAGGGAGATTCCATACCATTAGTAGTTCTCCTCAGGACAAAATTGGGGATACCATCCTCCCCACAACTTCTCTTCGCATTTAGCCGGTGCAATGCAGACCCCACTTCATAAGTTGTAAAATGTGCTACTGGCGGCGCTGCATTGCAACCACCAAACGAAATCATGGGTTCATGGTCCCTCAGACCTCTGAGCGTATTCTCCACCACCGAATTCCGTCTAGTATTTCCGACTTTCACATATGCAAAATTCCTGGCCAAAACATATGCCTTGTCCTTATCGGATTCCCTTCTCCGTCCCTCGGCGTCCACCATTGTTGGGATTTTCGCATGTTTCGTAACACTTTCTAGCCGCTTCACGCTCTTGTGCATTGCGCTGTCAATTTTCACACTAGACAGTCGCTTGACAGCTGGGCCTTCTTCAAATCTTAAAATTTTGACATCTATTATTTTTGTGAGGTTCCTGAGGATCGCCTTCATAGTGATCACTCTACCGTAGTCATCGGTTCGATACATACGCCTCCTTAACCTCTTCTTTTCGACAATTAGTTGCAGTATCCCCTCTGGGAGCTTGGGCAAATATCCACCTGTTATGAGCATTCTCGGAATGCTCTGTTTCACAGCATTTTTGTATGTATTCGTCAAAATTTCCATAGCGCCATCTATTTCGTCCATTGTGACAGACTATGCCCGGCAACTTCTGCCTCCAGTCTGTTGTTGAACCGAACTCGGTTCATATTTGCATAGTTTTAAATTGTCCGCTTTTCCCCTGGACGTAACTCCTCTATATTCGCCACAAGCTGGGCCGCCCTGTGGTCGGACTGAAAGTCGATTGTCCGCAATCCATCATTCGCACCATCCTCAGATATGACACAAAGGTCCGGTGATGTCATCATCATGTCTATGTAAGACGCACTCGTCGGCGTCACCCTCGTCGCCCCATTTGTGAGTACCACGTCCAAGTCCGTGCAGGACATCAGCCATTCATGCGGCATTCTGTCACTTGCATTAATGACATCACCACCCCAGTATGGGTGTTTCGCATTGAGGTCAGCCCCAATTATCAGCTGTCCCGAACTTGCGACACCAATAATGACATATAGATCGACCACGCTTATGATGTACCGCGGTCTCAAATAAAGCGCCATGAGCGTTATCGCTCAATGTTTGCATTTAAATTGATTTAAATTTCAAGTTAATGTAGTATTTTGTACCCAATTTCACTCTCATTTAGGCTATTTACAGCTACATGTGATCCATACCCTTACTAAAGATTGGACATTTCTGCTATAATTTATATGAGGCCTTTAAGTCATATATATAATTTTCCTTTTAGAATGAATTTTTGTTATTGTTATTATTGTTATTTGTCCATGATTGTCGTTGGTTCCTGTTTTTGGGGGTTAAGGTTGCTCGTGTAACCTAGCAACATTTTAAGGCAAGAAAAAGTGTAGCCTGTGATTTATAAGCTCGAAGGGAGTACACGCTTGCCCGAAGTTCATTCAGTCATTTAGACCACAAAAGCGTAAAGTAATTTTACAAGACATTTTACACTCGACGAGCACAAAAACAAAAAATATTACACAAAAAGGACACAGCCGACAACAACAATAATAGCGACAAACAAAAAATGAAATAATACAAAAGAAGGACTCTTAAGTTAAATATGCTAAGGGGACTTTTAAGAAATTCACCACAACACGCGCAGGAGGTAGGACGGAGAACACTTGGCTGAGCAGAAATCCAAGGGAAAATGAAATGAACAACAAACCAATGATTGTATAGCTTTCATTGCTATTTATGCAATTCAATAAATCATTGGCCATAAAGGACGAAATCACCAACAACCTTAGTAGCAACAACACCATGGCCACCACCTCGCTAGCCCAGCATCCGCTTTTGAGCAAGGAAACCATTATCCAAAGAAATCGCAGGAAAATCCATTTGCTGCGTCTCAGCCCAAACCCAATCACCAAAACACAAAAGGAAAAACATAAAACAAAAAAAATGTTTAAAGAAAATTTGCTCTAAAGCACAAAAACAACATGCAGCAAAACCTCAGATAAAAATGTTCCACACCCTAACCAAAAAAAGAAAATTTCCCGAGACGGTTAGCAAAGCGAGGTAGTTGGAGAGTGGGAAAGCCAGTAAGTGGAAAAGCAGTCGAGCCAGGAAGCAAAGAAATGCTGGAATATCGGCTGCGGCAATAATACATATTGCAACATGAATGTAATGCCGGAAACAAATAGCGACATCGGTTCGCCGCTGGTGTCTAAAGGAAAAGATGCCCAAAAGCAATATCAATTTCACAAAAATTTGCCTTGAACACTCCACTGGCAGCATAAAGCGGAAAAGGGTTGGTACTCAGCTGGTTCTTGAGGGAAATCGGCAAAAAATCAACGCCACAATACAGCGTTGGCGACGACTACGGCGACAGCACTGTAGTAGAAGTAGGAATGGCATTTACTTTTCAAATGCTAAAAGGCGTCTACGCACACTTCCGTTTTTAGATCACACACATAGTACACACCCTACTCTGGGGCATGTGGGTTTTAGTTTGATTTGTCATAAATATAGCAAACATTAATGAGGATTAGGATTACGATAAGTAGTTTCGAATTAAATCAGGTTTTTTATATATATATCGCACCCTAAATGCAAAACACTCATAACTCCAAATTTGTAAATTTTCAGTAGAGACAAAAAACTGAATTTGTTAAGTAAAAAATATATTACAATTCTCAATAACACTGTGCATTTTGGGGGTGGACAATTCCTGCGCCAAATGATCACACTGGGTGAGTAATGTCAAACCCCACAAAATTTAGTCCGCTGTGTAGCTACACCAGGGTGTCCCATAAATAAATTTTTTTTTGCTCAAGCTATATCTGAAAGCTTATAGGGTAAAGTATTTTTGAGAATTTTTTCAGATTTTTCGGAAGTGGTTTAGATGTCGCGCAAGTCGAATTTTCTGCAAAAATCGGGTATACCGGGCGTTTAATGAATTTTATTTAAAACTCGGTCAATAACCACGATTTGCTTAGTTTGTAAGTCAAAATTTTTAAATCAATGCGTCCAACGTTTTATTGTATATGTACAAACCACCGGGTTTTGCAATGATTTTCCTCAATAAAGTACCACGTATTAATTTTTTTTCGTAAATTTTGTAATTAGCGCTTTATATCTTTTAACATTCCTATGAAAATGTAAAAAAATGAAGATGAGCTTCAAAAGATGGGTAAATTCCAAGCAATTTTCTAAAAAAAATTTTTGCATTTGCAGTTACTGTTCCAGAGTTATACCATTTTAAAGCCTTTTACCCATTATATGAAACTAATAATAGTATAATCTGTTTGCTATTTCTGCATCGGATTTGCTTAAAATTTCTATAAAAATTTGAAATACTAATGAAAAAAATGAAGATGAGCTTCAAAAGATGGGTAAATTCCAAGCAATTTTCTAAAAAAAATTTTGAATTTGCAGTTACTGTCACAGAGTTATGCCACTTTAAAACTCTTTACCCATTGTATGAACCTAATAATATTATAAACTGTTTGTCTTTTTTCATTGAATTTGCTTTGAACATTGTATTATTGAAAACATCTATAAGCGCTAAGTAACGACAAAGACTTACACGTAGCAAAAAATGGCCCCGGCAACATATTGCAGCAACCATATATATGATTGCTTGGAAACGTATATGTGTTTCCTGCAATATGTTGCTGAGGCGTGAAATTCTTTATCGTTACTTAGCGAATGTACATTTTTTCAATAATACAATGTTTAAAGAAAATCCGATGCAAAAATGACAAACAGTTTATAATATTGTTAGTTTCATACAATGGGTAAAGAGTTTTAAAGTGGCATAACTCTGGAACAGTAATTGCAAATTAAAAATTTTTTCTACAAAATTGCTTGGAATTTATCCGTCTTGTAAAGTGCATAATTAATGTTTTAAATTTTCATAGAAATTTAACGCAAATCCGATGCAAAAATAGCAAACAGTTTATAATATTTTTAGGCTCATACAATGGGTAAAATGCTTTAAAATGGCATAACTCTAGAATAGTAACAGCAAATTCAAAATTTTTTTCTACAAAATTGCTTGGAATTTATACGTCTTTTAAAGTGCATCATTGGTTTTTTAAATTTGAATAGGAATTTTAAAATTTATAAAGCGTTACTAGCCAAATGTATCCAAAATTTACGAAACATTTTAATACGTGGTACCTTATTGGGCAAAATTATTGCCAACACTGGTGGTTTATGCATATACAATAAAAGCTCGAACATTTTGCTTTAAAAATGTTGACTTACAAACTAAGAAAATCGTGGTTATTGACCGAGTGTGAAATAAAATTCAAAAAACGTCCGGAATACCCGATTTATGGGGAAATTCGATTTGTGCGACCTCTAACCCTCTTCCGAAAAATCTCAAAAATACTTTACCCTATAAGCTTTCCAATCAAGCTTGACCAACAATGGAATTCGATAAAGAAACATTTTTTGGGACACCCTAAGCTACACTTTTGGAACGAAGTTCCTTATCGCGCGTTGCGGGATGTGGGCTAATTGACAAAAAATTAATTAACTTTTTTTAACACTATTATACTAAAACCCAGTATTATCAACTATATTGGGTACTTTTGCTTTGGTTTGTGTCTAGACTAACATATGTTGGGAAATTTCTTGTATAATGGGAAGTTTTCTAGGTGAGGCCTGTAACCAAAATTTATTGTAGTTTTGAACAAAATAAAAAGTAGTTTTTTTTCTTAAAAAAAGTACCTTTTCTAAAAAAAATACATTTTCCTACAACAAATTGCCTTTCATAAAAAACTACCTTTTCTTTAAAGAGTACCTTTTTTGTGAAACAATATAACGTTTCTTGATATACCTAATCTTGAAAAAAGGAAAAATTCTAAAAAAAATCACATTCCTTAAAAAAATCATTTTCTTCAAAAAAGTACCGTCTCTTAGAAAAATATATTTTCTTACAAAAATTCCGTCTCTTAAAAATACATTTTCTTTAAAATAAAATAACACCTTTCTTTTACTTTTCTTGAGATGAGTAGCCTTTCTGAAAATAAATAAATTTTCTTAAAAAAATAACCATTTCCTAAAAAGAGTACCACTTCTTTAAAAAGTACCTGTTCTTAAAAAAAGTACTCCTTTGTTAAAATAATTCATACTCTTATGGCTCTTTCGGACTGAAAGTACCTCTTCTTAAAAATAGTACATTTTCTTAATAAAAACGTTAGCTATTAATAAAAAAAGAACCTCTCTTTAAAAAGGGTACGTTTTCGTATTCAGCTCTTCGTCTCGCTTCAAACACAGTCCCGAAGCGAACAATTTTTATCTACGAAGAGGCACGTTGGGCTGAGCTCAACAATTTTTATCAGCATTTTAACTGGAAGCTTTGTTTTCTGGACAATGACATAGATGCTGCTGCTGAAATGATCGAGAAGATAATTTTGATTGGTATGAATTCATTCATTCCGACGAAAATTATTTCGGTTAAACCATCGGAAAAAAGTTGGTGTAACCAGACATGCAAGAATGCTGTCACATCCAAAGAGGACGCGTTCAGAGACTGGCGTTCTAATAAAAACGTTGATACTGAACTGCTACGCAAACAGGCAAGATCCAAGTGTGCCAAAGTACTTCGACGCGAAAAGTTTCTTCACGAACAGCGTATTCGTACTAAAGTTCTTTCTTTCCCTAGTGGAAGTAAGAACTTTTGGGCATTTGCAAGAAGAATAAAGCATAGATCTTCCTCTATCCCAACTCTTCTTAAAGATCACATAACATTCACTGAACCGGTTGATAAAACTGACCTCTTGGCTGAAATGTTTGCAAGGAACTCTTCCTTGCCGGATAACAATCAACCACTCCCCGTGATCAATTACGTATCTTGTTCCATGCCCAAGATATTTTTTCGAACGCGAGGAGTTAAAAAGGTTCTTGCGAATCTCGTCGTAGGTAAATCCCCGGGCCCGGATGGCATATCTGCACTGGTCTTGAGTAGGTGCTCTTCGACACTGGCGTGTCCACTGCGCAATCTTTTCAACCTTGCATACCGTGCCGGAGTCTTCCCGGCGCGTTGGAATATTGCTAATGTCCAGCCAATCCCTAAAAAAGGTGATGCAAGTAACCCTGCAAATTACCGCCCAATTGCAATTTGTTCTGTGCTCTCGAAGGTTATGGAGAGTATGGTTAACCACCATCTAGTGAAGTATCTTGAGTCCAATGACCTTCTTAATGATCGGCAGTATGGCTTCCGTAGAATGAGATCTACTGGAGACCTGATGGCGTTCCTTTCGGAACAATGGAGTCGATCCATCCACCGGCTTGGTGAGAGTAAGGTAGTGGCTCTTGATATTTCAAAGGCCTTTGACAGAGTATGGCACGATGCACTCTTGTCAAAGCTCGCTGCTTTTGGTGTCGGTGATAACTTCACTCGATTTATATCGAGTTTTCTCAGAGATCGCACTATACGAGTTGTTGTAGATGGGGTTTCATCCGACGAGCATAAATTGACTGCAGGTGTACCACAGGGCTCTGTTCTTTCTCCTTCTCTTTTTCTTATTTTCATTGACGATCTCCTGGGTCAGACTGTGAATCCAATCTACTCTTTTGCCGATGACAGTAATCTCTGCCATTCTTATTCATTCGATCGTAGGCCAAGTCTTCAAGAGATTGAAGTCAAACGCCGGACAATGAATGAAACACTCGACCGCGATCTGGTGTCCATTGTTGAATGGGGTCGAAGGAATAGAGTAGATTTTAATGCGAGTAATGCATTAAACACATAGACGACAGCAAGCTGCACGACGACTGACTTCAAATGTCGTTGACGACATTTGTCGTTGTGTAGCCACCTTTTTAAATATTTTGAAAACGGCAGCTACAGCGTAAACAGCTGATATTGTGATGCCAATATGATGTTTATTAGACACACAAACAAACGATTTATGTTCTACAAAATAATTTATTGAAAAGAGTATTTGTTTTTGTAATTTCTTTTCACGAAGTACATGCATATGTTTTATTTTCATTATAGTTTGTTTATTAATGAGTGGATTAGAATACATTCCGAAGAGGCAGGATATATTTAAAAGGCGAAGCCATATTTTGGCATACCCCCAGACGAGGACCGGCTACACAAGAAATCTTTATATAGCGAAATTATATTTTAAAAATACATTCCGTTTTTCACTGAATATGTGTGGTTTTTTTTACAAAACGTGAAAAATTGAACGCGAGTTTGGTTTTGTGCACCTTGAACGCGCATAGTACAACAATAATTTTTTCTGGGCAGAAAATTTTTCAATTCAGAATTATTTGTTTCAACTACGCTATCCACCAAAAAAAATTCGAAAGCCGGCTGATAAAACATTTAATAAATCCCGAATTGTTTGACACAAATTTTCAGTTTTTAGTTAAACGCCTTTAATCTCCAAATTATTACAACTACTTTAGTGCATTACCAACACTGTATCTGATATTGTCGCCTTTCAAAATAGAAATTAGTTTATATTGGCGACAACTGCAACGGTCGTTGTGCCGTCGTGCTGCTGTGACGCCGTCAAAGTAATCATTTTCATATAAACGTGTGTGTTTTAATTTTGACAGGTTGTCGCTCGTAGCTTGCTGTCGTCTATGTGTTTAATGCATAAGACCCAGTGTTGTTTGTTGTCGCATAAACGTATTGCTGACCCAGGTGTGTCGTCATTGTCTATGGAAGGTGTGGATATTGATGAATCAGATGCTCTTGATGTTCTGGGCATGAAAATACAATGTGATGTCCGTTGGGCAAAACATGTATTTGAAGTGTCGAAAGATGCATTCAAGTGTCTAGGCTTTTTGAAGCGGTGCGAGAAATACTTCACACCATCTGATCTTCTCAATATCTACACCACCTACATCAGGCCAAAGATGGAGTATAACTCCCATATATGGGCAGGTGCTCCTAGGACTTCTTTGGAGCTTCTTGACCGTGTCCAGAGGAGAGCGACGGTGTTAATAGGGGACAGTAGGGTATCCAACTCTATTGCCTCCCTTGAGCATCGCCGAAATATGGGTTGCGTGTCACTGTTCTATCGATATTTCCACGGAATGTGTTCCTCGGACATCCGTCAACTTATGCCGGACGTGAGGATATTTAGCCGAAGTACGCGGCTTTCCAGGAACTCTCATCCGTTTTTTATCGAGTGGCCGATTGACCGCACTACACACTATAGAGAAAATTCGTTCTTCAGCCGTACAGTCCGTATGTGGAATAAACTTCCGGCTAGTGTATTTCCCACCAATTGTGACATACAAACATTCAAGGGAAATATCAACAGACACTACTCCCTCTTTCCACCCTCTACTACCTCAATTTTCCTTCGCCAACACAATGCACTGCATTTATAGGGGGCATCCCCTGAGTGTTGGTTTGATAAAAAAAAAAAAAAAAAAAAAAAAGGGACGTTTTCGGGAATATATAATACATATCCTTTCAAAAAGGATCTAAAAATATACTTATGTTCTTAAAAAAGGTTTATCATTTTACAAAAAGTATCTTTTCTTAAGGAGCCATTTAAATTATCTATTTTTCAACGGGCGCCTTAGGCGTGTTGGAACGAACTAATACATAATATAGAGCGAAATGAACTTCGTTCCAACCGAGTGTTCCCTGACACCTCATGCGGTTTTTTTATGGGCGTGGCAAGTTTGAATTATCTTATTCGATAGTGTCCGAAACAAATTTAAAAATCGAGTATGAATATTGAATTGGACGAATCCTTATGATAACATATCTGCACTGAAATTTGACAAGGATTATTTTCGTAGAATATTTAAATGCTCTATTTCAAAGTTTAAAGGGTCCTTTACGTCGTTTGTTCAAAAAGTTCCAATAATATACACTAAAATGACCAGCTCGGGATTCAGAGGGTGTAACGAATTTATTTCCTATTAAATTCCATTATGGGTTGTCAAGCAACAAAATTCTCTATCTTTATTTTCAGACGTCGTTTACGTCCTTTTATGAAACAAGGTCAAGAAAACTGCACCCAAATAACCGACAAAATATCCAAATGTTCTACCAGTTTATAGCGGAATAGATTTTCCTTGGGGATTTTGCAGAGCAGAATCCTTCATATTGAATTTGCATATGTCCTTTAAGTCCTTTTTTAAAAATTTAAATCTTGAAATCTTAAAATTTAAATCTGGAATGGTCTCGTTTGAACACTACAAATATATTCTCAAACAAATATGTATATACATATGTACTTATATTGTTCAATAAGTTTCGTTTTATTGTTCACATTTCCTCCAGTCCGTTTTCCAAAAATGTCAAAAAAATTCCACCAAAAGTAAAAAAAATGCCATAAAGCCCCAAAAGGAAAACATGAACTTAGTTGCATAGTGAAATAGACACATTCATATGGAATTTTTTTGACGACAGGGAAGAGAAAATGACGACAGATTTTTACAGTGGATAGAATTGGTCTTCCTTTATTGTTTTTAATTAAAATATGAAAATCTGAAAATTTTGAGTTATAACTGTTTTGTACTTAGGGCGCGATATATTACAATACGAGAGCGGTCCCAAAACTAGCCAACGTATAGATGGCGTCAGTAGTTTGAAGCAAAATATTTTGGTGAAAAGTGGCAACCTTATAAAACACATGTTTTAGGTTTCAAGGCGCCTCATTGTTTAATATTTTTATTTGAGCCATCAAAAGTAAACGATTTGAGTGAATTTGCAAACATGGAAAAAATTTGTCAGCATTATGTAATTCAATATTTCCATTTAAAAGGTCTCAATCTAGGTAATATTAAAGCCGAGCTAGATTCTACTCTGGGGGAGTCTACTCCTTCGTTTACAACCGCAAAATATTGGGTAGCAGACCTTAAACGAGGCCGAACGAACTGGCAAGACGAATTAAGGACAAAACATGAGGTGTCCATGTCAGACACGGTTAAGAAAATCAACAAAATGGTATTGGATGATTGTCGACTGAAGGTGCGTGAGCTAGCTGAAATGATAGGCATTTCAAAAATCCTATACATCGTATATAGACCGAAGATTTGAAGATGAGAAAGCTGTGCGCAAGATGGGGGCCGCGCTAGTGCAAAAACAGCCTCGTGAAGATGTTTCAGTAGAGTGGATACTTCTCCACAATGAAGCCGAATTTTTACCTAGATTTATAACCATTTATTAGACATGATTCCACCACCTCATACTTGAGACAAAGAAACAGTCAAAGTATTGGTCTGGAATGGGAGAAGGTGAAGACGGTTCCTTCTGCAGACAAGGTCATGGCGTTTTTTTTTTGGGATGCGCCTGTGATAATTGTTATTGGTTATCTTCAGAAAGGAAAATTGATCAAGGGCGGATATTATGCTAATTTATTGCAGCGTTTAAGTGATGAAATTGTGGAATAAAGGCCACAATTGGCGAAAAAGAAAGTGCTGTTTCATCTTACTTATCCGGTCTCGAACAACACCGGAGGGGTCAGGGACCTTACAAAACGAAGATAACACATTTCGCCAACTAGTTCGATATTTTGCCTTATCTCTCCAGATGGCTATACCAAGTGTACGCAGGGATTCTTCAACCTGATCCCTGCAGCGGAATCTTGGTCTTCGTAGTTTTCGGTCCGGTTTCGAAAACCCTTCGCGCTGGTTCATCTTCAATTATTCTACTGACATGGCTTAACCAGCGCCATCGCGTTATCTTGATCCGCTTAACTATGCCAATGTCGGGATAAAGCTCATAGTATTTTCCGGAGTATTTTTCTCTCGAAGACTTCTACAGATGTTTCGTCTGCTTTCGATAAGACCCAGGATTCTGTGCCATAAGGCAATACAGGTTGTATACATACACCCATCCTTTGTAGCGTTCGCAAATTCCAGGTTCATATCTTTAAATCGTGGTCCTTATAAGGTTTGCGAGGTTCGTCAACAGTTAGGGGTTTCTTCTTTTATTATATTTTCCGTGTATTTTTATTGCCCATATAACGGTGGCGGGAGCCAAACCCAATCCACCGTGGTTTGCATTTTACCTACTACTAGGATGATTATGTTTCAGCCACCCCTTATGGATCAGACCAGAAAGCAGTGTGTCGAAACTCGAAGTTGGGTTCTTTAATTTTGATCCATTGTTGGCCAGGTGTGTTGGCTCATCCGACTTCAAAGGACAGAAGAATATGTCCACTACTTCGAAGAGCTTCTGTGACAGGGTCACCTAATAATCCTGACTCGTATCAGTGATCGCAGTACCAACCAGGCTGCTTATTCGTTTCTCCTTCTCACTTTAGCTAGCTAGCGGTGGTTTCCGATGTTAGGGGCCATTGGACAGGATATACTGCACGGAAGTAGTGATCTACGTAGACTGCCCAATGAAGGAATCATTTCTGCCCACTTCCATGTGAATGGCTGTCAGAAACTTTCCACTTCCACGGACAGTCTCATGCTCCAGTTCACACATCCACTATTGCGATGGCCAAACTTAATGAATTAAAGTTCGAACTGCTTCATCAAGCAGCTTATTCGCCTGATTTAGCTCCCTCGGACTATTTTCTATTTTCAAACTTGAAACAAATGGCTCGGTGGTAAAAGATTTCCAACATATTCCATATTTTGCCTTGTCTCTCCAGTTGGCTATACCAAGTATACGCAAGGATTCGTCAGCCTGTTCCCTCCAGCGGAGTCTTGGTCTTCCTATTTTTCGTATTCCTTCGAGTTCGGTTTCGAAAACCTTTCGTGCCGGTTCATCTTCATCCATTCTACTGACATGGCCTAGCCAGCGCAATCGCGTTATTTTGATCCGCTTAACTATGTCAATGTCAGGATAAAGCTCATACAGCTGATGATTCATGCGTCGCCGATACTCGCCCTTGTGCAACATAGGGCCATAAATTTTTCGAAGTATTTTTCTCTCGAAGACACCTACAGATGCTTCGTCCGCTGGCGGTAAGACTCAGGATTCTGCACCGTAAAGCAATCCAGGTTGAATGAGAGTCTGGTACAGCTGGACTTTTGTTACTCGAGAGAGGGCTTTATCTCTACAGTGCTTGCTTAGCCCAAAATAACATCTATTCGCAAGCACAATCCTCCGCTTGATCTCAAGGCTGACGTTGTTGTTTTTGTTCACGGCAGATCCGAGGTATATAAATTCGTCCTCAACTTCGAAATTATAACTGCTATTAACGTTATCGCCTTGGTCGAATCGCGTGGAGGTCCTGTTCGTTGAAACCATTAATTTTATCTTGTCCTCATTTACCGGTAGACCCAATTTTGCTGACTCCTTCTCAATTCTCGAAAAAACAGCAGTAACTTCTCTAATTGTGTGCCCAATGATATCTATATCATCAGAATACGTGAGCAGCATGTGACTTTTGCTGCTAATGGTTTTATTCATGTTGACTGCAGCTTTTCTCATAATGATCTGCATTAAGATATTAAACAGATCGCACGATTGGTTGTCGCCTTGCCTGACTCCTCGCTTATTTTCGAAAGGTTCGGTAAAATCCCTACCAACTTTCACGGCGGATTTGGTGTTCGTCAAGATAATCCTGGAAAGGAGTATGAGTTTAGCAGGAATACCAAGCTCAGACATTGCTTCGTAGAGCTTCTTCCATATCGGGCTATGAAAGGCCTCCTTATAATCGACAAATAGGTGATGGGTATCAATTTGTTTTTGGTGGCTCTTCGCCAGAATTTGTCGTGTCTGAAAATCTGGTAAATTGTCGATTTTCTAGGCCTAAAGCCACACATGTATGGTCCAATCGGGTCCGTGATAATTGATTTTAGTCTTTCGAACATTGTGCTTGATAGAACCTTACAGGTTTTAGATAGAGCCTTATGTTATTCCAGGGTAGATTGCACAGAAACTCTGGCCACTTTTTTAAATATGGAACATAGTACCCTGAAACCCCAATCGTCGGGCATGCATTCATCTTACCAAACTTTGATAATGAGCTGATGCATGCACCTTATCAGCTCATAGCCGCTAGACTTAAACAGCACCGCCGGTAATACATCAGCTCCTGCGGCTTTGTTGTTCTTAAGCCGGGCAATAGCTGTTCTGACCTCGTCTTTGTTAGTAGGGGGGCAATCGACTGTGATCGATTGTCCCATCGTCATTGGATATCTCAAAGACCAGTAGCGCTATACTCTATACACGCTTAAAAATAACGGCACCAGCAACATATTTCAGGAACCATGTACATTAAGCCGACTCACCAAAAAATGTTTCTTTGACCCAGCCCCAAAAATATAACTTAGCTTGTTTTACGATGATTCCCAAAAAATTATGTGTGTACACAGAAAAAAATAAAAATCAATTTCTATAAAAAAATTTGTTTATTTGGTTAATTTTTTAATTGATTTTGGTGTAATCACGAAAATGTTAATATTAATTAAAGAAATTTTTAAGTTTGTCAAAAAAAAAACTTCAATTAAAAAATTTGTAAATTTGATTAAAACATATCTTAATTTTATTCAAAAATATTGATTAAGTATGTAATCAAGTTAATTAAAAAAATTATTGTTTTTTTTCGCGATTTTTGATTAAATTTTGAATTGAATCAATTAAAACCTTTATTGCTTTTTTTTTAGCATGAAACCCCCACCTCCTGCGACGACGCTAAAAAACTAAAGTGTTATTTTTTTAAAGCGATTTTATTCAAGGTTTCGCAGATACACATGCAATAATATAAAATATATATATATATGTATAAAAATTTATTTTTTAAAATTTGAATTCATAATCGGAACTAATGTCCGGGTTTCTTAAACTATTATTGTATATTAAACATTTAATCTTTAAACGATTTTTATTAAATACAAAAAAAATTGGTACATTCAATTTATCTGTTCCATCCGCAGCAACAGTCACTCCATGGTCGCATTCCATTTCTTCTGCATATTCACAGCTTTGTTGGTGAAATGTATTGCTTTTATCCAATTTAGGGCAAACTTGTTTTACACGTTCAAAATGTCTAAGAAGGTGAGTCTTAAAGTTTCTTTTTACGTGAAATTTTTGAAAACAATTTTCGTACAAACAATTGTATGTGGCATAAAGCGGCAAAGTGCATGAAAAATGTTTGGGGACAGCCACATTTTCAACGCAAGCACTCATTTTCAATAACATTTATTCAAATCCACTTGTCAATTAAACACAATTACAAAAAACGCAGTTTTAATCACGAAACAAGACTATTTAACACTATTATTCTTTAAGTTCACAAAATAAAATCTTTCAATCAACAATAAACGAATTATAAATAACAACAGTGTTGTATATCAAAGACTAGAGCCGTACGAAAAGTGACGCCGACGGCTGGTGACTCAGCCGCCACACATATTGCCTCCCGATGGCACTGTAAAATTTAATTTTCTGTAAAATACTTTATCACAGCGAATTATAAATATGATTAAAAATTTAATTGATTCAATTAATTTTTAATTGAATTGTTGGAAAAAATTCAATTATATTTTTAATTGAAATTTACAGGCCAATATTTTCTTCTGTGTGGGATTACGATCCAGTGAGCTGGATCGTTTTTAAGAAAGTTGTTTTGTTTGAGTTTTTCAAAGGCTTTTAGAATTTAACTAAAGACAATAGATATGTGCAATATTAGTATCATATGAAAGGGGTTTTAAAGCATGCCCAAACATGTCCTGACAAGTCATTTTTTCGTAAATACTCTGCAAAAAACCGAATTTTTAAGTTTTGGTAGGGAAATTTTTCTGAATTAAATGTCAGATTGACATATATTTATCTGTAGTCGATTTAAGTAAACAGGTGTTTCAGTTTTTTTTTTTTAACTTCGCACTAGTTCGCGGTTTACCAAAAATTCAACAGGGCAAAATGGGTATCAAATCGTTTCTTTTAACAAGGACATCGTTGTTGTATAGATATACTGTTTTTATTTTCTAATTCATTTTCTGAGCTGATCTGGACCAAATTTTGAATATTTAGAATTACTTCAATCTGATATTTAAATCAGAACCTCCGTAAGAAAAACCTAAAAATGCGCTGTTTTGCAGAATTTCCCTGAAAAAAAGACGTGTCAGGACATGTTTTATACGCGCCATAAAAAAACACTTTCATATGGTACTAATATTGTATATATTTTCTTTAGGTGAAGGACAAATTTCTTTAAAAAGCAACAAAAAAAATCCTGTTCAAAAACAATCCAGCTTGTATCGACGAGTTTACCTCTTTGATGCTACGATACGCTCATGGATATCCAGGGTCTGTTACATACAATTTAGATTCGCTAGAGAGAGAGAAAGAAAAGCCGGTTGTTAGTGTTTGATGACTGTTTTATTTCACTTTAAATCTTTGACCTCACCTAATTCACAAATTTGAGTGTTTAATTCACACTCTGCGATCTTTCACTGGGATAATCTTCTGGGTTTACTAAGCCTTGTAGGGTACGGGAATAACTTGTCTTCTGCTGCAAGTAGGCCTGACTTTTACGATAGGGCGGCCAGATCAACCTTCTTCTGAAAAGAAACCAGGCAAAGTGTCGTCAGGATACTCAAATCGGATTCTCTCGGTCAGGGTGTCCCCGATCGAGTACATTGGACTTATCGCACTGATTCGGATTCTCTCAGCTATTATGACTACAACTAGCTACGATGTGTTAGGGTCGCCGACTATCCAACGACTGACGTCTTTGAGCTGTGCGCGCCACTTCATACGGTCCAATCATGTGTGTGTGTGATTATGGTTGTGCGAACAACACATACCGTCGCTCAGTGGTTTGTGCGGCCCAGCTGTTCTTACTCAGCTGTTGGCTGCTGTCACTCTCAGCTGATCGTGGTGAGTTTATCAGAGTTGCATAAATGAGGCATAAAAGGGGTATTTAACAAAATGGAGTTTTATATATCTGTAGCAAAATAACACCATATATAACTGTGTGATGTGGATAGAAACAAGTTTACGACTTCCATCCTCATAAGCTCAAGGGATTTTATTGCCATACCCTAAATATTTTAGGAGTCATCTGAGAACAAACCCAGCTACATTTTGCGCGGTTGGATAAAAAACTCGTTTTTTCCCCCACCATACAATGTGAGTCGGTCTAATGAACATTAAGTTGATATATTGGAAATATCCTAAAAGTCAGAAGTTTGCATAGTAAATGCACTTTGTTTCTATTTACGTTTACGAAAAAACGTTAAAAGGTCGTTTAGCGCAAACATATTTATTTTGCCCCAAAAATATTTATTTTTCTCCAAAAATATTTCGTTTATAGATTCTCAACCAGATTGTTATCAAATTTTTAGACAAAATTTGTAATAATCAATAACAAAATTCAGAAAAATTATATTTATCAATTTCACACATCTAACCTCCCTTGTCTATATTAACCTTTCAATTATTCTGACCTTTCCCACAATACCGTCTATAACCCTCAACAAGAAGTACGGCTACTCATAGCCCCGAAGCCCGCTAAGATATCTTCTCATATTTTCAACTTTTTTATACCAGTTTCATTTACAAACTTCATTTATATTTTCCTGGCGCCCACTGCATTTTCCAAAGCAAAAAAAAAAAAAACAAACAAAAAAACACAGGCACGCGTTTAATGAAGTGCTATCTCAAGTGGTTCCTGAAAACATTCATCCTTTCTTCCTGCTCCTGTGTGTACAAACTTCCTTTCCAATCAAAAGGATGAAAAGAGAAACAAAACAAAGGCGAACAGTGTATTGGAAACCAGTTATAAAGCCATTGTAACAATAACAATAAACATATGCAAAATATATATAATACCAACACAACAGAAATCCCTTTTGGCATGTGAGATCCTTACAGCCACCCTTCTGCTTCGTTTTGCTGATGCTGAAGTGGTGGAACGATAATTTGTTTGACCTTTCAATACAAATGTCATTATTTTCACAACATACAAAACTGATTAAATTTTCGAATTCTCTTCACTTTGTCTTGTGCGCCTTCTTCAAACATTCGTCCTTACGTCTGTGCACTACGGAGTCGGAGTGGTGGTAAAAACGCATATATGGTCACGTGCTGTTCATCGTAGGGATATTCATATAAACATGTATATATACACACCTTATATGTATATTTTCGGAAAATTTATGTTGCCTTTTAGTAGATCTTTTTGGTGGGTGGTCGTACTGTATTGATAGACTTTTCAGCTTGGCTGTGCAACTTTGTGAGAAATTGAATACTTTCAAAGACAAATACATAATCAGTTGCACATAAATTTTAATCAGTTTATGCTTGTATACGTACATCAAAGATTTATGTGTCTGTTGTACAACTTTCTAAAATCGATTCATCCATCTTTTATCTGTTCGCTTCATTATGCGTTGAGTAGGAGTTGAAAGGATATTGAATTACGTGAATAGAGAGAACAATTTTAAAGGAGTGAGTGAGTGTATGCACTGACGAGATTGTTTAGTAGATAAGATCCGGAGTTTCTAATTTCAATCATTAGGAAACATTAATGATATGTATTAATCAATATATAGTGAGAGCTTTAAATGCGTGTAATTGGTGTTATTTATGTTGAAAAGGCTTCTCGGTGTAAAAGTGTGGGTCCGTCCCAATCATTAAATCTAAATCGCATATCTCACAGTGTTTGTGAGCATCTGTCTTCTGGGTAATGGAAAACTAAGTAAGTCAGTATGTAGGATTATGACCAAAACGTGGAAATAATTGGAAGAGTAAAGCGCAGTAGTTGTAAAGTTCATTTGTTTCTCAAGCGCATCCGATCAATTTAAAATGCTACGATCATTCGCGTAATATGAATTCCTTTATGTGCAAATTTAACACCAATAGTTACATTATTAAATATTGAAAAATGTTATTCTTCACTCTTAGAAACTTAACTGAGATATATATTTTCATTACATGAAGGGATAGAGTACTCGCAAAGACTTATGTCTTTCGTCACAAACGAAATTTTAAACAACTAAACTATTGTGGCAAACGAAACCCGCGCCGTAACTGAAGCACATTCTACTACAAAAGTGGAGGTGTCTAGTGACGCAGATTCAGAGAAGAGTCAAATACCCTTTTTATTTAATTTTTTGTTTATTTTTTTTAATTGTAAAGCTCCTTGCTTAAATATGGATCCATTTTAGACGGGTGAAAGTATATAATTAATCTAGATTCAAACACGCGTAGATTTAAATATTTTTTATTTTAAAAGGAATTAAAATAAGGGCGGACCAATAAGTCCGTGACTTTTCGAACTTCCCTACTAGTTATATGAAATGCAACATAGCTCCCATCAAGTACCGGCTGTTAGTACACTACTGTCAAATCTTGAGCAAGTTCAGGTCATTTACTTTGCGTTTAATAGCTGTTCAAAACATACAACCTCCTGCATTTTTCTTTAAATGGAAATAAATGAATTTCGAATGCTCATTAAAAATTATTTTTTTCCGAAAGAAACGAAGGAAAGGCTTGATATATACTATGGGGACTCTACACCAATGATTTCAATGGTAAAAAAGTGGTTTACTGACTTTCGTTGTGGTCGCACAAGTACAAATGATGCTGAACGTTCTAGACGGCCAATTGATATCAATACACCCGAAAATGTCGAAATAATCCACAATATGGTATTGGCCGATCGAAGAGCAAAAGTGCGTGATATTGTTGATGCCACAGGCATTTCATATGGCAGTGTGGTTTCGATTTTAAATGATCAGTTGGGTTTAAGAAAGCTGTCTGCAAGATGGGTGCCGCGTTTGATCTCAATTGACCATAAACGTAGGAGTGCAGACGTGTGTAGTGTCAATGGCAAAATTCCAGGAATTGGGCTACAATTTCGTATCTCATCCGCCATGTTCTCCGGATATAGCCCCCAGCGACTATTTCCTACTTCCAACCCTAAAGAAATGGCTCGGTGGAAAGAGATTCAGCTCCAACGATGAAATTATATATCAAACAAATGCTTATTTTATAGACCTCGAAAAATTCTATTTCTGGAAGGGATACAAAAATTGGAGAAACGTTGGCCTAAGTCTATTGAGCTAAAAGGAGATTATGTTGAAAAATATTTTTTTTTTCCAAAAAAACTGTGTTTCATTCAAAAAGTCACGGACTAATTTATCCGCCGTCGTATATAATAAACGTATTTTTTTCTAACTTTGTCAGGCAAAATTATTTTATGAAATCCCCCATCTACCGCTCGAGCTAACGGGGGAATATGTGAAGATGAGCAACATCTGATCATTAACATATGATTGTTTGTTTTTGTTGAATGACGAAATAAGCAGTTCCGGTGAGAGATAGCTTTTGAGTGTATGCACATGTTACACATGTTCACAAAGTGGTTCCTTATTTGACTTCCCAAAGTGCCATCTGAATCCGTTACGAATTCGAGACGGATCCCTTTCTGCGGACCTTTTGGCCGAAACAGACATCCGTACGGACTCACACCGAGCTAATTTTCGAATGGCTTTTTTTGTACTTTTTCGAATCCATCTCCATTCCTTTCGGAGTCGTTTTGTGGAAATAAAATGATTTCGAGACGGATTTCAATTTTTGCGGATTTGTTTTGAATTCGCACACTTCTCGAAAACGCGAATAGTTTTCTTGGAATTTTTCGGATCCGTCTCGAACTTGCAACGGACTTCGTGTTCCAATCCGTTTTGGGTTCATTTTTTGTAAATGAAATAATTTCGAGACGGATTCACTTTTATCAATATGTGCGGCATCCGAAACGGGTTCGATCTGACTTGCTTGCGACATTTAACAAATATTTAAATATTTTATTGATTCGCTTTTTATATTTTTACGAACTCGTAACGGGTTCGAGACGGATACGCCAAATCAAAATTTCACTGATTCGCTGTTTTATGATGTTACTTACTTACTTACTTACTTATCCGGTCTCGAACAACCCCGGGGGGTCAGGGACCTTTCAACACGAAGATAACATATTTCGCCAACCAGTTTGATCTTTTGCTTTATTTCTTTCTCCAGTTGGAAATGCCAAATGTACGCAGGGCTTGGTCAGCCTGAACCCTCCAGCGGAGTCTTCGACTACCTGTTTTTCGTCTTCCTTCGAGTTCGGTTGCGAAACCCCTTCGTGCTGGTTCGTCTTCTTCCATTCTACTGACATGGTGCAATCAGTGCAATCACGTTATTTTGATCCGCCTTTGTGCACTATAGGGCCACACATTTTTCGGAGTATTTTTCTTTCGAAGACTCCTAGAGATATTTCGTCTGCTTGCGATAAGAACCAGGGTTGTGCATCATAAAGCAAGACAGGTTGTAAGAGAGTCAGGTATAGCTCGACTTTTGTTACTCGAGAGAAGGCTTCGCTTAATCTCAAGGCTGAAGTTATTATTTTTGTTTACGGCAGTTCTGAGGTATATAAATTCGTCCACTACCTCGAAATTATAACGGTTATCAACGTTTACGCTTTGGTCTAATCGCCTGGATTCCCTGCTCGTTGAAACCATCGATTTTGTCTTGTCTTCATTTACTTTCACACCCACATTTTCTGACTCCTTCTCAATTCTCGAAAACACCGCAGTAACTTCTCTCATTATGCGCCCAATGATATCTATATCATCAGCATACACGAGCAGCTTGTGACTTTTGCTGCTGATGGTTTTATTCATGTTGACTGTAGCTTTTCTTATAATGGTCTCCATTAAGATGTTAAAGAGATCGCACGATAGGGTGTCGCTTTGCCTGCGGCCTCGCTTAGTTTCGAAAGATTCGGTATGTACCACACCATCTTTCGGTGTGGGTTTGGTGTTCGTCAAGGTCATCCTGCAAAGGCGTATGAGTTTTGCAGGAATACCAAGCTCAGACTTTGCTTCGTAGAATTTCTTCCGTATCGGGCTATAGAAGCCCGCCTTATAATCGACAAATAGATGATTGGTGTTGATTTGATTTTCGTGGGTCTCCTCGACTGTCGTGGGTTGTTGATTTCCAGGCCTAACTCTACACTGGTAACTATGGTCCAATCAGGTCAGCGATAATTGGTTTTAGTCTTTCGCACATTATACTTAATAGAACATTATATGCCATGAATAAAACGCTTATTCCACGGTAGTCGGCACAGAGACTCGGGTCACCCGTTTTTAGATATGGGTCATAGTACACTGAGACTCTAATCGCCGGGCATGCATTCATGTAACCAAATTTTGCAAATATGTTTATACGGACCTGTAACTGGTTCGAGACTGATCCGCCAAATCGCAATTTCACTGATTCGCTTTTTAACGTTTTTACGGACCCGTAACGGGTTCGAGACGGATCCACCAAATCGCAATTTCACTGATTCGCTTTTCTATGTTTTTACGGACTCGTAAAGGGTTCGAGACGGATCCGCCAAATCGTAATTTCACTGATTCGCTTTTTTACGTTTTTATGGACCCGTAACGGGCTCGAGACGGATCCGCCAAATCAAAATTTCACGGATTCGATTTTTTATATTTTTACGGACTCGTAGTGAGGTCGAAACGGGTTCGAAAACTCACATTTGGTTTTTGTATGATTTTACGGACCCGTAACGGATTAGAAACGGATCCGTTTTTGTGCACATTGGAATGCTACAAATGTCAATGTATTGGTGCATTTGCACTGAAATAAGTTTGTAGTTTCTTTGTATTCGCGGGCAGAAATACACACGCACACCACAATTCCCTGCAGACATTTTCAATCGCCTAATGATCGCCCGCGAATCGCCGTTTAGTTGTGTAAAATCGCGGCGATACATCGCGTGCGAGCACGAAACTATGGTCAGGCGATTCGCCAAAACGATCGCCTGTGTGCCTGTTGCGATTCGCGTACGGCGAGTCGCCGGGGATCCGCTTATAAAGAGCCGCGGGCGATTCGCCAATAGCGACTTGCCGACGATTCGGTAGAAATGATCAGCTGGAGATTCGCTAATAATGATCCGTGGGCGATTCGCCAATAGCGACTTACCTTTAGAAAACAACAAAGAAAAAAGATGACATCGAAAGTTATGGAAAAACACTGATGACTCAACTCAAAACGATAAAGAATGCAAAACTATTTTGACTGTTGTGAGGAAGATTTCCCTTTACTTGTATACGCTCGCGTATTCATCGCTTAGTTGTAAGGCATAGGCAATGGCGCGCGATTTTTAGAAAAAAAATTGACTTACTTGTGTCCGCTCGCGTGTTCATCGCTTAGTTATAAGGCATAGGCGATTCGTATTCGCTGGGAAGGCTCGCGTAATCATCGCCAAACAAACCATCGACAAAAAATCTCAAAAATGTTTGCAGGGTTAAGTGTTGGTGCAGTTACTAGATGCAACGCGAATATACAAGTGCGATATACCAGAAACAAAGAACCACAATGAATATAATTTGACTTAAACATACCTATCGATTAATGTCGTCGTATTCGTTCGCTTAGGTTCACCTAGTACATGTTCCTGGTTCGTTTTTTGTTATGTTTTGCAAATACTTATAGAGTTCCTGACGACAAAACTTCAAAAACGTTTTGAAAGAGAGTAGCTTGTTGCTAATGTCTACTCTCGACGTTGAATGAACCAAGTGGTGTATGAAATGCATCCTGGCACCGAAGTAGTTAAGCGAATTAAAATAATACGATTTCGCTGGCTAGACCAGGTCAGTAATGTAAGAACGAATAAACCAATACAAAATGTATTGGACGACATATTCGTAGGAACCCGAAAAATAGGAAACGTGAGGCAAAGCATCGAGCAAGTTTGCTAAATATGTTGTCCTCTGGGTAGTTTGAGGGTAACTACATAAATATGTTAGTAATCGTCTAACATATTCTAGTTTGCAGGCTTCGCTTCTTAACATTCAACAGTTTGCTAAAACTGTATGGAAAAGTCATTTAGTTGTACCGAGCGGCTCGTTGTTGATGATTCTCTTTCTGCTAATATTTTCACAGCTTTTCCATATTTTGTTGGTTGATGTGTAAAAGTTCAGCCATTATAAATAAAGGGTGTCTCAGTAAGGATGAACTTTTTAATTTTAAAGCAAAAACACGTACTTTTTGAGATACTTCTGATTTTTCTATTGGATAACAAAGAAGACATATTCCGGCTAAGTATGGAATAAAATATCCGTCAAATGGCCGCCACGGCTCTGATGACAGGCTATTATTCTTTTCATGAAATTTCCATGACATTTTCACAGAGCTATGGCTGTTTCTCACCGATGCCGCATTCGATCTCGGATTTGAATTCAGCAAATTGTTCCTGAGTTTCCTGTTCGCAAAACCCGAGATTTCACAAAACCTCAGAGACGGAAATCACACGGTATTAAATCGGTATCAGTAGAATTTCAGATGATAATGTATTCCAGAAATCGATTGTTTCATAGGCTTTGTGGCAAGTGGCGCCGTCTTGCTGAAACAACATGTCGCCCAAATAACAAATGCCGTTCACTGCAATTTCCGCCTCATCTTCAAACAAGTAAGGCCCATTAATGCCGCCCCTGACCAAAATCCGCACCAGACAGTTGCTCATTGTCGCTGCATTTATTTCTCATGGATTGCATGAGGATTTTCTGAGCCTGAAATGTGAAAATTTCGTGTATTCACGAAGCCATTCAGATGGAAATGGGCTTCATCGAAGAAGATGATTTTTTTTAAATTAGAAAAATTTACTTCACTTTGCTCCATTATCCATTGAAGGAATTGTCAGCGCTTTCCATTTTCTGGTGGTTTGAGCTCCTGAGTAAGCTGCATTTTGTACACATGAAGGTGGAGATCTTTTTTTCGAAATTCGCTGCGTAGTGCTTCGAGAAATTTGAAGCTGTTGAGAACGATGCCGAATTGATGTTTTCGGGATTTCGGCGACACTCTCGTTTACAGCATCAATGTTCTCAAGATACCGGCCAGTACCCTGACGCACAGGAGTGTTATTCTCAACTATTCGAATGGTTGACATATTAGATGCACTTTCTCGACTGAAAATTCTTCAGAGTCTGCGAGCGGCCTCACCATATCTTTCCTACTTTATGTAATAAGTTTTCATAATTATAGCGGCTTGTTCTTTCTTAAAACGCCCCAGTTTTTAATATCACTGTGATAGTCGAAAAAATGTACTTCGATGAATCCTTTTCGAACTATTAGGGGGGAGTTCGCTGAATGCGAAAGTACATTTGGAAGTGTCAGATTGGCTCCAGTTTTTGAGAAATCGGTATATATGGATATAGCTAAGTCTGCGCTATTTAAACAAATTTTACCGGCCATAGGCCAATCTTTTTTTTGGCCTAAAAGGGCTTAGAAAGCTTATTAAATTAGAAAAAACAAATGTTTGCGCTCGGTCCAACTTCTTGAGATATGGGCCTTTAAAGCTTGAGTATATAATTGGCCATATCTCACACATTTATGGTCCGATCTGGTTCCGGTGAATATCAGTACAAAGACGATTAAAAACTCTTTAAATCTGCATATAAATATATTACATTTTATTAACCCATTGGGGACAAATTTAAAAAATACGATTTTTTAATCTCACTTTTTTGCTAAAAATCTGATTTTCTCAAAAAACAGTCCAAGTAAACCTACCTAGACTCAGGTTGTAGGCAATACTTCAGGCTTTGTTTTAAGGTACAATACTTCGCATTAACCCTTCCAGGACCGGAGATATTTATGTTCAAAGTTTGAAATACAATATATCAATATATACCGATTTCTCAAAAACTGGAGCCAATCTGAGACTTCCAAATGTACTTTCGCACTCAGGGGACTCCCCCCTAATAGTCCCAAAAGGATTCATCAAAGTTCATTTTTTTTCGGGTCAAAACCTATTACAGTATAATCGGAATAAACATATGTGACAGCTGCCAAATTTCAGAATTGCCACTTCCCCAAAAATGACGCTAAATTTAAGAAATGAAATCTTACTGAAAATGTTTGCACGCTGAAAAATTTGTCCGTTTTTATTGTTTGGATGCTAATATAACGTGTTTGTAACTTTCCGCAAATATAGTATACTTGTGTCTAAACATATTGTGTTTGCTATTCAATATAACATATTTTGGGACACCATGATTAATAGGTAATAATATATGTATTTGTAATCCAATTGTGGATTTCTTTGTTGAAAACTGCTGAAAACATAGGTGTCTGTCACAATGAAAAATAAAAAAGCAGCAGATCTTCAAGCAGATCTTCAAAACAGTGCTTGCAAGCATATGCATACTTCCTGCATCATGTTACTGGGGCCGTTATTTTTCAGCGTGTACCTTTAAATGATTGTAAAATATTGTGTCGGTTTAAGGTTTCATTTAAATTTATTTTCTCAAAAAAAGAGTTATATATTTTTTTGGTGCTCTGCTCTTTTCTCCCAAAAATAAGTGGAACCGAATCTCTCATGAGCACTCTCTTAACACATTTCTCTATCGTACATACCCTAAACATAGTTTAAATTAATTAATGGACTAGGGCGTCAAAGGAACCGCCAGAAATCGATAATCGCACGCAAAAAATCTATTTGCTGTTTTAAGGCTCAAAATAATAAATGCAGCTGCATTATTACAGACCCCCTGCGAACTAGACTAAAGTAAAAATTCGATTTTATGACCAAAAACCAATGGGAGGTCTTTTCAAGTCATCAGTCGTATCCACTATCAACATCAGCAGTACCAGCCACATCAGTGTGGCGGCTGGCACAATAGTGGTTGATTGTTGGTAGCCAATTGATGGGTTGAGGTGAACGATTTAGTGGAAACCAATTCAAATTCACATGGAGTTTTATTGGTAGCAAAAGCATAAATCTTGGCAAACACTCGAAAATGAAATAAGTTTCAAAAGCACACTCGTGTAACACGCATCGACAACTTTAACGCATGGACACACACATACGGACGTATGCATGTATCCTTTTCGACATCCTTCCAACTGTTTTCCGGGTGAAAATTAATACCGACACATTTCGAACATGACATATGCAAATAAATGTACGTACATTAAACAAACAGATCCTTTTGAATTCATGTGTTGTTTGCAGGATTTGTTATATATCCTGTGCCGTTGAAGGGGACGTAAAATGAAGCAGCTCCGTTTCTCTCTCCTGGTCTCGTTAAAATAGCTTTTGTTTTGATTTGTTATTTTCATTGTAATTTTAATAAAGTGATGATTTGATTAAAGAAAAGGGGCGTTGAATTTTTGATTGAAATATTGCTCTCATACTTAAAGCTTTTGGTTATGGTACAGTGATTTCCAAGTTGTTCAAGAGAATTTTGTTTTTCCTATGAGGGTTTTTGATTGAAATGAATATAAATACTAGAGTGTAGTCGTTGAGGGTTTGGAGTACCATTAATTGAGCTAATTTGGGTCCTTAGACACAGGTAAAGGATTTCACTAAGTCGGTTGAATTTCATAGACGTGGGTGTGAGTAAATCAAATTATTCTTACGTTCACCAATATCTGTAAGGGATTTTATTATTGTGGTATTTTGCCACAACTAAATATTTCGGTTTATTTTGATTTTGTAACAAGATTTCGGTTTACCTAATACATTGGATACACAATTGTATTCTGAATATACAATTGTTTTCCAGCAGCTGCGTAAAATATGGAAGAGAAAAAAATGTTCCATCTACATATAAATGGCAATGGAAAATAATATACTTCTAGTTTTTTTTGCTTCCTGGAAAAAATATTTTTCGCCATGGTTACATTCATACCTTACATTGTTAAGGTAAGGCCCTAGCACTGATATCCACATCCGTTTACCAACGAATTAAATGCTTAAGTCAGTCACATTTTTTATACCAACTGCACTTGTCTTTCACTGTTGACCACCGGGAGAAGGCGACATGTTAAAAATTGATGCCTCAGACATGGGATAATTGCGTCACAATTTTAAGGTACTAGAATGTAGTTTCAATCATAGTCAACACTATCGTGTTTTGTTTATTTTTACGGGCATCGTAACGGATTCAAGAAAATTGTTTAGCGCATTCCGATCATCTGTGGTAACTCTGTATGCAGACATTGCTGTGAAACAAAAACGGGCTTTCTCTGTTTACAAAATTGGCATATTAGGGCTTCAAGGTTTCTACACTTCGCTATCTACACAGTATTTCAGTAACATAACGAGTACACTCGGCATTAACAGCTGCTAACTATATCACAAGCATGTACCTACGTTTCAACTGAACGCAGCATCTCCATACAAGCTTTGTTCTCTTTTAAAGTTATGGTGCAAACCCTTACCATTCAATGATGGTTTGTCTTGCAATGATTTTTGTAACAAATGGGGTGGACTTGCAAATGTGTTTGCTCTAAACTATCGTTGAAAGGACGAGAGTACAATTGTAACTGTTGACTGAGTCGGTTTGAATTAGCTGTGTCTCTGAAAACCACGTTACATCTGAACGCAGCATCTCAATATATGCTACGTTATATATATCCGTTGTGATGCAACACTTCTTGGCATGGAATGATAGGTTTTCTATGATAACTTTCCGAAACATAAGTAAATATTGGAAAAAATTAAAATTCATTTACAATAAACGAAACTACTTTTACGGTAAAAGTTGTTTATTCGCGAGCAAACAATCAAACGGTTATCCATGAGACTGCAGAAATATGTTTGGGCAAAACGAGTTGTAATCGTGTGTCTTTGTTTGTTATTCAATCAAAAATATGGTAAACTTTAAATTTCTAAAATATTATGTTTCGGCGCAAAATAATGAACTCAACAAAAATACTATAATAAGGGCGGATCAATAAGTCCGCAATTTTTCGAACTTCCCTCTTAGTTATATGAAATGCAACACTGCTCCCATCAAGTACCACCTGTTATCAGACTACTGTCAAATTTTGAGAAAGTTCCGACATTTACTTTGCCTTTAATTGCTGTTCAAAACAAACAACCTCGTGCATTTTTTTAAAAATGGAAAAAGTAAATTTCGAGTGCTCATTAAAGATTAAACATTTCGCGGAAAAAAAACCGCCAATCAAACCAAGGAAAAGCTTGATAAATACTATGGGGACCCTGCACCATCGATTTCAATGGTAAAAAAGTGGTTTACTGACTTTCGTTGTGCTCGCACAAGTACAAACTACGGCGTAGTGTTATTTAACCCAAAACATTTTCGCCCAAACCACTAACGTCATTAAGCCCGAAAATCGATACATGTAAGTTGTTGTTGGAAAATTGTGGGTTAAATGTAGAACGATTGGGCGAAATGGCACTTTTCTATAACATTTTTTATATCTCAAAATGTCATAAGGCCCAAAACTGTTTAGATGGTACAGTGTCACATCACCCAATGACACAACGTCCAAAATAAAAAGTGTCATTAGGTCCAATTTGCTGCTTGAAAATATTTGGGTGGAATGACGAACTTACTTATATATTTAGGTCATCACATTGTGGCCATTAACTTGGGACGTTGTAAACCGATGATTGCACATTTCTCCGACCAGCTCGAACTATTGCTTCATGTCGACACTAAGATTCTGTACAGATTCATCCACTGGATCTTTCTAACGAAGTCTTGGACATCCTCTTTTCGGAAATTGAATTTTAAATTATTATCGGAAATTTAAGAAAAATTGAATTAAGAAAAATTAAAAATTAAAATTAGATTCACCGGCGCGCCCGCTCGTCCGACCGCGTCCTTCCTTCCCGCATCACCCACCCAGTGTGTTTCTTTGCCACACCTACAAATTTCTCCAGAGTTATAAGTTAACTTATAAGTAACTAAGCTTCCTGTTTCCCAGGGGATATTGATTTGGACTCTGTGGCGTTTTCCTGCAGAACGTTGACTGACTAAATTGTTTTGGGTTTAATGTCATTTGATCCCAAAAATTATTTGGGTTCCATGACATTTGCATTTGGTTTAAATGACAATAAATTTTTTGAGATTCGGATTTTATGAGATTGTTTGGATCAAATGACAAAAACCGTTTTGGGCAAAAATGTTTTGGGTAAAATACCACTACCCCCAAATGACGCTGAATGTTCTGGACGGCCAATTGAGGTCAATACACCCGAAAAAGGCAAAAAAAAATCCACGATATGATGTTGTCCGATCGAAGAGCAACAGTGCGTGAGATTGTTGATGCCATAGGCATTTCATATGGAAGTGTGGTTTCGATTTTAAATGATCAGCTGGGTTTAAGAAAGCTGTCTGCAAGATATGTGCCGCGTTTGCTCTCAATTGACCACAAACGTAATCGAGTTACAACTTCAATGGATTGTTTCAAATTGTTTAATTGGGCTACGAATTGGTACCTCATCCGCCATATTCTTCAGATTTAGTCCCCAGTGACTATTTCACATTTCCAAACCTAAAGAACTGGCTCGGTAGAAAGAGATTTAGCTCCAACGATGAAATTATTGATCAAACAAATTCCTATTGTATGGACCTCGAAAAATCCTTTTTTTTGGAAGGGATACAAAAATTGCAGAAACGTTGGACCAAGTGTATTGAGCTAAAAGGAGATTTTGTTGAAAAATAATCTTTTTTGCAAAAAAAAATCTGTGTTTCAGTCAAAAAGTCAAGGACTTATTGATCCGCCCTCGTATCTACTGTATAGCATACGGATATAAAGTTCAGCGAATGACTGGTGTGGCAGTCACTGGTGCATGGTGGACGACACCAACCGAGGAACTAAATGTCATACTCTACCTACAAGTAAAACCACTAGGCATAAGGAACTGTCACTCTGGCCAGAAAATGACAGCGGAAAGAATATCATTCTCAACAAAATGCACGATCTTCTACGCATTGTTGGTTATACTTTGCCTGAGCTAATCTTTGTCAAGAAGTATCACACCCTTATGACTGATAAATCAGAATGGAATGGTCGCATCCCTTGATATAGAAAATCTTCAACTTCAATGCAGATGGTTCAAAACATGACGATAAAGTAGACTTTGGTGTCCATTCTACTAACCCAGGAATATCTATTGGGAACACATTGCATGACCACTGAAGTCTTAGCTATTAGAATAGTAGCTGAATAGCTGAAAAGTATAAGTAATGTCCTAACTAAAGTCAGAATCAATATTTTCTCTGATAGCCAAGCTGATATTAACTCCCAGGAAACTATCTTCCTAAATTCGAGAACCGAAGATGGCTGAACAGTTAAAAAAAATGGTTTCCCGTTACATCTCATTAAGGGATTAGGGGGAGCTTCTCACAAACCAGTGAGGTGTGCGCGTTCTAGTTTTACACTCACTAATTGGGTGCTACTGTTTTACAACGGTTCTGAACGGTATTTTGAAAAGCTTTTTCATGGCTAAATACTCGATAGTGTCGCCGTCACTAACCGAGGTGCCTTTCGTCGAAATAAATTTAAGGTGGCGAGAGCAGGGATCGAATCCACGTTCTCATGTACAAGAGCCGCGCACACTATCATCGCACCACCGATGGCCACGAGCAGTATAATATTCACTTTATTAGCGGGTCATACACTGCTAGACTACAAACTGCCGTACCTGCTTGAGAGGAATCAGAACATGAGGGCACGCCTCTTACAACTTAGAAGCAGCTCTTCTTGAGAAATTGTGCTGTCACGGCGACTCACTGTAGGTGGTCACTAGTAGGGAATGGTGCACATTCCAGTCTGATGTCGCCCTGCCTAAACTGGAAACGCACTAACGTCTCACTTATCGTGTCCTCATGGCGGGTTACTGCCACATTTGACGGCACGCAGAGAACTGAAAGTCTTGAGAAATGAATTTTGCAGAAACTGTGATGATGATGAGGAGGTGGAGCCAATAGAGGTTCTGTTTTGGTGATAGGCTCTAATTTCTTTTGGGAGTTAGCATATCTGTCTTATGTTAGCAGATCTGCTTTATGTTAGCAATTGCCAGCTCTTGAGCTTTTTAATGTATCCACTCCGTACAGTCTAATGTGCAGTGTCTATATCCAACCTGTTAATCGGAGATACCTCATTATATCCCCTAGATCCAGCTCATGCTTCTCAGTGAGGTTGTGTTGGAAGGAACGACCTATAGTCTTTAGGCGTCTATTCATTAGAGCCGGACAACTGCAGAGGATATACTCCACCGTCTCCTACTTCTCTGCGTCTTCGTCTTCTCTGCGTCAGTGGTCATAGTATGGAAGATTAAGCCGTCTTACGCGATTACCGATTGAGCAGTGCCTAGTCAGCATGGCAATTATCCCTGACATGTTCCCCCGATTTTGGCTAATCAGGGAGTTAGTCCGTTGAATGTTATATTCTGGCCACATGTTTCTGGATATACGGCATGTTTCCGTTCTATCCCTTCTAGCCTTAGCTCGGTCAAGGTAATGTAGGAGTAACTACACGCTGAAATATCTGTATTTGTTATTGTTTTAATGTAGTTTACATATTGGACACACAATGACCACAATGTTATATTATATGTGTTTGTGATGCAAATATATCTGTGTTTGTGGTGATGTTTATTCTCTCTCGCGAACTAGAGAATAAAATAGGAACATCGAGAGGTTATTCACAGTCCATCGTGTATATGTGTAACGGTATTTTTGCATTATTCTTGCAGTTAGTGATTCATAAATATTCCCGAATGTTTGTGTAAATTGTAGATGAAGTGAATGTTAATTATTTCGGCTGAAGTATTGCGTTTTAGTTTCATAAATTTAGACGTTTATCGTTCATCGGACAGAATATATCGAACGCGCAGCAACCTTCGTAATGTCATATTTTATATTGGGCACTGTCTTCGTTGCACTTTATTTGTCTTAAGAAGGCCATACCTAAGCCGGCATCGTGACTTAGATTGAAGAACATATGATTACTTTTGGTGCTGACATATTTTCGTTGAAATCTGGTAAAGATCCGAGATAAAAACTTGTACGGAGATAAAATTATATAGATTTTCTCTAAACCCTGTTAAGGGATTGAGGACGGCTTCCATAGTGTTAACCGGATTCCAAACGATTAACCAGTGTAGTAAGTGTTCAACTCTCACCATCGATAGACGTGTGTGCTCTGACCTACCAAACCGGCATAGTGTTTTGAAACAAAAACAACGTGTATGTAAACCTGTTTGTTCTTTAGTTTCTGGTCTTGATTTAATGAATGCGAACATAGTCAAAAGCGAGTTAAGTAAACTAGGACTGCAGGTGCTTGATGTCAAAGTAATTCGTCGAATGGCGGAAAACAACAGAGAGAGAATTGTTCTGTATGTAGTCTACCTTGCAAAGGTATCAATATCAATGCGGGAACTCAGAGAGAAGTTTAATACCATCAACCGTATAAGAGTTAAATGGGAGTATCATGCAAGAAGGACAAACAAACTAACGCAATGTCACAATTGCCAAATGTTCGGGCACGGCGCTCTTAATTGTAACGTGAGAGCTTTCTGCTCTATATGTGCAGGTTCTCACAGCACAACCGGCTGTAAAGCTACAAATACCAAATGTATCAACTGTGGCGGTCAACATAAATCAACAGATGCTGTGTGTCCAAGCCGACTTCGGTACAGTGTAATGAGAGAACGTCACTCTAAAATCTCACCCCACTAAAATCGGATGACAAATTCTACAGGCAGACATCAAACACGTATGACTGCCCCAACACCCTTCATTCAACCGTATGACAACACAAATACAACGCGAAACAGTTGGCCAAACACAGTGCGCAATGGAGATCGCGACTGCCAACAAAACAATAACACAAACGACTTATTTTCATCAGCTGAACTGCAGTCGCTTACTTTTGAGCTTATCGAAAATCTTAAGAAATGCAATAGCAAATTGGATCAGTTTAATGTTATTACTAATTTAGCGTTTAAATTTCTACCATGACTTATAACGCTAACCTTTTAAAGATATTAACTTGGAATGCCCATGGACTAAGAAACAAACAGATAGAGTTTTTCAATTTTCTCACTAGAGAAAGCATAGACATTGCACTTATTACCGAGACATGGCTTACTCAAGATATCAAAGTGAAAAACTCAAACTTCTTCATATACAGACGAGATCGCGAGAATAGCAGAGGCGGCGGTGTTGCAATAGCGATTAGGAAAAATATTAAACACGAGTTAATCGACTCCGTAAACACACATCTAGTTGAAAATGTTGGCGTAAGTGTCATTCTTGCAAACTTGTCAAAAATTAATATTTTTAGTTGTTATTTCCGAGGCGGTGCAGCGGGCTCGACGAACCTACTAAAATCTCAATTCAAATCTGACCTATTGAGACTATCTCGTACTTCAGGAAACTATTTGTTAGGGGGTGACTTCAACTGTCGCAATCAAGCCTGGGGTTGCTTACGAGCAAATTGCTGGGGAAACATTCTTGAAAATCTGTTAATGACTAATAAATTCGCCATAGCCCATACACCAAATCCAACGTTCGTCCCAAATACAACCAACGCTAGTCCTTCAGTTTTAGATTCTTTTCTTACTAACGCCCCTGATAAACTATCAGGGCCAATGAAAATGAATAGTCTAGGCTCCGACCATCTCCCAGTACTCACTTTTTTCAACAGCAGCTTCTGTAAAACAGTTGAATATAAATTTAATTTAAAAAGAACAAATTGGGGCTTGTATAAAAGAACAATTACAAATTTACTGCACCATCATGCATCAGCACTTCGAACTTCATCTGACGTCGATAATGCAATTCGCACGCTTATAGATGTAATCAAAGAAAACATCAACAGCGCTGCCCCCAAAATCCCTGTAGGCAAACAGGTCGGTGAAAAGATCCCTAATTATATTTTAAACATGATTAAACGCAGAAATAGCTCTAGAAGGTTATGGATTAGATTTAGACAGCCCCAATATAGAAATGATTTTAAAAAGCTAAATACTGCAATTCAGTATCAGCTGTTGGTCTTCAGAAACAGAAAATGGAACCTATTTTTGCCCAGTCTCCCTAAAGCCTCTTCTAAACTTTGGAATAGAGCCAAAGTATTAAAGAAGAAACATAGTAGCTTACCTACACTTCAAGATAACGGTGTAAGTTATTACACCAATCTAAGCAAAGCTGAAATTCTGGCTCAAAAATTCTTATTGAACCATACGCTTTCAGATAGACTAAGTAACTCAGCAACCAAAAACTTAGTCCAAAGCTCCATTGAAGATTTGGACAGACTAATCCCGAACCACAATGACTGCCTACAAATCGTAGAATCTAGAGTCTCCCTACTTATTAAGACACTCAAACCAAAGAAATCTCCTGGTTTAGATGATATACCCAATATCTGTTTAAAAAGACTGCCTCCTGGCGCTATCAAGTACATCACGCTTATTTTCAACTCTTGCCTAAAAATTAGTTATTTTCCGAAGGATTGGAAAAAGTCTAAAGTTGTACCTATATTGAAACCAGGCAAAGAGAACAAGAGTCCGGAGTCATATAGACCAATTAGCCTCTTAACTACAATAGGAAAAATATTTGAAAAGATTATTAAGAACGAGCTCGAGAGCTTCATTGACGATCATAACATCTTACCCCCAGAACAATTTGGATTCAGACCTGAACACAACACTATACACCCACTGGTCAGAATTAAAAAAATGATTCGCAGTAACTTAAAATCCACAGGCATGCTTCTTTTCGATATTAAAGCAGCCTTCGACTCTGTCTGGCATGATGAAAGCGGCAGGTTTTCCAATATATTTAGTCAAAATAATCAGGAGTTTCATATCTGAGCGTAGTTTTCAAGTGTGTGTTGATAAGCAATTCTCTAGCGAGTATATCATCGAAGCAGGCTGTCCGCAAGGCTCATGTCTCTCAGCCATTTTATACAACATTTTCACATCCGACTTTCCGACTCTGCCAGAGTGCAAGGCTTCAATCTTTGCCGACGACACGGCTATTCTGACTGCAGATACTTCGCCTAACAATATTTTGATAAACTTACAACAAGCTGCCAATCCCGTGAATAGCTACTTTAACCGGTGGAAAATACAAATTAACCCTGCTAAAACGCAGGCAATTTTCTTCTCCAAGAGAAGAAGCATTAATTTTCTCCCACAGTCAAATATTATAATACTAAATCAGGAAATTAGTTGGGAAAGTCATGTCAGATACTTAGGAGTCTACCTTGATAAGTCATTAACTTTTAAAGAACACATCGCGAAAACTATTAACAAAATAAATATCACGATAAAAATACTCTATCCGTTTATTAATAGAAAATCAAAATTGAGTATAGATAATAAAATGTTAATATTTAATTATTTCTTTAGACCCATCTTATTTTGCGCGACCCCGGTTTGGGGAGATGCAGCTACTTGCCATATTAAGAAACTTCAAGTTGCCCAAAACAATGTTCTAAAACTTATTTTTAACTTGCCAAGATATTTTTCCACTCATAGGTTACCTATACAGTCCAACATTCTGCTAGTCAAAGACAACATAGACTTAATAACCTTAAATTTTTACGAAAAATGTCAAACCTCTTGTTTCGATCATATAAATATATTAGGCAGTGGATAGTAGTCCTGTAGTTTTAGTGTAATTAGTTGTAAGTTTTAAAATTATCTAGACCTAGTTTTTAGTTTAAGAACCTAAAGGGTTAAATTTTTTCCCTTCATAAATATCAAAAATTGAATATAATCAATAATACTACCAAGAATGTTGTAGTGGCAAAACGCCATGTGCGTTGATCCCTATAGGCAATTATTCGTAGTTAGCTCTAAGTCAAAAATGTTAGTTTTAAGGGCAAATAAATAAATTGAATTGAATTGATTAACCTTTTCATTCCTATCTACTTGACAGTATCAATGTCACGAAGACACGCGATATCCGGATAGAACATGTATTTCATCAGCGAAATCTTGCGTACGGCTTTTGTATGTGGGATAAGGAACCGCCGAAATAGGTGTTGGACTGATCCGTTTGGTCTTAATTAATTTTTTAGTATTATCAAGTCATTTCGTTTTCAAAAGTAAATTATTCTGAATCTACACGGTGAAAACGAAACTTGTCCCAAACATATACCTCGTTTACACGACACTTTAACACGAGTGAACTCGACTCGTGTGAGTTCGATACGCAGACATAAACACATGCCATAACCGTATCTAAAAAATTGAGCGTGTCGACAAGAATCAACTTTTACATTCGTGTTAACGAATGTCAACTCGTGTTCAGTGTCCAAATAAACGCATCCTTTGCCAATACGCATTCTAACAGATGCTTTTTGTTTATGCCTTCTTAACCAGGGTACCCACTATAAAAAAACTTTTAAGCGCTCCTGTTTCAGTTTACGAAACATGAAATTGGAAATTTTTCTATTTTATTACAATTTCGGGATAAATGTGGATTAGCTACAAATCTCTGGTTTACACTAAACTTTTACCATCGCCAAAAGTTTCTGAGCTGAGTCAAAATGTTTATTTTTCCACTTTTTGACAACGTTTGACTACGACGCTAAGCACATTTTTAACGCCGACATTCTGTTTAGGTGAATACCAACTGATACAAAAATGTACCAACGTACAGCTGTTTTCTGTACGTATTCAAAGTGACATACCATATGTCTACTCAACACTGTTTTCTTGAGTTGTATAAACTGGCGGGTTTTTTGCGTATCGTACTCACACGAGTCGAGTTCACTCGTGTTAAAGTGTCGTGTAAACGAAGTAATAGTTTGATGGTATTGCTTACTATAATTACCCTCTCGAAACATTCTGCTGTTTGTTACAGTAACATAATACATTTGCCGTACACAGACATGTATTGATTTAGAAAATTGTATGTTTCTCAATGGGAACAACAACGTTTAACAATTTATTGTATTGCTTCCTATTTTAAATTAAACATCTGTGCTAATAGTTAGTTGCAGATTGTTATAAATGGTACAAAGTACCATGTGGCTTTCCCTCTTCGGTTCGCACTTCTTGCATTCCGAAAATCACTTCGCATTACTAAAAGGCCAAAAATTGCGTTCAATTATGTCAATTCTTCTGCGTTAGACTTGGCGCTGTCGGCCCTTAAGGTAAACGTAGATCTTCTGGGGCTTATATACGAAATGCTCATCAGGATATGTGTTATAGCCAAATTATTCACCTCGAACTCTACGAGATATATTAACAGAGGCACACCTCAGGGAGTGGTATTGTCACCACTTCTATGGAACTTTGCGCTGAGTGAAATACGGGGCACTCTCCAAAATGCAGGTGCAAGTATCCCAGTTATCCAAGTAAGTTACGGCGGATAGGTGGATAAAAATGGGTTATGTGTATACACGACCAAGGTCGAGCTGGTCCATTTTACCCGAAGGTATAACATACGTATCGCGGAACCTATCACGTTTAATGATTCTATAATTAAGCTTGCAGAATGTGCAAGCTTAGCAAGCTTAGATTCGTTCGCCACATAATGCAAAGGGTGAAAAAGGCGAGAATAACCCTATACACCTCTAAGAGGGCTATAGGTTTTAAATGGGGACTTTGTTCGAATATTGTTCACTGGATTTATACAGCGATGGAGAGACAGATAGTGCTCTATCGGCTTATGGTGCGGTGACAGGTGCTTGAGAAAACCAACGATTGTGCACTACTAACTAGGGTTCAGAGAACGGCGACGATGTGCACCACAGTGCTCTATGGACGACTCCCACTGATACATCGAATGTAATGTTATATTTGTTGCCGGTGGCCGTTATAGACAGATAGATTGCTTCCATGCCCGAGATTAGGTTAGATCACAATAAGCCATGGTTGAAGTCGGTCGAGGAACATTGGAGGGAGGTACTTCCAAATTCCTACTCTCGTCGACTACTCGAAAGCGGAACCACAATTCGATAAGAAATTTCACACTCATATACCGGAAGCTCTATATACCGCATATATATTATTATACTGTTGCGTCGAAAATGAACCGCCAAGTAGGACACGGGGGCCAATCTAGGGAACTAAGGTTACCCTGGCTCGTAGACTACCTGATCATTGTAGCGTGTATCGGGCGGGAATTTGGGCTATTAGAGTAGCGACCGACTAGCTGCGGGATAAGGGTCCAGCGGTCATTGGGACCAATGTCTTCTCTGACAGCCAGGTGGTCATATAGTACCTGGGATCAGTATTCCTGAATTCCACATCTGCCAACGAATTCCGCAGATCTCATAGCGAGATGGCCCATTAGTAAAATATTCACCCCATGTGGGTGCCAGGCCACAGTGACATTCCGGGTAAATGCAAAGCGGATGAGCTGGCCAGTCTAGGGACTAAATTACAGACTCCCCAGGAATCGGAGAGAGTTGGCATGCCCCTAGCAACTTGTAAGCAAATACTGCAAGAGCGCTCCTATATTATGGTGATGATGAGACTGACGAGGGACACCGATTGTGTACGATCAAGACAAATTTGACCCATAATGGATAGCAGTAGATCCATAAACCTTCTGTCTTTAGCCAGGCCCAAGGGATAAATTAATATTTCTGTTTTGACGGGCACTATGTGGTTGATATACATGCAGCGATACTAAAGGTCTGGGCATATGACTTCAATAGAAGCTGTAACGTTGATGAACAGAAAGAATCTTGTGAACACTCACGCGTGTCCAGCACTAGTCGGCAGGATAATGTATAGTATGGGAGCCTACCTATTTGGGGACCTGGGAGAATTATCTCAGATAAGTGTAGACATCGGTGGTGTAAATAGTGGCCGATTTTATTTTTAAATGCAGACAAAATCTTCAGATTTTCTTAGCAAATTATGTGGGTTTTTAGTTTTATGTGGGTTTCTGCCTAATCTCGTTAGCCCGTGGTATAGCAATGAACTAGTGAGCCTAAATGAGTAGTTCATCGACTGCCACCAACGCCTTACCTAACCTTATGACCTGGACAGGCTGAAAAATACGGGCCCCAGTAACATATTACAGGAACCATGTACATGTTTGCAAGCACTGCTTTCGTAAATGGAAGATCTACTACATTTTGTTTCTTAATTGTCGGGGCTTTTGTATTTACAGCAGTTCTCAGCAAACCAGAGCACATTTGGGTGGCACATAATACACACTGAAAAAACGGCCTCTGTAACATATTCTCCGAAACTTATTCTGCAGGAACCATGTATATTTTTGGAACACACTTCAAGCATTTGTATGTTTGCAAATCCCAAACTCAGGTGTATTCAAATGCAAACATTAGCATGTTTACTGACAAATATATATGATTACATACGCGCGCTTCATCCCAAACATCCATATACTGACGGGGAGCATTCGCGTGTTTCCCCCAAACCTCCATAGACTTACGTGAAAACATATGCGTATTTCCTCCCAAACATAATAATATTTACAAACGAATTATTCTTTCTGCCGTTATTTATTATAATTAATTTTATCAGTATATCCACATTTATAAATAATTAATACAAAAAATTTAGTTATTTAAAATTACCCTTTTTATATTTACTTATTTTTTTTATGAAACGAGACTCTGCTTGTATTTTGCTTCTCCTTACTTTGTTCTCTCTCATGTTTTTTTTTCAGAAGGTTTCAGCTATGCGTTAGTTATCACTATGCGTTGGTACACAAACAATATACTTATGTACATATATACAAATCTAGTTCATGCAAGACAAGGGTGTATTAATTTCTTGTGTTTTTTTATTATATTTCACAAATGGTCCTCCATTCCTATTTTCTCAGTATAGACAAAGGGGTTCGCATTGGTGCCCTTTCAAGTTTCTTTCCTCAAAATCATTTCTGACTTTGGTAGCACACATACATGTACCTACATATATACGAAATTCATACACAAAAACCAAAGCAGCATCACAGACTATTTAACCGTCCGAGCGTTTGTTTATACCTCTGTCAACTATTTATATGTGCAATATAATTTAACCATAAATGGAATTACTGCTTGGCTATTGAATGAATAAATTAAATTAAACTAAATTAAATAAATTAAAACGCAATACATCAACCAGAATCAGAAACACTGAGTACATCTGTAACTTTCACGCAAATTCAAAACGATTTATGAATCACTCACTGAGAGAAGATACAGATAGACACTTACAAGACTCGTTGCCTCTCTTTTTTTCTCCCGCCCTGAGAGCATAAACAGTGCAACAAACATGGCTGTATTTATATCACAAACACAAATATATTTGTATATTTCATATGTTATAACATATTAATCATTGTGTCTCAAACATGTAGTGTTGAATAGAAAACACAATGCGTTTGGCCACAAGTATATTATATGCGCATCCAAAGAAAAAACGACAGCTTTTTCAGCGTGTGTATATTATAACCTATTGATCACTGTGTCCCAAACAACGTATATTGAATAGCAAACATTAAGCTTTCGGACACAAGTATACTGTATTTGCGACAAGCACGTTATATTTGCATCCAAAAAACAAAATAGAAAAAAATTTCAGCGTGTACATTAATCACAAAAATACGCGACAGGCAATGGCGCATTATGAAAATTACCTTTGTATTGAAATATAAATCTTTATTCTTATCCAATATACTATCATTCTAATAACATTATTTCCTACCACTTCACCGCAATTCAATCCCAATCAACCGATACTTTTTGCATTATGTTTCCCATAAATATCCCCTGAAGTACCACTGTTGATGGTACGGGCATTACACACACAAAGAAGCTAAAACCAAGAACGCCCTCTTTGCTAAATTAAAAAATAATTCATAATAACAATTTAGCAAGCAACCCTTCGTTCATTTGTTTTGAAAACTTTACCCCTTTTTATAATACTTTATTGTATTACCCAACGCCACAAGCACATTCGACGCAACTCGTCAGAGTCAGTCATATGTTAAGTTTTGTTCTAAATAATTTTGCATTTTTTTTTTCAAGTTTGTGTTCTCTGCGTCCTGCCAGCGTCTCATAAACATGTCCATATATGATTATTATATTTTCATAATAATATTTTTGGCAAACTTTGTTCCTCATCTTCCTATCGCACTCGCACTGACTTTCGCATGTGACGCACTTACGTACATACTCGACAACCAGTGATGATGCTCTTCATCAGTTGGTATTATCATCGGCAGAGCGCAAACATGCACAAGGATTTCAAGAGTCCTTACACAGTTTGTGTGTTTTTGTTATTCCTTATCCTTTTGTTATTCAATTTTTTCATTGTTTATCAATTTTATGCTTATTTTCAATCAGAAGAGAGCTCATATTTCCATTGTCGTGCCTGATGATGAGACCAGACCAAACAAGCCAGACCTCGGCAGACTCCGCAAAATGGGGGTATGTATGACTTCTACTTGTTTCGAGCCATTTTCTCTAGTCCTCTGAGAGTGTGAGAATAATTGTAATTAAATTTGGATCTTATCCAAAAACTATATAAATCATTATGCCTTTTTATCGAAATTCATACTTTCCACACATAATTCTATTGTGTTCTCCCCTTTTCCCAATCTTTGTCAGTCTACCCTATAGTTTTTAATATTCTTGGGCATTTTTGGCATCCAAGAACTATCAATTCCCACTCCTATTTGAACGGATACAAGGAGTTGTGTTGAGTTGCACGACCCAACTCCTAGGATGTGGGGAACGAAAACTTTTCTATAGATTTTATTGAAATGTTATTGTCTTGATGATTATGATGATTATTATGTTCAAAGGAGTTGCTCTTTTTTCCATCGTCGTCGTAGTTGAATTTGTTTCTACTATTGAATTGATTCCATCTCCCAATTCTTTGTTGAGGTCCTTTTGGTTTCTTGGCATTCTTGTCTGGGTTGGTCTGTTTATAGTCTGACATTTATGAGGATTAAATTTGTATCTTAAGTTTATTAAAACAGCAAATATGATTTTTCATTTTTGTCAGAAAGGAAAATCACAAAACAAACTTTGCGATAGGGTTGGAATTTTAGTCGCAATAATTGTTAAAGCAACAGTTCACCATATGACCGTTAAGAGGATACTCTACATTTTGGTCATACAAATAGAATAATTTCTTAAAACATGTTTCGGGTCTGATCCCTTCCGATGTCATTTGCTCTTTATAAATACATACTCGCCCTAGTTAATTCATGTTTGTGATGCATTTCCCAGGTCCATATTCATCCTTATTCAAGAGCCATAGCTGAAGAGTTGTGGAGTATTAGCTGTAAATTCCACCACCACACACCTACATAGAGGAGATATTATTAAGCATCTAGGATCTGCCGAATGGTTTACAAGTCGCCGAGTTTTGTTTTATAGTACCCTTATGCAATGGGTAATTTATTTCAAGGTACTTTACTTTTTATACCCCCACCAATTGGGAAGCCATTTTAGACCCTTAGTATCTTTGGACGAACCTCGTTTTCCGAACTTTTTAATATGATTGAGCCATGTCCCTCTGTCCGTCTGTCTGGCTGGCTGGCTGGTTGGTGAAGACAATAAGTGCCGTCAATCTTCACTTATCACAAAGAAATTTTGTCAGCGACTATTATTTGTCCAGACTTTGTGATTGAAAATGGGCGTTTTGGCCAAGCCCTTTCTGATACCTCCCATACAAATCGACTGATTTTGCACAAAATAATATTTCTTCTACTTCACTGGTTAATAACACAGTGCAACGCGAAAAAATATAACCACATACGAACACCACATACATACGAAAAAAAAAGACCCGTGTCTCCCAGTTTTGCCCAAAGTCGTGTACTTTTTTTTATGGGCCCCCAAAGATTTGGGGTCTTTTGTGAGGCTCATATCTTGCAAACGGTTCGGAATTTTGATTTACATTCTGAGGGAAAGTTGTAGCTCTTAGTATAAGGGTCATTAAGATTATTCCTAGGAAGTTAATATGTTACAGAAAGTTCTTAGGTATATTCTTCAAGTTGATAGTTTCCTTGAATTTTGAACGGTTTGCAACCTATGGAAAAAGGTAAAAAAAAACTCCATTTTTTAAAGTTTTTTTGATTTTATATGTTGGCAATTTTTATTTTAAGTGACGAGGGCTATAACTTTCCCTCTGAGAGTAAATTTAAATTCCGAACGAATTGAAAGATATGAGCCTGACAAAATGATCACTTTTTTGCAAAAATAATACCGAGACCCTAAATCTTTGGGGGCCCATAAAAAAAAACCGCCTGACTTTGGGCAAAAGTGGGAGACACGGGTCTTTTTTTTTTGATATTTTATCACGTAGCCGTGTCCGTATATGGTTATATTTCCATGCCTTAAAAAATTGCACACAGTGTAATCTAAAAATGTTCTTCTTAACTGGAGAAAATGGGTGAGATTGCCACACCCATTCTGGTACATCCCATATAAAAGCTTGGTTATTTTCTGGGTTGTCAGCCAGATAAATCGCGTGAAACCTCTCCGACCATAATGGAATTAGTTCTGAGGCTTCACGTCATTAAATGCTAACCATCGACTAAGGCAAGGGTGATTTTGCCACCATCATTTTGGTACTTCCCATACAAAAGTTGTTTGGTCGTAAGTTGATGCAAGTAGTCTATCTATACTTCGCCACCAGCGGCTTTATTATTCTTAAGCCGGTAGATTGCCGTTCTAATCTCATCTTGTGAGAAGGGGTTGTGCAATCTACACTATTTTCCACAAGCATTACCTCCTGATCTTCACTGGAAGAATCTGACTGGTGTAGTGCTGAAAAGTTGTCTATCCACATTTTGAGCACACACTACAAATCTGTCACCAGATTCCCATTATCGTCCTTGCAAGAGGGCAGCTCATTATTCGACCACTTATTCGATCTTCTTACCCTCTGGAAAAACTTTATTATTCATCCTGCACGTTTCGGTCTTTTCACTCTCTCTCCCCCTCTCTGCTCATCCCTGCTATTTTTGTTGGTTAAGTCGTTGGTTTAACTGACTGTTTCCTTGACATACGTGCAGCGTCTTTTTCATCAGTTTTAATGCAAAATCATACGCTATACCATGGCTTATCCTTCTGCGGTTTTTGATGGCCAAGTTTAGTCCTTGTAGCGGTTTCCAAAGGAAGATGTGCATCTGGGTCCTCGGGAGTGGCAGTGTTCTGCTCTAGCAGAAGAGTGACCTTTTGTTGATAGGTCTTTGATATCTCCGTCATTTGCAGCTTGTGGATATCTAGGTTTTCCCGTGCTCGCCTTCGCAAGTTTTTCGCCGTGCTCAGTATTTCGACGACGGTCACCCCGTTTAGTCACGGCGACACTAAGCTTGTGAAAAGCTTCTGAAAAAATATCGTTCGGAACCAGTGTAAAACTATAGGTGCCAATAAGTGAATTTAAAACTAGAAAGCGCAAAACTCACTAGTTGTGAGAAAATCTCCCTTATCCCTTCAAGGGATGTTACGAGAAAATCCTTTTTCTTCAGTATTGTGCGTACTGTCGCAGCCACCAGATGATCATCCGAGACGATATTAATACGTCGAATCATACGTACATCTCTTACCCTAGAAGAGTGCCTGCCATCTATTGCAAAGTGATCAACCTGGTCCTTCGTTCTCTGGTCAGGAAATAACCACGTTGTCTTATGTATATCCTTATGTTGAAATCGTGTTCTACTAACTAACATGGTCTTTGCTGCGCCAAAGTCTATCAGTCTTATTCCATTATCGGAAGTGGTATCATGTATACTGTGATTACGAATGGTTCGTCGAAAGACACTTTCCTTTCCCAAGTTAGCATTTATTTACAGGGACTGATTAAAATAATGGTTTAACTTTTTCCGGTAATTTGTATTATTACGCAAAATAACTCAAACTCAATATATTTATTTTTTATATATTATTTCTTTCAAATGTTGGCCGTAACTGCGGCTATTATAGGTCATTCTCAGGTTTCCATTTTCTATAATGCCTTCGAGCACTATGCGTGGTAGTTGGTGAATGACTCGAATATTAGTGGCTTCCAATTCGTCAATCGTAGTTGGCATATCCGCGGCAACTTTGGAGTTTACGTAGCGCCAGAGCTGGAAGTCTCGAGCTATTATAGTACACGATCTAGGCTGAGAATTCACCGGTCCGAAGCGTGAATTTAACTGTTTGCCGAATAATTGTCGAAATTTTGCCATGGTTTCACGCGCTGTGTGAAAGGTTGCAATTTCAGGCGTCACATAGTACATTATCATGATGCGCTAATGGGCGCCATTCATAGTTACGATCCGGCTATTCTCGATTGTGAATAAATATGAACCGGCGTTTCCAGCAGCCCAAGAATCAACAGAATCCGTCTTTTTTCTAGATGCAATGGCAGATCTTGAACCTCATTGAGTTGCTTTTCAGACTAACTACGTCAATTTTTCATCTTACACTCACAAACAAATTCGGCTCAGGCAGCCGAATTAGCCGTAACCGAATTTAGAACTTCTCAGAACAACATAAGAGGTCATCACAACCGAATTAAAAGTCGAATTAAAAGTTGCTACAACCGTATTAGAGGTTGTCACAATCGAATTACATGTTGTCACAGTCGAATTATAGGTTTTCAAATCCGACTTAGAAGTTGTCACATCCGAATTAGAAGTTGTCACAACCCAGTTAGAAGTTGTAATAACCGAATTAGAGTTCAACAAACCGAATTACATGTTGTCACAGCCGTATTATAGGTTGTTACAAGCGAATTTAGGTGGGTCACAATTGAATTTAGAAATGATTTCCTATTGCTAGATAATAAGCCAAAACTAACTGCCTTTTAAGGGTTAATAATGAATTTTGTCATTTTCCTGTTTCCATTAAAAATAGCCCACACAATATAATGAATTTTGCCATATTTCATCTTTTATCTAGCACTTGGGCTAAGATTTGTGTGTTGGAGTGTTCGGCCACATATAGTGAAATTTTATGGTGATAATTTTTGTAGAACATTTTGACCACTTTCACTTTCGAGCAATTTTTTGCGGGTTTTCAAAAAAAAAAAATTATGGTTTTACGTGACAGTTAGAGGGTTAATTTGTTCCACAAAAATGTTTATCTGAATCTTTTCTATAAAACTTCTGAACATATTTTGTACCTCAAAAGTAAGGAACACACAATTGTGCATGCCGATATGTTGCAGGAAACTTCCGAGCGGTGAAAACTTTGACTCAGCCCAAAAAAAAACATTCTGATCTAATCTGGCAAAACGCCCATACACGTATATTTTTTTTTTAGACCTCTTTACCAGAATCCGTTGACAGAACCCCATCATTTTGAAAAAATCTAATTTTGTCTCACTGTGTAATTACAAATAAAGCAATTTACATGGGGGATAAATATTTCGGGTTACAAATTAATTTTACATGCCACTTTCGCCTGTGAAGTCTCTGCCATCATGGGTCACCTCACCAATTCTAACGTGGTGTGCCCGTTGATTTAGCTCGAAAGCCGTTCGCTATACTGGCGACATCAGCACATCTAAAACGTCCGACCTTGAAATCTTCAGAATTGGTGACACCTGCTTGCTCTGCACACTGATAAATGTGTTGATTGTCTGCAAAATAAACGTTTTAATGCAAAAACCAGAATTTCAATATTTTTACTTACCTTTCTTAATAACCAACAAAAACTTTTGATTTCACCGCAACATTCAAATTCAATATCGACAATTGTGCATTCTTTAACGTTTAAACATTTTTTTTTATTCTAAACGTCAGGTTTGAAACACATAGAATTGTGTTGTCGTAACCGATTTGAAAACGAATTTGGTTGTACCAAAAGTATTTCTGAAAAATTCGGTAACAGCAACCAAATTGACGCAAAATTTGATAGTGACAACGGAATTGATACCAACTTCGATTGTTGCACCTGAGTTGATGCCATATTCGAATCTCAATTGTTTGTATGAAATTCAGTGGTGACAAATTCCGTTCGGTTGAAGCAAACGCAAAGCGTTAGCAACAGCCGAATTTGCGGTTGCAACTACTTCTTTTTAAATAATTAGTCATACAGAAATATAAGTATACTAAGAGTTTGCAACAGCTGTTAAAGCTTTCACCGGACGTCACGTCGCAAGTTCGAATTTCATCGATTTGAAGTTGCAGATGATAAAACTAGCATCAAGCATAATTTAAAACTCAGTAGCATTAGTCAAATCTAATTAAAGCGCCATTTGTATCAATCGAACATAATTTAAAAGGCATTAGTATCAATCAAACATAATTTAAACATAGGTTGCTTATCGCATAGATTGCTTATCGCTCAGTGTTTGATTGATACTAATGACAGCTAAACTATGTTTCTTATCGAACGACCCTTTATTTCGGTTCATTTTGTGCCCAACCATAGAGTATCATACAACAAAAACTCAAACCCTATACAATTTCCAACTCCCACAGTGACCGCAAGAGAGCGCAATCAGCTGATGGAAAATCTTATCTATTAGACCCCTTTCACACTCGGCAAGTTACTTGCGCAAGTCTCTTGCCCAAGTCCTGGTTTGTTGATGACAGAGGTAAGGTCGGGTTAGGGGAATAAATTTGAGGTACAGACTTGCTTGTACTCGGAAAGTTGAAAAACTGACTTGCGCAAGTAACTTGCCGAGTGTGAAAGGGGTCGTCTTACTCTGTTATCTGGGTGTGAAGGGATAACTACACTTTTTCATTTTACCGGCGTCTTAAGTATTTAAAACCGAACAAACATGATTGATATCATCCGAATGAATTCACATTACCTAATTAAAGGTCTGCACACTCGTCGGCGAAAACTCCACGCATCTTAAAATTTGCAAATATTCGAACGTAGTTTCTTTAAATATTGTTATATTCTTATTATTATTCATCCAAAAATAACCGACAGTTATCTATTTAATTTGTCCATAGCAAACGAGTCAAGCGTTCCCCCATAACCCACGTAAAATTCAAAAATTAATGAAGTTGTAGTTTTGAAATATAAAATACATCTCAAATCCTTACTCTAAGGATTCCTTAAGGCTGGCAATTGAAATTTGATATTTTGCATCCAAAAATAAGTATATTTTTATTAAAAATGTAAAAAGTATTAACAGTGCAATATATTCTGTACCTCCTTACTAATAGAATCCTTGAAATAGAAATAGTAAATTTCAAATAGAAATTTGAAATTATTATAATATCCCATCTGTAGATGAAAATTGAGCTCTCCGACTATATATATTTTACACTAATATTACAATATTTTACAACAATATTTTACTACAACAAACGTCCCCCTTAAAATTTATATAAAAAACAACAAAAATTATATAACCAAATCACTTTCAATGATTGTTTGCATTCGCCACAAACCTATTTTCGTATTCTCCAACTCCAATTTGAAGTTCTTCAAGTGTCTCTTTCTCCAAATTCCAACCGCACGTGTTTTTGGTATTCCAAGGATATTAACAATGCGTGCAAAATGTACGCATTATCCTTAGCAACATAATACAAATTCGACAGGATCCTTTATGCATTTTTATTTTTGATAATAATAATTTGTACATATTCCACTTCTTGGGAATTGTTGGCATAACGTCTAGATTTCGATATCAAAATATATTGTCAGTGATAGACAGGGTGTGGTAAAGGTTCTTCATGTGAAATCTTTCCTTGCGTTTTGTTTTTATAAATTGCAAATTTTACATTAAGCAGACGAGCTAGGAAACTTGTGTACATACAGTGAGAAACCCCAATCATGTTATTTCAAATACACTGAAAGGAAGATCTGTGTTAAGTGAGTGAACTTATTTGACGCCTGGGCGAATACTGTCACCGAATGTGTGGTAACGTACATATTAACCTCTGCAACGGAAATGGGTGCTTTACAGCCATAACTATGTTTTACTGTTGTGATGAAAATGTTTCAGTACTGTATGGATTTGTTTCATTGCCGCAATGGTTGTGTTTAATTGTTGTCACAATTGTGGTGCGTTTACAGGCGATTTGTTTGCATTTGCTTATATATGAGTGACATCTTTGTGCGTCAATAATATATCTGATACTACATATAAACATGATCAGAGGAGCACAATTTGTAAAAAAACTCGAAATTTCTTCAGAGATTTCTTTATGAGTAAAATTTTCACACTTCCACACTTAATATTGAATGCGTTAAAGTGAACATGTAATGGGCACGATTGCTGTTATACGTAGTTATATACTTCAAATCGAAATTAAATTAAATTTTTCCCGTATTTTTTTTCGCGAATGTACAGAACTGTTCACAAAATATGCATACCTAGTCCAAACTTAGTAGAAGACAAAATAGCCTTTCGAACCATGTGTAATAAAAAAATAAATGGTTTCCCATTACATCCCATGAAGGGACAGGGGAGAGCTTCTCACAATCACTGAGCTGTGCGCTTTCCAGTTTTCACTTACTGATTGGGACCTACAGTTTTACACCGATTCCGAACGGTATTTTGAGAAGCTTTTTCATGGCTAAATACTCGATAGTGTCGCCATCACTATGCGAGGTGACCGCGGCCGAAAGAATTTTTTTAAGGTGGTCAGAGCAGAGTTCGAACCCACGATCTCATGTACAAGAGGCGCGCACACTAACCATTGCACCACCGACGGCCACACCATGTGTAATAGATCTACCTATTTACATTAAAGTCTAACTGTCAATGGTATAGCTAACGTAAAACACAATCTATCTGAGTGAAATTTTGGTACTGCCAAATATTTTTTAACCGTAACTCTGCAATTGAAAATGGACAACTTTGCCACGCGCATTACACAGTGCAACACGAAAAAATATAACCATATACGGACACCACTACTTGATTAAGGACCAAAAAAACGTGTTTTGCCCAAAGTCATGCACTTTTTTTTATGGGCCCCCAAAAATTTGGGGCCTCGGTGTCATTTTTGCAAAAAAGTTATCATTTTGACAGGCTCATATCTTGCAAACCGTTCTGAAGTTTGATTTACTCTCCGAGGGTAAGTTGTAGCCCTTATCATAGAGAACAAAAGTCGCGAACATATAAAATCAAAAAACGTCATCTTCAAGTTCAAAATCACCTTCATCTTTTCATCATCTTCAACTTTAAAAAAAATCGATTTTTTTACCTTTTTTCTTTTTTCCAGGTCCATAGGTGGCAAACCGTTCAAAATTCAAGGAAATAATCAACTACAAAAATGTACCTAAAATCGTAATAAATAAGATTCTAGAACATATGAACTTCCTAGGATTGATTCTTAACACCGTTTACTTCAACATTGGGATACTATGCTATCTCACCGACAACAGCAGCACAGGCAAAGCAGTAAGCTCAGCACACGCAACAAGGGACGCAGCACAGAATATAAATCGAGGCAGTACACAGTGCGACGGCAACGAGAGCTCAGCGATGAAATTTATAGAGAAAGTGCTACAGCATTATTCGCACACAACATTGGCAACTGACAATTTCAATATGCAGTGTGAAAATATTGATTTATTTTTCTACATTTGCGGTCACCAAATCAGAAAAAAAGTTCTACAAGAATTCAAAAGGAAAATAATCTTTTAAGTTGTGAATTTAAGAGAGCATATAAGTTATTTTGGTGTCCGTATATGGTTATATTTCCATAACATAAAAAATTACACACAGTGTTTTGGTACATGATAGACAAATGTTGGCTGGTACGCAGCAACATTTCGAAAAACAAAAATAATTGAGTTTTTCACTATGAAGTGACACTTCGGGATTTTCGATCGATACACATTTGCATGTCGTTACCTTAATTTTGAAAGGACGTAACTAACATTTCAAAAATTTTAAACGAGGAGGAAAAAACTTAGTGAATAATGTCCGGAATTTTAAAACTGCTTTAATGCAGTTTAAATTGAAAAGGGGAGACAGATTTTGTGTTCACAACACACTAATTTTTTCAATACCGATGTATTTTATATTTCTCTACACGAATATGAAAGAACAGCTGTTTCAAAAAAATGGTTAGATTCGTCCTTTCTAAATCAAGGTGACGAGTTGACAAATTTTTCGTACGAGTTTATATGTATACGATTGATGGTGTGCCGGTGATGTCAATTCAGGCACATTAGTTTGGCGGCTGATGATGAACTTGTCACGGAGTTCTCAACTAGTCATGCCAGTCAGAGTGACTTCCTGAATGGTCTGTTATACCAGCAAACACCAACCATATTTCAATTAGAAACTATTTCTGACCTTGTAAGCTTGTAGTATAAATTTATCATATATTACCGAATAAAAAACAGATCCTTATTAAGTTTGGTATTAAAGAATATTCTGCTATATACCAGTGTGCAACTTTTGTATGGGAGGTAAAATAATGGGCGTGGCAATGTTGTCCAGTTTAATGTATAGAGTTGCGGTTAATATAATATTGGCCAGTACCCAATTTCATTCATATTGGTTGTGTTTTACGGGAGCTATATGACGACCGACCAGACAACAGACCACCTTTTTTATTGGAGGTACCATTATGGGCGGGGGAAATCGTAATTTTTTCAGTGAATGAATTATATAGGCTAACACAAAATTTTATTCAGATCGATAGTAATTTACGGGAGATATTGTCTCAAACAATTGGTGTGCCGTCCATCTTTTGTATGGGAGTTACCGTGATGACCGTGGCAAAGTTGTCTATTCAATTGAATCAGAATATACAGTTTCAGTTTTTTAAAACCACTAGACTAGTTTTGGTGGGGTCACGTAAATTCCCTTATCTATAGGGACAAGCAAAACACGATTGCTGCCTTGGAAGACAACAGTACCGACGGAAATGTTCGAAAAAGTGTACCAGATTAGAAATTTTTAAAACCCAAATAGCAAAAAATCACCCATTATAAGTTGTCATTACCAAAGTGTTTGAAACAAGTTAAAAGTTTTTCCAACTTATAGTTTTTTGAAGTCTTCCTAATGTATTTAGCTGTGTTTTTGACACTACATTGTGGCTCAAATGCTCAAGTTATTACCAGAGAACTAAACAAAGTCAGTGCAAAAATAAACATTTTAAATATTTGATTTCAAAAATCTGTGTAACGGTTAGAGACACCACACAGAACTCTACATAATTTTTGTTTGTGCTGCGTAGTAGATTCTCACAAACAAAAATCAAGTTCAGAAGTTACAAGCCATGACAGTTTGAATATCACCAAGGTGGTCTAATTTGTCATCTTGGAAACTAATGTCCGTTTGAACAGGGTGCATTCTGATAGCCTAATTACTTCCATATAAATTTCTAGTACAGTGTAAAACATTCAGCTTACTAATTTAGAGGTTATGATATTATAAGTAGAAGATGACGTGAGTTGTCACGTAAACTCATTGCGTCTAGTGCTCGAAAGCGGTGGTGATCTGTTTTCTGAAAAATTTTCAAACATTCGAAGCTAAATGATGTCACCTAATTAAATTTCTTGTCACTCTGTCGAAAAAATCGGACATTTTGCGGTTGAAATGCCCATTTTAAAACCCGAAAGTGATATTGAAAAAGACAGTCCGTCGCTTCGGATGTTTGTCGGCGGTTTTGATGTTTCATAATTCAAATGTTCCTTTGAAAATTAAATTCCTATTTCCATTTTTTTAATGAAAGGTTTTGGTGTTTCATAATTCAAATGTTCCTTTGAAAATTAAATTCCAATTTCCGTTTTTTTATTTTGCTTTGATTTTAATATTTGAATTTTTGTATTTGATTTTACCATTTCATTCATATTTCTTCCGCTATTTTTACTTCTGCACACGCGTACGTTTCAAAGGAATAGGTTTTCTACTATACCGTAAAATTGCAATTGCAAACGAGTACTCGTATTCACAAAAAAAAAACGAAAGGGAGTGAAACATCCGTTTTTCCGGATGTTGGCGGAGTTTCAGAGGCCAGAGTGGACCTCCGCAAGCTAGCAGATTAAATATCAAGTGGGACGTCGTGAATGACCATTCACGATATTTGCGACAAACAAGTACTTCGGGGTACCGTCGACAAAGCATTCGTGTATATGTGTGTATAAGTACATGAAAAGACAATCCAGCTCAAAGACCTAGCGGCGGAAGTGATTACCTGGAAGGCCTGAAATTATGACCAAACAAACCTTCTTTGAAATACGGAAGGCCTTCCCTACACATTACCTCCTCTTTTCTCATTAACATTGCGTGAGATTGAGAGGCAAGGCCCTCCTTGCCCATTGCATAAAGCAGGCCTTCGCTTTAATTTATTTTTGTTAAACAAAAATATAATTAATATAATTTATTTTATCACAAAATCATTATCCGCTTCTACATATTTATTTATAAGTATATATGTATCTATTTTAGAAAGTTTTACCATGCCCAAACTTCAAATTGAAAATTTTAAGAATACCCTGAAAAATATTAAATATAGAATATAATTTTAAAATTTGTATTAAATTTTTCAATTAAATTACGGTTAAAATGAATCGGAAAAGAAATTTCTCAAAATTTTAAAAATCTTCTTCTTGGTTATATCTGAGGAAAAAATGCATGCATTCCGCAGGCATTATTTTAGGAAAGCATTACAAAAGAACTATTCCGCATGCCTTATTTGTGAAAGGCCTTGCTATTTCCGCCGCTGGGGAGAAATAGAAGTAGTAATCTAATCACAGTTTCAAACGAATACACTAATGCTTTTTTTCAGAAGACTGAAGTATTTGGTTGCCGCAACTTCGCAACAGTACATAGCTTGACAGAAAGCCAATGTCTTGAATGGCCATATTCAAGTCGTTTATGCAGGTGCAGGTAGCGACACTTGATTGGCATACAAAAAGTCTTCACTCGAAAGTTTGGGGAGACTCTCTGAACGCTGCTAATTACTATTATTTCGGTGTAGTTTCCTTCAGTGTATTTTTGCAGAAATTCACAATTCTATGCCGCGATTTATTTGTATATTGCATCCCCCTTTATTCTACTTAATGGAACATTCATATTCTAAAGCGTTAAGACAAAAGAATATTGAAATCGTTTGATATTTTCCATCCATTTACCCCTTTAGTAGTTTCTTAATCTTCCTTGCTTATTGCCTTTGAATGCTAGTCATAAATCTTGCAGGGAGTCGAGTTCTGTACAGTCATAACAATTCTTAGGAGTCTCAATAGCTCATCACCTTCCCGCACCCTCATTTGTCTAGTATGAAAGTTTCTTTTTTTTTTGTTTTACGTTCTCACTATCATATTTTCGCATTCGATATTAAAACACAAAGAAGTGGAAAATTTGTTTCTAATTCCTTTTCGAAACCGAAGTACTTAGGCAGACAGAGTAAGTTGGCTGCTTCAAGGGTTAGTCTATCGAAGAATGGTAATATCATCATCTCGCGTTAGTTTTATTCGAATATGCCTAAGAATTTCCAACTGGTTAAGGGTCGTCGTTCAGTTTCGGATTATAATTTATGACATCAAAGTGTTGTCTGACTTTTCACGTGGTAACTTTTGTGCCACCGAAGAAGTTTTGTTCGCTGACGGTGGTGATGTCTGGCGCTATAGCTATGCTGATGAGGATGATGATGGTAATGCTGATGCCTAGGATGTTGGCGTTGAGGGTAATGATGCGGGTGGCGCTGACGATGGTAATGATGATGTAGTAATAGCCATGTGTTATTTGCCATGTAAGAAAACATGACACGTAGGCTACAGTTATCATACAGATAGCAGTCGTTAAACGCTTATATTTGTTTAGCAGGGAAAAAGAATCATTCTTCGTACTACAAAGATTTTACTACAAAATTTTAAGTGTGCTTAACAACACCAGGGTATTTTTTTCGTACTTACTTATCCGTTCTCGAACAACCCCGGGGGGTCAGGCAACTTTCAAAAGGAAGATAACATATTTCGCCAACCATTTCGATCTTTTGTTTTATCTCTCCAGTTGGTAATTCGAAGTGTACGCAGGGATTCGTCAACCTGATCCCTCCAGCGGAGTCTTTGTCTTTGTCTTCCTAGTTTTCGTCTTCCTCCAAGTTCCGTTATTTTGATCCGCCTTACTATGTCAATGTCGGGTTAATAATATTTTCAACCATTCCTGCCGCAGCCTCAATATTGTCATCGAGTAAACATAGTTTCCGATTGAACTGTTCATAGAATTTGTTGAACACTGGCCAACGGACAGAGCTTGGATCGCTTTCCGACTATTCCCGGCATAATATGTAGATCAGAATATGAAAAGGAGGCAGAAATGGTACAGTGGGCCGAATTCCCAAGAAGTGCAAGGATTTTAACTTCATACGTGTGAAGTTATAAAAATATCTAAAGTATTGGAAGCCTGTGCTGCAATACACGGAATGTGTGTTGTTTAATTTTGCCAATCGCACAAAGTGGTTGTACGCTCCAAAAACCTCAGCGTTGTTTGGTTATCACAGTGTAACACGAAAAAATATAACCATATACGGACACCACTACTTGATAAAAGACCAAAAAAAAAAGACCGTTGTCTCCCAGTTTTGCCCAAAGTCGTGCAATTTTTTTTATGGGCCCCCAAAAATTTGGGGCTTCGGTGTCATTTTTGCAAAAATGTTATCATTTTGTCAGGCTCATATCATGCAAACCGTTCGAAATTTTAATTTACTCTTTGAGGGAAAGTTGTACCTCTTGTCATAGAGAACAACATTTGTCGACATATAAAATCAAATACAACAACAAATCACAAAAATAATAAAAAAAAATATTCGTATTATGTTTATAATGTTGATGGTCCTGGACTTGCAAATCGCAGTCTCTTAAGTTGTGTATCCAAATCGTTGTCCGAATCTGACCCTGATTCAGAACTTATGGTATCCACAGGCACGTTGCTTCCAGACTGACCTCCATCATCAGATTTTTCTTTTTCAAATACTTCAATAAAATCCTACAGTGTGATCTTGTGACTCCACCAACATACCTGAAATGAACTACGGTGTTAACAATCATTCCTACGAAGTTAATGTGTTCTAGAAACTTGTTTACTGAGATCTTAGGTACATTCTTGTAGTTGATTATTTCCTTGAATTTTGAGTGGTTTGCTACCTATGGACCTGAACAAGGGAAAAAGTGTAAACAAATTGTTTTTAAAATTTCTACGATTTTGACCTTGAGGATGAAGTTTTTTTGATTTTACCTGTCGACAATTTTTGTTCTTTATAACAAGTGATACAACTTTTTCTCAGAGTATAAATCAAAGTACCGAACGATTTGCAAGATATGAGCCTCACAAAATTATCACTTTTTTGCAACAATGACACCGAGGCCCCAAATCTTTGGGGGCCCATAAAAAAAGTCCATGACTTTGGGCAAAACTGGGAGACACGGATCTTTTTTCTTTGGTCTTTTATCACATTCTTGAACGGTAGCGATTCGCATTCACAGTAATGTGCCGGTCTTGATCATCACGGAAGAAGTACGGCGCAATGACGCCGCCGGCCCATAAACCGCACCAAACCGTAGTTTTTTCTGACCAATAACGCATATTTTGCTTATTGACGAAGCCATTCAGCCAGAAATGAGCCTCACCGCTGATTGTTAAGGCCCTTTAAAGTTGTCCTCTTAAAGTTGAGCCTACTGACTCCAAATGTCGGTAGTAAATTTTAATAATTTCGACTCGTTGTTGGCTCGTATATCTTTCCATGATGAAATGGCAAACCTTACTGAAGAGAATTGTCAAAAGAGCGTGAAAAAATATGGCGTCATTTGCTGTCCCTATCGATTTACTTTTGAAGCGTCTCTGTTGAAAAACCCTTTACTTATTGACACAATTGATCCATATTCTATTTTACACCGTCGATTGTTTTAAATCGAAGATCTGAAATAGCTGAGGTAAAAACATAGTTCCTAAAACTCTGCGAGGGAAAATAAATTTTATGAATTCTCATTGGTTTAGCTTTATTATTTATTGGAAGGAAGTTCCATATCGCACGTTGCGGGATGTAGGCTACAACCCAGTATTATTAACTACTTATATAATGGGTACTTTTGCTTTGGTTTGTGTCTCGACTAACATATGTTTTGAAATTTCTTGCGTAATGGGAAGTTTTCTAGATGGAGCCTGTAACCAATATGTTGTATATATTGTAGTTTTGAACCCAATAAAAAGTAAATTTAGAAAAGCCAAACTGAAAGAAGTTTAAAAAAGTAAAATCCTCTAAAAAAAAATTAAAATTTCCTCAAAAAAAAATACATATTCATATTCTCGAACAAAGTATATTTTCTTAAAAAAGATTGGCTTTTACAGTGAGCCACACTCCGTATGCAGTTAATTTATTTAGATGCCTGTAGTATCTCATATTTCTCTTTGGAAAATTCTAATTCTAATTCTAAATTATTTTTCAATGTGTGCGTGTGGGGGCGTGGGAAAGCTTTCATTAATCCTTTTTAGTCGCAGTGGACTTGCTTCAGCAACAGATTTTGTAATCTGCGACCTAACTTTATCAACATCCTGTAATAAATAATTAACTAAAAAAAAAAAATAAATGGTTTTCCATTACATCCCATGAAGGGACAAGGGAGAGCTTCTCACAATCACTGAGCTGTGCGCTTTCCAGTTTTCACTCAGTGATTGGGACCTACAGTTTTACACCGATTTCGAACGGTATTTTTGAGAAACTTTTCATGACTAATAATTAAATAATATCCTTTAATAGACAGCGCTTCCGATAAATGCTTCGTGGTCAAGTCTTTGGTATCATCGGCAAGTCTTTTCAGATAAAGATTATTGGAACGAAGTTACTTATCTCACGTTACGGGATGGGGGCTAAATGAAAAAAAATTAAACAGCTTTTGTTTTAACACTATGATGATACTACCCACAATTATTTTGCTTTGGTTTGTGTCTAGACTAACTAGATGTCCCACAAATGTTGGGAAATTTTTTGTTTGATGGGAAGTTTCTAGGTGGAGCCTGTAACCAATATTTAGAATATATTGTAGTTTTGAAATCAATCAGAAGTAAATTTAGAAAAGCCAAAATAAAAGAAGTTAAAAACTATAAAATGTTCTTATACTTGCATAAGTGCCTTTATACCTATTCATATTTTTAAACAAATTACTTTTCTTAAAAAATACCTTATTTTAAAGACGTACAGTTTCTTACAAAAAGAAAATTTTCTTTAAAAAAGTAATTTTTTAACCCTTCTTCATTCCTTGCATATCTACCCCTGCTATGATCCTTGGGTCCAATATGCTTGTATCCGGTTATGATCCTTGGTTTTACAACCTTAATGGGAGATTAACAACGTCACAATACCTATTTACGCACAATTTGCTATTTTACGTTATAACCTGCAGTTCCGGCAGATAAATCCTGCACCTGAAAGTTATATTAGGATTTCAAGCTGGATTTATTTCATTCATATGTCGTGCAATCAAAACAATGTTTTGCCAGCTGGTAATTTGAATAATTATTTATTTTTTTTTTTATTTGGAAAGAAAAATAAATGCTGGTTTTATATCCGTGATATAATATTTTTGGTAGGCTCAGGATTGTTTGTTAAAATTTGACTTTCTTGAGCCTGCCAGCTTGAAGCCGTCATTACTCTTGCCAAAGAGCCCTATGATGTTTTCATAAATATGAAATGGGGTTGCAGCGTTCTCTGTTGATTTGACCTTCCAGAATCACGCTTTCAATACTTTCGCTTGACGATGAGTATTGATAATTTCCATCATCAACATTTGCCAATAAAATTTCCTTCTCATCACATAAAACTTCAACTAAATTGTGTCCATCGAGTAGCTAAGCCGTGGACGAATCCTTTGTAGCTTTTGATGACCAGCTGTCGTTGTTCTAAGGACAATAATGAATATCAGGGTTGCATTTTGTTAAAACAGAATGTTTGTATTAGAGTTATAGAGAAGAATCAAAACTTGACTAACGAATGAGTAAGTCTAAAAAATATGGCCGTCAGTAGTGCAATGGTTAGTGTGCGCGCCTCTTGTACATGAGATCCTGGGTTCAATCCCTGGTCAGGCCACCTTAAATTTCTTTCGGCGGCGGTCACCTCGCATAGTGACGGCGACACTATCGAGTATTTAGCCATGAAAAAGCTTCTCAAAATACCATTCGAAATCGATGTAAAACTGTAGGCCAAAATCGGTGAATATAAAACTAGAAAGCGCACAGTTCACTGGTTGTGGGAAGCTCTCCTCATTTCATTCATGGGATGTAATGGAAAACCATTTATTTATTTTATTTATAAGCGTAAACACACTCGTCGAGCATTATAAAAGTAATAGCAAAATAAAGGTAGCGTCGACGTGTACGAGTATATATGTATATATATTCCTATTACATCCCATGAAGGGACAACCAGTGAGCATGAGCTTTATAGCTTCATACTGATTGATTGGGACCTTCAGTTATTATACAGCATTTTGAGAAGCCTTTTCACGTCTAAATACTCGATAGTGTCAAGGTAACTAAGCCAGGTGACGATCGTCGAATGAAATTGAAGGTGGGCAACGCAGGGATCGAACCCTCGTACTCATGTACAAGAGTCGCCCATATACCACTGCACCACCAACATCTATAAGTACCAATAATCTATCACAATGATTATGAAAGGTAAGGAGTTCAAATGTTTCCTACTTCCCGAAAGCAAACTCATTCAAATTGGCAACAAATATATTTAAATATAGCATAACTAATTGTAATTACCTTTGGGTCACATTGACCCACAGGACAATAGATGTATATATTTTACATATTTGCATGCAGAGAGCCCCCAAAAAAACTAACTACATATTTTTTTTGCCAAACCATAGTTTACCACGCCGTTGAGGATAACATAAAGTTTTAGCTTGATAACTTGTAATTTAGAGAAAAACAATTGGATTTGAAATATAAAATTGGGTCAAGGGATAAAATACTCGTATGTACCTTTTCTTAGAAAAGTAAATTTTCTTAAACAAATTGCCTTTTCTTAAGAAAGTTAGTCTTTTCTTTAAACAGTATCTTTTTCGAGAATCAAAATAATTTTTGTTCTAATTCTATAAGTAATTCTAAAAAAACTAATTCTAAAAAAAATCCAATTTCTTAAAAAAAATCCTTTTCTTCAAAAAAATAACTTCTCTTAAAAAACATACCTTTCCTTAAAAATATTCGTTTTCTTAAAAATAAAATATTATCTTTTCTTTTCTTGACATAAGTAACCTTTCTGAAAAATGAGTACATTTTCTTCAAAAAATAACCTTTTCCTAAAAAGAGTATATCTTTCTTAAAAACTAGCTGTTCTTAAATATGTAGTTCTTTGTAAAAAAGTTTAGACTTTTATGGCTTTTTCTTACAGAAAGTACTTCTTAAAAATAGTACCTTTTCTTAAAAAAAACATTTGGTTTCAATAAAGGAAGTACTCCTCTTTAAAAAAAAAACCTTTTCGGGTAAATATAATACCTATTCTTACAAAAAGGACCTAAATATATACTTTAAAAAAAGTTAATTCTATATAAGAAAAATCTTTCTTAAAGAAAGTTTATCATTTTACAAAAAGTAGCTATGTTTTATTATTGATCCATTTAAAATATCGCATTTTTCAACGGGCGCCTTAGGCGTGTTGGAACTAACTAGTTCATGATCTATAGCGAAAGAAACTTCGTTCCAACAGGGTGTCCCCTGACACCTCATGTAATTTTTTTTAGAAATGTAACAACAAACAAATCAACGTTTGGGTTAAGATGCAATTCTTTGACGACAGCATGTTTTCAATTTCACATTCACGGTAATTCCAGTGTAATTTTTTTCAGTGAAATTAAAGTGATAATATGTATTGAAGTTGACAAATTGTATTCGGTGAAAATCAGTGGTTATCTAGGTCTTAGTCCTTTACGTGTCCTTTGAGTCGTACTTTAAGCTATTTACCATATTAACACTACGAAAGGGTTGCGGTACCCCACGTCTCGATTTTTGTATAAAATTTTAATGTGTTGTTACATTTTCGTTTCTCTCCCCCATCCCATCAACTTGCATATTTATTGATTGTACCACCTAACGAAGCCATAAATGTATGAAGTAGCACTAAAGCAACATACGAACTAACGAACGCCGATATGCACAGCAAATAAGTATCCCCATGTGGCCCAAAAAGGATGTTAATGCCTTTTTGTACTTTATTTTTATTCGCACTTGATGCTTGTACGATAGTATTTCAAATATGCCAACAAATTTCTTCATAATCATGACTGCATGAGTTTTCAGCCAATTCTTTCCCCTTCATGCTCTCGTTTAAATACCAGCAACCGTATTTTTAGTTCAAAATTTTGCTATTGATACGCCCACTATAAAATCAATGATGCATAATTATTGTTTTACATTTCACTTCCTTTTCCATTTTTGTCTTCTGGACTTCTACACTTTTGTATGAAAGAAATTTCTTTTTATTTTTTTCTCTTCGGTTTGCTTGCTTTCAGTGATGCAAAGGTTGGTGTGACCAAGGAAGTTTGTCCTTTTTTTTTTGATAACCCGCTTAACTTTCTTCGTCAGACACATTATGAAAATTATCTGATAAAGGTAAAGGGAATGGAGTTGTAGCGGAGGGCAAAAGGTTAATGTAATACCCGTAGAACCAGTAAAAGTTATAAAAGGATGTGTAAATTATGGAATTATTAAATTTTGTATTCATCCGTAAATCCTGGTTGGTGCTGTTAATCTTCTTGGTCGAAGGGGTAAACTTTTGGAAGCGAGCAATTGATTCAGGTATGGTGATAATTTCCAGTTATGACTGATAAAATATTAAGGAATAACATGATAAGTGATTATGGATTTTTGTATCAGAAATTTAGGGAGTAAAACAATGAGTAAATAAATCAATAATTCATGAAGGGACAGGAGAGTGCTTCTTGCATTCCTGATTGTCCACCGGATGCTTCATAGATGCAAACTGTGCCGTTGGGGAATATACAACTTCGTTAAAGTAGCATAATGACTTTGGTCTTTGGTATCGAAATGTCATCGTTTCAAAATTTGGTTTGCTCTCAGTGCTATTAAAACATTCACTTTGGCAGTCAAATTGTTTATAATATTTGCCAGCGAAACAGACAGCGGTCAATACCCTTTCGGCGTTTGCTAGTGTTATTAATAATTGCGACAATTGCCTTCAATATTCGTGTGATATGGTGAAAAATAAAATAATCAATGAGTGTTCGAACTCACGGGCGATGTGTTAACACATTTTTGTTGCACGGTACCTGTTCGATTTCTATGAACACATTAGTAAATGTTACATTGGAAAATAAAACAAAGAATTGTCTTTGTGCTGAAGGCTCATTTGCTATTGCACTTTCTGTTTTCTTAGATCTGCTTTAGCATTGAAATAATTGATTTCGTTTTGACATAAACAGAGCAGCGACAAAAGGTATTGAATAGTATAGAGAACTTATTGCACTCTTTTCCCGCCGTCATGTAGAGAGTCTGAGTAAAAGAGCATAAACGAGTCTTATTCACTTTATATAATATTTCAATATAAATGCACCATTTCGACAATGTTACAATGCACAATACAATTACATAACACTATTCAAAAAAGCATAAATGTTTCAAAAGGTATCAATATTTCACATCAAAATTATGCATGAACCAAATTATGACAAAAAGAGAGTAATATGTTTTGAATCATTCACCAGATTTCGGCAGTGCATTTGAGTCATACAATTCGTTCCATGAGTTCTCTATACTATTCAATACTCTTTGGCGACGACGATCTGGTTATTTGTTCGCTGCCGCTACATCAGTACCCTCATACTCTGTGTTAGTTGCATGTGTTCACATTGATAGATTGCCCTACCCGTGTCCATAGGCGTTAACACGTCAACAATTTGTTTGCTTTCACATAAGATGGAAGAGGTGAAATCGGTGCTTTCGCAGCTAATCCCTTACAATGTTAATTGCAACAATAGCAATATCTAGTCATCAGAGTCACCCTTTACGCGAATCCGATATAAATGTTGAGATGGCGCAGAGAAGTTTCGTATCTAATGCTCACCAGTGTTACCAGTTTGGCATAATTAATGCTTTTTTAGCATAATTTTTTTGAAACCTGATGCTAAATGCTTTATAGCATAATTATCACAACATTTTTCCAAGTTTTAATATTAGTCGTCAAATTTTTAGCATAATTTTTTAGATATTGTATAATTTTTCATCAACAAGTTTTTAGTTTTTTTATTCTAGGCTTTTTAATAACATGTAACATACATACTTTTGAATAAATATCGAATGTTTAGACAGAAAACACATCGAACGTGTTAATATTGATGCATATAACAATAATATATTCTCTCTTCTGATCCAACACACACCAACGGATAGACACGAAACATAATTTCAATACAGTCTCTGGCCTAATGTGTCAAAAATGTTTTGACTGATCCTGTGCTTTCAGCCTCAGACGCGGATATCTCCCAAACCATTAACAAAACTTTAAAACTAAGAAAAATTAATTTCTACGCTACTTATTTCACACTTTTTACATTTTACATGTTATGCAAAATGTAAACAACAGAACTAAACTGTGCGTCAAAGTCGACGGCGGCCATTTGTTAGACAACATTTTTTTGAATTTGTTATCAAAAAATAACTTTTTACGACAATTAGTGTCTTCTGAACTTAAATCCAGAATTTCGCTACTTCATATAGTAGTTTCACCGATATTGGCTGCCCGAGAAGTCGAACAATGGCCATCTGAGTGACGCCTCATTTTTTCTCCGATCGGAGGCGTCTACTGCTTCAGCAAAAACTCATTTGAAGCCTTTTCTTCGAAAGCAATATATTTTTGAAAAATAATTCTTTTAATGTGTCTTATTTTCCTTTTAGAAATTTGGTCTGAATATAAGGTTTATTATAACACCCCCAATAGCCTATAAAGGGAAAGGGATTGATCAAGGTAATTATTTTTTGAAAGTCGCCAAAATTTCCTACAGCCCTGCATCATTTTATTTTGCATGGCGTATACATCGTCATAGAAAAAAATTTGGGTTGATAATTGTAAAAATTTCTGTTCGAAACTACAATCAGTGACTTAAAATGAGTTAACTGAAACAAAATTTACAAGTTCGAAAAATTAGTTAACATCCAACGAATATTCACTTTAAACTAAAGTTATAGCGAAATAATGTATTCCTGCAAAACCCATACGGTTTTCCAGGATTACCTTAACGAATACCAAATCCGCAGTGAAAGTTGGTAAGGATCTTAGCGGACCTTTTGAAACTTAGCGAGGCCTCAGGTAGGGCGACACCCTATCGTGCGATCTCTTTAACATCTAAATGGATATCCTTATGAGAAAACATGAATAAAACCATCAGCAGCAAAATTTAAATGCTGCTCGCATATGCTGATGATATCGATAACATTGGCCGCACAATTAGAGAAGTAACCGCCAAATTTTCGAGAATTGAGAAGGAGTCCGAAAAAGTGGGCCTGATAATAAATAAGGACAAGACAAAACTAATGGTTTGAACGAGCACGGCCTTCACGCGATTAGAGAAAACGTGAATGTTGACAACCGTTATAATTTCGAGGTGGTGTACGAATTTATATACCTCGGCTCTACAACAACATCAGCCTTGAGATCAAGCGGAGAATAGTATTTTCGAAAGATAAAGCCCTATGTCGAGTAACAAAATTTCAGCCATTCCAGACTCTCATACAACCGATCTTGCTTTATGGGGAATAAACCAGGGTCTTATGGCAAGCAGATAAATTATCTGTCGGAATCTTCGAGAGAAAAATACTCCGAAAAATTAATGGCCCTATAGTGCACAACGGCGAGTATAGCCGACGCATGAACCATGAGCTGTATGAGCTTTATCCTGACATTGGCATAGTTAAGCGGATCAAAATAACGCGATTGCGCTGGCTAAGCCTTATCAGTAGAATGGATGAAGACGAACGAGCACGAAGGGTTTTCGAAAACGAATTCGAAGAAAACGAAAAATAGGAAGACAAAGACTCCTCTGGAGGTTGACGAATCCCTGCGTACATTTGGTATTACCAACTTGAGAGATAAGGAAAAAATCGAACTGGTTGGCAGTCTTTTAATATGATATCTTCGGTTTATAATGTCCGTGACCACCCGGGGGTGTTCGAGACCGGATAAGTAAGTACGTATACTTATATATAGCAAAAGGGAATGAGATAATGGTTATTACATTTTTTGGAGTGACTGAATATTTTTGAATTTAATTTTAATATTTCCACTTGCTCTTCAAAGGCCTTGAAGCCATATATCATGATTTCAAGATCCAAGTCCAATAATTTGTTCGTTTTGTTTGCTTGTTCATTTTTGTTCATAGAAAAGGGAAGCAATTTAAGAGCAATCGGTTTTGAGTGTAACCGTTCGTCTCACACATGTTCAGAAAAGTTTTATGTTGCAACTTTGCTGCCAACTTTATGTATAAGAAATTAACAAATTATGTTTTGCGGCAAAAGTATTTTCTTTGCCTGTAAATGGGTCTTTTGCGTGCAGGGTCGTCAGTATTCGAGGAGTTTCTTCATATGGTTTTTGAATGGCATTCAGCAACATTAACTTTAATCATCAATTATCCCTCGTACCAAGCAGCTATCGGGCAATGGCCGAAATCACAATGTTTAAGAGAATCAATTCACAATGATGAAATTCAATTGGAAATTCGATTTCCGCATTTCGAATGAATAAAAAACTACGACTTAACCACATGATGTGAATTTTGCTAATGTTTGGTTTTAAACCACGACTCAGTGACATTGCTCGAAAAGAAATCCCAAACAAAAATAAATAAAAAAAACCGAATGAATCGCAGTCTCTAAATTTAATGGAAATATACCGAAGAGGACATTTAATTCCCAAACTTTTAGCGATAAAACCCAAAGAGAAACAAAACATATATTTCCCATTGAGTTTGAGTATTGAGTCTTCCTAGCATCTACTTCGTTGATTCCGCTTGTTTGGAAGAAAATAACCGAGAAGTGTTGGTTTTCATTATGGTCAACGAAAACTGTGGAAATGTTTTCAAATGAAATGTTTAACTTCTAGCCACGAATGTGTCTGTCAATTTATGTAAATTGTAGGTATGTCTATGCCTGTGTGTATATGAATTATCCTGTATATTCAGATTCAGGAACGGATACACATGTATCTAATGATTAGAAGTGGCCGTTTAAGAAAAACGTAATTAATTGAATTTTAGTTGCCGTTTCAATATAATTGGGAGATTTTAATGAGAACCCCCATTATTATCTCTTACCGAGAATTAACCTTTGTGAAAACGAGCAAATATCCTGCAAACATACAGTGTTACGATTTCAAAACATTTTGAGTACTGTCGTGAGAAAAATGTTTGTGTAAACAATTAAATTAGAAACTCTAAATATATTTGAATTATACAGGGTGATTCAGGAAGTTCCGGACAAATTTCTCCAGCGTATTCCTTGGCTCATTTCATGAAGAAAAGTACACTAGGACCATGTCCGAAAATGCAAGGGTGCGAAATGGCAGCGGGTTCAAAATTTTCGGATTGGTGTTCGGAGGGTGGTAGGGTAAAGTTGCTAGCTTCTGAGCCAGTGGTCGGATTTTTTTGTTTTTGGGCTTGTAGGAAAGGTCTTTAAGAGACCTTTCAGAATCAGCAGCACAATCAATAGCAACATTTATTTGTTTTTCTAAATTAACACGTTTAAGATTTTATTTATTGAATAAAAAAATCAATAGAATCTGTAAACCAATATAGAAACTACAATAAACTAAGTACAATTAAAATTGCGATGTTTGTGGGGAAAGTCACAGGACTCATACTTATATGCGTTCTGTTGTCGTCAACGCGTTAACGCATCAAACAGGGTGACACTTCAGTCGTTTGAAACGCGATTTTCGAGGTTAAGGTTCTCAGAAGCAAACATCAGCAGACAGAAGGCCAAAGATAATTCAAATAATGAATTAGGAATTACGTAGTTTTTGTGTACATTTGTGTTGTATTTAACTATTTTGAAACACGAGCACGAAATTCAGCTGTTGTTGCCATGTTGGATGATTTGTACTAATGCCTCTACCTTATATTATTAAAGCAATACATTTCAACATGCAACGTCCATTTGCAAGCACGCCAAATATCATAAACTTAACTAGAGAAGTGGTTCCCCTATACCATAATTACTCTATGCACCCACCTAAAGACAAACAGTCTGAATTGAATTGATGAGCGAAATGGGGTATCTATTTCATTTTTACAGTATGCAAAAGTGAATGACTGGCTTCTTTCGAATAGGCTTCCTTTCGAGCTCGTGTGAGAGGGAGTAAGTGGGGCCCGAAATTGTTTTGAATTGACTATATTCTCGATCGCATTGAAGTTTTGATTGCTGCTTTGTAGGGGGGCCCAAATTTGCTGTTTGTGGCATACAAATTCAGCGAACGTTATCGTTCGACATCGTGGTCATTATTATTTTGATTATTTACGTTTGTAGCAGATACGCTTATATACGTCTGACGTTATAAGCAGAGTTCGTGAAGTGCAACCCACAGGTTATGGGAAAAATAATGGGTAGCTACTCACGAGAATGGGTAGTTACCCATCACGGTTACCCATTACACTCAGGGTTATAGGGAAATAGTGGGTAGTTATTCACGACAATGGGGAATTACCCATCATGATTATCCATCACCCACAGGGTATGGGGAAAATAATGGGTAGCTACCCACGATAATGAGTAATTGCCCATCACGGTTACCCATTACCCTCAGGGTAATAGGGAAATAATTGGTAGTCAGCCACGACAATGGGGAATTACCTGTCACGATTATCTATCACGATTACATTACATTACACATGGGGAATGGGTAAGCGGCCTTTACACATTTTCCACTGCGATGGGCAGTTGTTTACCCAGGGTAACCCATCCCCATTTCTGATCAAAAATATGAAGAAATTAGAAGAATTCTCTATATCTCGTAATCGGAGCGTCCAATCTAACTATTAATTACTAATTTTTACTAGTTTCTAAGGGTATGGGAGAATTTTTTTTAAAATTCACCAAATTAAGAAAATCGATGAATTTAAAATAGCTATAACTCGAAAAAGCTGCGTACTTCTCAAAACTATTAAATTTTTTACCTTTAAAATAGCTATAACTCGAAAACGCTGCGTACTTCTCAAAAATATAAAATTTTTTACCTCCATCGGATGCCGTCGGTAGGGCAATGGCTGGTGTGCGCGACTATTGTACGTGAGAACGAGGGTTCGATCCCTGCTCAGTCCACTTTACATTTCATTCGACGACAGTCACATCGCTTAGTGATGGCGACACTATGGAGTATTTAGCCATGAAAAATCTTCACTAAATACCTTTCGCAACCCATGTGAAACTGTAGGTCCCAATAAGTGAGAGTAGTAACTAGAAAGCGCACATCTCACTGATTGTGAGAAGCTCTCCTCAATGCCTTCATGGGATGTTTTGGTACACCAATGGAGGCTTTACGAAATGGATTTCTTTAAGAATGGATAACCTTTTTAATCGCTTAAACTAAACTTTTTCAAATCAAAAATCGATAAAGCAACCATAAGTGTTTTTTTATGATTTGTGTTTGCTTTCTATGTCATCAGCATAAGCGAGCAGCATGTGACTTTTGCTGCTGATGGGTTTATTCATGTTGACTGCGGGGTTTCTCATACTGATCTACATTAAGATGTTAAAGAGATCACACGATAGGGTGTCGCCTTGCCTGAGGAAGTCGCTTAGTTTCGAACGGTTCGGTAAGATCCTTACCAACTTTCCCTGCGGATTTGTTGTTCGTCAAGGCTATCCTTCAAAGGCATATGAGTTTTGCAGGAATACCAAGCACAGACATTGGTTCGTAGAGCTTCTTCCGTATCGGGCTATGGAGGGCCGCCTTATAATCGATAAATAGGTGATAGGTGTCAATTTGTTTTTGGTGGCTCTTCTCCAGAATTTGGCGTAGCGTGGAAATCTGGTCAGTTGTCGATTTTCTAGGCCTAAAGCCACACTGGTACGGTCCAATCAGGTCAGTGATAATTGGTTTTAGTCTTTCGAACATTATACTTGATAGAACCTGACAAGCTATGGATACAACCTTATGTTATTCCACAGTAGATGGCACAGAAACTCTGGTCACCTTTTTTAAATATGGTACATAGTACACTTAAACTCCAATCGACGGGCATGCATTCATTTAATCAAATTTTGCTAATGAGCTGATGCATGCGCCTTATCTGCTCATCCTACCAATCATATCTCAGGTGCCAGTAGCGCGAACAAATGATCTCCCCATATTCCCAAAATACTCTGCACATCTGCGATGAGATTACCATCCTTGCCTTTACAGAAGGGGGCCCTGAACCATGTGCATTAGTTCTGCTGTTGACTTTTTGGTAGAATTTTCGGACTTCGTTCTTCCTTCTGTATGTCTCGATTTTCTCACTTTCGCGCTTTCTCCACTGCCATTTCTTACGCCTAACGAGACGGTTTACCTCCCTTCTTTTTTCCCTATACCGTCTGTCGCAGCTCGCGTTACAATTGACTGAAGCATTGCCCTACGTGCAGCTTTCGTTTCATCATTTGCTATGCGACACCCTTCATCGCACCAAAGTTTGTTGCAAAGCTTTTCAAAACCAACTACGGTTTTTTCGGCAGTTTTTATAGAGTCGTAAATGTCTTTGCACTGCGCTTCCGGATCGTCATCGGGAGGGAATTTGTTCTGTGCCAAAAGTTGGAAGAGCTTTGTTGTGTAGGCCGTGGCTACATCTGATAATTGCAGTTTTCCGATGTCTAACTTTCTCTACGTCTGGTGTCGAATGATTTTCGCCCTACTTAATCTTGAGCGAAACTTCGCCGCTACCTCGTAGTGATCAGAATAGATGTCAGCACTCTGACACTCTCGTACGTCCATTACACTGAATGAGTGTCTTCCATCAATTACTACGTAATCAATGTTGTTCATCGTTCTTTGAATAGGGGATGCCCAAGAAGCCTTGTGAATACCTTTATGCTGCAAATCTTGTACCACTAACGACCATCTTTTTTGTCGCGGCAAAGTCAATCGGTTACATATCGTAGTCTGAAGTGTCAGCATGTAAACTGAAATTGCTGATAGTTGGACGAAATACATTTTCCCTACCTACGTTAGCATTAAAATGTTTTCGTGCAATCGTAATGTCATGGCCAAGCCAGTGGTCGTACGTTTCGTCTAGTCCCTCATAGAATATGTCTTTGGTATCACTATTGTAGTTGGTGGCTTTAATATGACTTCTAAGTTGCCTTTGTGTCAAATACAGGTTATTCTTCATAAATATTTGAAAAGATATCGTTTTGACCAACAATTTGTTTTGGGCCAAGATATCTTTTTTGCACCAAAAACCTTCAATGAATTTGATACTTATTGCGGGGGTGGGTGGGAGTCTTTCCCTTTTTTGGCGTATCCTTTGCGCCCCAAATTGCACCTTCAGAAGACAGATTCCATTTAGTCAAAAAAAAGTTCGAATTTTCAGTATGTAGTATATTTGCTGATCAACGGTAATACTATATTTCTTAACCACTTTGCATCTTTCGTCCTGTTGGCGCTTTATTTCGAAAACCTTAAACAATCTTCTTCCCTTACAAAGAGTTCATAGATGAGTAAGCTCTTCAACCATGACTATTGGATTTATATTGCCATAACTTAAGTGTAACACATAAATATTTATGTTCAAAACTCCCTTGTCTGGGGGTTAAATTGCAATAACCAATAAGACCCATCTTAAATTTCTTTTTCTTAAAAAAATAATATTAAATTTCTAATCCCTGGTTTGTTTTTGTTTTCAATAAGTGAGTCATCAGGCAAACAACATCTTAAATTCTCTCGGTGGCGTCTTTGCAAAACGCCCATAATCATAAAACAAACCATGGCAAATTATTACAAGGCTCCGGACAGATTTTCCCCCATAAACATAAGCAAATTCAGTGTTAAGGTGTAAAGAAAGGGTTGATAACAACGAAACCTGCAGCATTACCACGCAGGAACACTTTAGTATGCTGCGACCAGAAACTCTATATCCTCCGACAATTTATTTTGACCAAATTGTATCGCGCTACCAATTACACATACACAGCATAAAATTGCAATTGCTATAATGGAATGATAAATAAAACTTACGATTATTGTTATGGTTATAGTTTACACATGATATAGTAAACACTTTTTGTTAGTGCTTTTTTGCAAAGATAAAAAGGAGTAACCAATAATGAACCTTAGGATTTTGCGAATACAGGAGTAGAAAAAGCAAGGGGGCAAAAGGTTCTATAATATACGAGTATTGGGAATGAAGAAAAGTGAGAGAAATAAATGCAATTTGTGTGATTATGGAAATGTCGGACACGGAAAGGGATGGAAGTCAGTAAGATATCAAAGGTAGTAAAAAGTTGAATCGGATGGGTTACAGAATCATTTCCGATATCACATGCAAAAGGCTGGGGGATGCAACTGATAGAACTAATGAAAACGTTTCCCTAGTATACTCAAAAAATATACATAGTTTGGTTTTAGCACCAAACACCAAACCTATTTGCTTATCATCAGGAAATGTGTCTGCTTTTACAGCAAATATACTGCTATATCAACAAACTGTTTGTAGTGTTGATAAAATGCGGGACAAACTGTTTGCAAAAGCGGCTTGTGAGCTAGTAGCATGAATTTATCCTATATTACCAAGCAAACGAACAAAATCGGCCATAGAAATATAATTCACAACAAAAATCTATTGGCTAAAATAATGAACATGTTTATTTCTTCTTTCCAACAGTCTTTCCTTCTGTGTGTCTAAATAAATTTTATTGAGTGTATATAGGATGCCGATTGAGTTTAACGTGCTTGGATCATGACAATTTTCAGCTCTTTTCCCCAAAACAAAATATATCCATTATTATTCTTTAGGATTTTGAATGTATCCTTTTACTAAAACATATGCAAAACGTTTGACTGTACTTAAAAATCCTCAAGGCTAAGAAAGAGTACAGTTTTTTGTACAGTTTTGAAAAAACGACACCATAAAGCGTGTAACAATATTTTTAAAAATGCATAGAGTTCAGGGAAAGCGTGGAAAATTTAAAAATACCTTGCAAAGGCAAGGCCGTCGGAGGTGCAATAGTAGTATTAGCAGCTCTTCTGCTTGAGAACGTGGGTTCGATCCCTGCTGTGACCACCTTAAATTTCTTTCTACGTCGGTCACCTCGTTTAGTGACGGCGATAAACAAACAAAACAAATGGTGTCCCATAACATCCCATGAAGGGATTGGGGAGAGCTAGCTTCTCACAAATCAGTGACATTTGCGCTTTCTAGTTTTACACTCACAGATTGAGTCCTACAGTTTTACACCGGTTCCGAACGGTATTTTTAAAAACATTTTCATGGTTAAGTACTCTATAGTGTCGCCATCACTAAGCGAGGTGACCGCCGTCGAAAGAACCCACCTTCTCATTTACAAGAGCAGCGCACACTAACCATTGCACCACCCACGGCGATACTATCGAGTATATAGCCATGAAAAACCTTCCCAAAATACCGTTCGGAACTGGTTTAAATCGTTATATCCCAAACAATGAGTGTAAAACTCGAACGTGCTCTGCTCACTGATTGTGAGAAGCTCTCCCTAATCCCTTCATGTCATGTAACGGGAAACCAATATTTTTCAAAGGAAAAACCTAATACGAAATGCAATGAGAAAGTAGTATACAGCTTTACTTTAGATTCACCCAGGTTTAATTACACAGTGCAACATTTTTTGGCTACTCGCCTCCAGCATAAGTTATATCAATTTCGACTGAAAGTACATCCCAAAATTTGATTTTTGGCATAATAAATTTTACCAGTTTGGCTTAAGTTTTTAAGTTATCGCATCGTACATTTTTTGGTTCGAAGTGGATTTTTTGCACTTTTCTGATTCACTGAAAAAATATGTGAAAAATTACACAAACAAATTATAAAAAAACAGTTTTATTTTTTTCAACATTTCTTTATTAAGCTAGAAATGATTCCCAGTCATCAGCATTAAAACCCAATGTCTGTAACTTCCACCACAAAAAAAATATTTAATTTTTTGAAAACTTCCTTACACTAATAAAATTTTATTTTCGATCCACCGTATTTTCCACAATTTCAGCATTTTTGAAAAAAGCACAGACGCACACACTTTTCTTATAATCGAAGGAACCAAGCATTATTTTTCGGATCGCTACAGGTTTTTGAGTACAATGTAATAAGTATGATCTCAATATCTAAAGTCCATTTGCGGGAACTGGGTTTTAATTTTACAGCCTTTGTGGATTTTTTTCCACCCATACAAATCGACCCGGCCTAATAGGTATATCTTGGTAAACCCAACGGAATATTGTTATAGTGTCTTAAGCAAAGTTGTAGTAATTGAATGGAAGAAAAAAAAACGAAAAACAAACTAACCCAAAAAAAATGCATCTACTGCCTCAAAATCACAAAACTGCTCATTTTCCGTCTTTTTGGGTCAATAATTTGCTAAACGTCCGCAAATAATCTGTTTTTTATTTGAATTTATATAACCGATTTTTGTTAGTTTTTGGTTAATGTATGAGAAATTTATACTACAAGCTTACAAGTATTGAACATTTTTCTAATTGAAACACAGTAGAACGCAGTGATGGTATCGCTTTACCTAAACCTCCGAGTCCGGGTAAAGAATCCGAAGTAGCATCAACTGCAGTCACCAATCCGACCGATATGGATAATTTTGATTTGATACCCAAAGTTGAAATGAAAACCGCAAACGCTATCACTAAACGAAAAGGATTACATTTTGGCTAAGTTGCGATTATCTCAATGTGATTCAGAAACGTTGACCAAATTTTCGAAGTGCAGAAAACTTACACAGCAAAATGTTAACTCCACATCATAACGGAAAAATAAGTTACCTGCCAATCTGGCTGAGCAAATTGAGGTTATGTGAATTTTTTTCCCATTTTTTCCGAAAGCTGTGTATCTCGGCGATTTGACTACCTCTTAAAGACCTTTCCAACAAAAAAAAGCAAAAGCAAAAAAATCCGACCACTGGCTCAGAAGTTAGCAACTTTACCCTACTACCCTCCGACCACCAATCCGAAAATTTTGAACCCGCTGCCATTTCGCACCCTTGCATTTTCGGACATGGTTCTAGTGGACTTTTCTTCATTAAATGAGCCAAGGAATACGCTGCAGAAATTTGTCCGGAACTTCCTGAATCACCCTGTATATCATGTTGAGTTGGAGCTTTGAAAACTAAAGTTTTTTTTATTTTTATTTTACATATTAATTTATATTTATGTGTTCTTTAAAATTATAAGAAAACATACATTGTTTCATTTATTTTTTAGAACAAAAAAAGAGTTTCATATATTCTTCATAGAAAATATTTATATATGCAAAAATGAAACTTAAATGTAATTCTTATTCTTATCCAATTAAAATATGTAATTAATATGATATTGAGTTGCCCTTGTGCATAAGAACTTGTTGTAGACTGCGTGGCATGGAACTCACTAAGCTGCTTAAAGTTGACATGCCAATTTTCTCCCATTCCGCCAGTATTGCTAGTTTTAGTTCTTTTAGTGTCGTATACTGCTTCGACTTTGGAAACATCTTGTCGGAAAGTATTCCCCAGAGGTCTTTAATTGGGTTGAGGTCGGGACTTATGGTTGGCCACTCCAGTAATGGAATATTTCGGGACTTAAAAAATCCCTTGTGAGCCGAGCATTGTGGATCGGGGCGTTGTCTTGTTGAAAAGTCCAGTTGTCTCCATATAATTCGCCAGTAACGTCAATTAAATTGCTGTCCAACAGATCAACGTATGCTTCCGCATTCATTTTAGTTGGGACAAAGCATATTTCTGACTTCCCTCGTGCTCCAAATGCAGCCCACATCATAAGAGATCCACCACCGTGGTTTCGCTTGTAGCACGTTTGCCGGGGATGTCGTAAATCTCTCCAATAGTTTCGGTGACCATCAGGTCCGTCCAAATTAAACTTTTCTCATCACTGCGTTTGGCAACTCTACTCTCGTTTTTTAGTTGTGCTCCGTGAATTTACTTTATTTTCGTATTTTAAAAGTTTAAATAGTGCTTGTTGTGTTAATAGTGCAAAGATAAGTTAAAATACATTGCTTGATATAATTG